>SSNC01000029.1:0-226720 GCA_029719445.1 Agaricus blazei | reverse complement strand
CCCCCTAACCCCTAACCCCTAACCCCTAACCCCCTAACCCCCTAACCCCCTAACCCCTAACCCCCTAACCCCCTAACCCCCCCTAACCCCCTAACCCCTGCTTACTGTCCTATCTCCTGCCTCTGTGTCTATGCTGATACACATTCATCAGTAGCCTAGATTGCGAACCCATTGCTCAAGCTGGTTCCCGTGCATAATAAAGGCTCGGGTGGTGCTGATTTCGCTTCGGAAAGGGAGAGGAGCTCAGCTATCACTGAAACCTTACCTGTTGTACGTGAAAGTGCCGTTGCAGCTCCTACTGTTCCTGTTGCAGCCCAAGCAAACATTCACTCCACTCTTGGGCGCCCCTCCCTACTGTGCTTCATCCTGCCTCTTTTTCTGGGGCGCCCCTCCCTACTAACCGTTCTCATGCCTCTTTTCCTGGGCCCAGGGCGCGGCGGCGCCCCGCCCTACTAACCTTGCTCCTGCCCCTTTTTCTGGGGGCGCCCCTCCTTACTAACCTTTCTCCTGCCTCTTTTCCAGGCCCGGGTCCTGGCGGCGCCCCTCCCTGTTACCCTTTCTCCTACCTCTTTCTCTACAGCGCAGTGGCGCTCCTCCTTACTGACCTATCTCCTGCCTCTGTGTCTATGCTGATACACATTCATCAGTAGCCTAGATTGTGAACCCATTGCTCAAGCTGGTTCCCGTGCATAATAAAGGCTCGGGTGGTGCTGATTTCGCTTCGGAAAGGGAGAGGAACTCAGCTATCACTGCAACCTTACCTGTTGTATGCGAAAGTGCCGTTGCAGCTCCTACTGTTCCTGTTGCAGCCCAAGCAAACATTCACTCCACTATTGGGCGCCCCTCCCTACTGTGCTTTCTCCTGCCTCTTTTTCTGGGGGCGCCCTCCCTACTAACCTTTCTCATGCCTCTTTCACTAGGCCCGGAGACCTTGGGCGCCCCTCCCTACTACCCTTTCTCCTGCCTCTTTTTCTGGGGGCGCCCCTACCTACTAACCTTTCTTATGCCTCTTTTCCGGCGCCCCTCCCTGTTACCCTTGCTCCTACCTCTTTCTCTACAGCGCAGTGGCGCTCCTCCTTACTGACCTATCTCCTGCCTCTGTGTCTATGCTGATACACATTCATCAGTAGCATAGATTACGAACCCATTGCTCAAGCTGGTTCCCGTGGCTTATAAAGGCTCGAGTGGTACTGATTTCGCTTCGGAAAGGGAGAGGATCTCAGCTATCACTGTAGCTTTATCCCTTGTACGTGAAAGTGCCGTTGCAGCTCCTACTGTTCCTGTTGCAGCCTAAGCAAACATTCACTCCACTCTTGGGCGCCCCTCCTTACTGTGCTTTCTCCTGCCTCTTTTTCTGGTGGCGCCCCTCCTTACTAACCAGTCTCCTGCCTCTTTCTCTAGGCCCGGGGCCCCTCCCTGCTACCCTTTCTTTTGCCTCTTTTCCTGGGGCGCCCCTCCCTACTAACCTTTCTCAGGCTTCTTTTCCTAGGCCCCGGGGCCGGCGGCGCCCCTCCGACTGCCCTTTCTCCTGCATCTTTTTCTGTGGGCGCCCCTCCCTACTAGTCTTTCTCCTTCTTATTTTTTCTGGGGGCTCCTCTCCCTACTAACCTCTCTCCTGCCTCTTTTCCTAGTCCGGGGCCCGGCGGCGCCCCTCCCTGCTACCCTTTCTCCTACCTCTTTCTCTATACGCGCAGCGCGTCGGCGCCCCTCTTCCTAACCTGTCTACTGCCTCTTTTTCTATGCTTGTATAGATTCATCGGTAACATAGCTTTTGAGACCATTGCTCAAGCTGGTTCCCTTGGATTGTAAAGGCTCGGGTGGTGCTGATTTCGCTTCGGAAATGGAGAGGATCTCAGCTATCACTGCAACCTTACCTGTTGTATGCGAAAGTGCCGTTGCAGCTCCTACTGTTCCTGTTGCAGCCCAAGCAAACATTCACTCCACTCTTGAGCGCCCCTCCCTACTGTGCTTTCTCCTGCCTCTTTTTCTGGGGGCGCCCCTCCCTACTAACCTTTCTCATGCCTCTTTCACTAGGCCCGGAGACCTTGGGCGCCCCTCCCTACTACCCTTTCCCCTGCCTCTTTTTCTGGGGACGCCTCTCTACTAACCTTTCTCATGCCTCTTTTCCTGGGCCCGCAGCCCGGCGGCGCCCCTCCCTACTACCCTTTGTCCTACCTCTTTTTCTACAGGCACTTCTCGCTACTATCTCTATACGCACAGCCCGGCGGCGCCCCTCTTCCTAACCTATCTACTGCCTCTTTTTCTATGCTGGTATGCTTTCATCGGTAGCATAGCCTTTGAGACCATTGCTCGAGCTGGTTCCCTTGGATTGTAAAGGCTCGGGTGGTGCTGATTTCACTTCGGAAAGGGAGAGAATCTCAGCTACCACTGCAACTTTACCTGTTGTACGTGAAAGTGCCGTTGCAGCTCCTACTGTTCCTGTTGCAGCCCAAGCAAACATTCACTCCACTATTGGGCGCCCCTCCCTACTGTGCTTCATCCTGCCTCTTTTTCTGGTGGCGCCCCTCCCTACTAACCTTTCTCATGCCTCTTTTCCTGTGCCCAGGGCACGGCGCCCCGCCCTACTATCCTTTCTCCTGCCTCTTTTTCTGCGAGCGCCTAACCTCCCTCCTCCACCCTTTCTCCTGCCTCTTTTTCTGGGGCCGGCTCTCCCTACCCACCTTTCTCATGCCTCTTTCCATCTGCCAGGGGACCTTGGGCACCCTTCCATACTGCCCCTTCTCCTGCCTCTTTTTCTCAGGACGTCCCTCCCTACTAACCTTTATGCTGCCTCTTTCTCTAGGCCCGGGCCCGGGGCGAACCTCTCTACTAGCCTTTCTACTTCCCTTTTTATGGGGGCGCCCCTCCCTACTAACCTGTCTCCTGCCTCGTTTTTCTAGTCCCGGGCCCGGTGGTGACCCTCCCTGCTACCTTTTCTCCTGCCTATAGACGCACACCGGCGGCACCCCTCCTTACTGACCTATCTCCTGCCTTTTTTTCTATGCTGATACAGATCCATCAGTAGCGTAGTTTTTGAAACCATTGCTCTTCAGTTCTTCCGATGTAACGGATGATGGACCGGAACTAATGGTGGTAGCCACAGAAGAGCGCCATTATTTACTACCCTTTCTCTAGCCTCTTTCTCTATGGGCGGAGCAGAGGGGCGCCCCTCCCTACTAACCTTTCTCATGCCTCTGTTCCCATCCCCGGGGCCCTTGGGCGCCCCTCCCTACGGCCCTTTGTCCCGCCTCTTTTTCTGGGGGCACCCCTCCTTACTAACCTTTCTCCTGCCTCTTTTTCTAGGCCCGGGGCCGGCGCCCCTCCCTACTGCCCTTTCTCCCGACTCTTTTTCTGGCTGTGCCCCTCCTTACTAATTTTTCTCCTGCCTCTTTTTCTGAGCCCGGGGCCGGTGGCGCCCCTCCTACTAGCCTTTCTCCTGCCTCGTTTTCTGGGGTGTCCCTCCCTACTCCTACCTCTTTCTCTAGACCCAGGGCCCCTCACTACTCGCCTTCCCTATGCGTGGAACCCGCCGGCGCCGATCCTTACTAACCTTGGACCGGTAGAGAAGAAGCTGAGGATGTGCAGTGGTACGACGTTCAAAGTAAGCGTTCTGTGTACCCTTGAGCCGCTCAGTACAACCACGAGTGCCTTTGAGTGCTTCCACTATAACAAAAGATGGACAGAAACCAATGGTGGCCGTAACAGAAGACCTCTGCTCCCTACTAACATTTCTCTGCCCTCTGTGTCTATACGGGACCCCGCCGGCGCCGAAGGTGGGGCAGGGGTATGGTACGATGTTCAAAGTAACCATACTAACCTTGGACTGGTAGAGACGAAGGTGAGGAAGGGCAGTGGTATGATGTTCAAAGTAAGCTTTGTGTATAAGCTTGAAGACCTCAGGACCAACAGGAAGAAGTCATGTACAGGACCCAAGAGCTTCCCTGACTCGCAGTCGGTGTGACAACACTCTTACAGTCTAGTCGGTATAAACCCCACAATAGTCCGGTAAGCGCTAGGCAGGCTATGGTGCTAGTTCACAGCCTTGACAGTTGTCCCTATCGTGAGATCAAGCTATGAACAGCAACGAGGAAGGGGGTACTACACATAATCCATGGGGTGCGTAGTACCACGACTGCCACGTATTTGATACGTCAAACTGAGCGCGAGAAGGCGGATATTCAGGTTTCTCTTGCTATTATCATGCGTAGTTTCGCCGTCAAAGGATCCAGGAGAGTGGGGGTCAGTGTTTACCGCATTTCAACCGCGATAGCGACTCGCCGGCATACACATTGGAACAGACGAAGGTAGGGAAGGGAAGTGGTTCGACATTCAAAGTAAGCGTTTTGTGTACGCTTGAGGAACTCAGGACCACCACGAACAGCGAAAATAATAGCACCATTATATCGCTCTGATGATAAACACAGTGATACAGCGGAATCAAAGTCATCCAGACAAGCACCGTGGTGACAAATGGACTGATTCAGATTCATCGGTGGGATAGATTTTGAAACCATTATTTTTGAGTGCTTCCGATGTAACGGACTATGGACTGAACCAATGGGGGCAGCAACAAAAGAACACCGCTGCATACTAACCTCTTTCCTGCGCTTACTCTATGGGCGGACCCCGCCGGCACCGCTGCTTACTAACCGTGGATTGGAAGAGACGAAGGTAGGGAAGGGCAGTTGTATGACAGTCAAAGTAAACCGTTTGTGTAAACTTGAGGGGCACAGTTTACCACATTCCAAGCACGATGGTGACTTGCTGACCACCGCCGCTGGCGTACACACGCTGGGGGTACACCAAGACGTCATCGACAGGGCCTGGGTGCCTGCCGATGCACTGTGGGTGTTACAATGTGTGTACTGTCATTATAAACCCCACGATAGTCCGGATCCCCGGGTGGCCCCGCTCCTTACTAACCTTGGATTGGAACAGACGAAGGTAGGGAAGGGCGGTGGTAGGACGTTCAAAGTAAGCCTTTTGTGTACGCTTGAGGAGCTCAGGACCACCACGGCCAGCGAGAAGAAAAGTATGAGTATATCACTCTGATGATGAACACAGTGATAGGGTTATTGGTGTTGAAAACGTGCGTGAATTTGCTATAAAAGCCATGATACTTATGATATATATATTAGCGACGCTTGTTCTAGTCTATAAAGTCTACTTTCGTTGTGATCGGAACAAAACGCTGCACCAATTTTTGTGCATATGAAGTATGGAGTTTTGTACCCGTAAGAACTCGCCCACCAGCCCTACCTAACTCGCAGAGGAAGGACCCATAGTCAGTGTTTGAATAGGCGGAGATTGACTATAAAAGCCATAATAGTGGTGAAATACACAGAAGAGGGGTTACCCACCTGTAGTATGTAAGCTCGATGTCGTTGCGATCGCGAAAGGAATACTGCTCAGGAGCACTGTGAGCCCAAAAGCGGGGAAATTAAATGCATTTAATTTGTACTTTCAAAAAACCACGCTAGTGCTTGTTATTTATACTTACTTACGTTTAACTTGGAGAAAAACAACCCTTTTGGGCTCACAGTGGAGCATGCGCATTGATCTGTTACTTTGATATATATCAACGATAATCGTATAAAAACAAATAAATAGTAGCGGAATTGATCGTTGGGGTTCGGCATGAAGAAACATTGAGGATGACAAATGGTAGACAAAATGAAAGGTATGGCGTGATTTGAGGATTAACATCAACTTCCATGTGGGCCAGGGAGATTGAATATGTACTCGACAGTGTAAGCCAAGGTGTGGCGCAAGTTCGTGAAAAGTTTGGGGATTTGGTTGATGCAATTGATGGTAAGGAATGTGGTATCTAATTTGTCGGACATTTCTCATGAATTGCAGACCTTGAGGCTCGGGTGGAAGACCTTCAATCAGAATACCCGCCAGATTTTCAGAATAGTGGAGAAACAACGGTTACGGAGGGCTCAGCGTCATCGGAGTCGTCGGGAATCGTGATCTTGAGAGATCCGCCGACAGTTAAAGAGGTCGAGGAAAGAATTAGGTTTATCCCGAAGAGGGAAGAGTGCTATCTAGTATGGCTTGGGCGTGTGCCAGGAATCTACGGTACAGAGTAAGAGCAGAACTGGATAGTTAATTGGATACTGATTAAGAGATCTGTTAGAGCGGAAGCACAGCGACACGTCGATGGTGTATCGGGAGGGAGGATGAAAAAAATGAGGGATCCCAGTGCGGCATTGGAGGAATATAAGAGGCTTTACTGGAACGGCAAGGTGGGAGTAGAGACTTAAAGAATAGTAGAATATATGTTTTTACTACCTGAGAGAGCTAAAAGGGTCCACTCAAGTCTGAAGAGTATCGTTTTATATTGACGGTGGACTCGTGTAACATTGGACCTGTTTAAATTGGATCTAAGCTAATAGTATTAGATAGTATGAGTGCCGCCCATTGGCTATGCGGAGCTCCGTTGACTCGATTTGTTGATAATGAAAGATATTAGATCTGAGACATGCTGTCAATGTCTCACCGTGCCCATGTTTCCTTCTCTCCGTGACATCGAAAGTCTGCCTCAAATTCCGTTTGGCTGGATTGGGCCTGTAGGCAATCAACAACGAGTTAGAGCAGGTCAAAGGTGCAGCAGTTCTTGTTCTAACTTTCATTGTATTCAGCTTTGTCGGGTAGTGTGTATGTACGCTTCGAAGGGAACGACGGAAACAACACCACCGCAAACACCACCGCCGGTGCGGCAGGTTATTGGTTGATGCTACTCACCGGTGTTCATCAAGATAAGCAAGACCAGTGGATACAGGGCTACTGGTATTACAAGAAGGAGGATGCCATCGCTCTGGCTCGCATGTCGTCGAGGTAAGTCTTTACTGTCCTTTGGGTTTCTCGCGCCTCATACACTGGACCAGGCACAGAGAGTTATTGCATTATATGGGTCGGACAGAAGTTCTTTTGTCTAGTCACAAGGACATTGTCAGCTCCGCTGTTGTTGAGGGTACATAAAACATCTTAATATAAGAGCGATACCTAACGACCCTGTCATAATAGATATTGCAAATGTGGTCAAGCTGGAGGACAGCAAACATCAGGATGAATATATAAACAAAGGAGGTTGGTATTACAGGTGGCGATTGATTCAGCGCGCCGAAAGTAGGCCTTGGTCATTGGAGGTAAGCACTTTTTGTGTCTCTACTTCGGTCCAGTGTGGTCAATCCATTTTTGTGTTCGCAGGGTGTAGTCCTTGATTGTACTTGTAACTTGCCATACCACCCGGACAAAGACAAGCAACACTGGTGTAAGGTATGCCGGCGGTGGTGGCATTCCCACTGTTTGATCAAAAATTTCACCGGCGGCTCACCCCGGGATGCAATCACTGATGTGAATGAGGGTAATATAGGTAGTTGTGTAGAAATGTTGTACAACATTCCGTGGGTAAGGGGTAGAGGAGGCTTGTCTGAAACCAAGGCGGAGCCATGGGTGATAACGGGTCCGAAACCGTTTATTGACAATTGGAGTAAAGAGTATCAGGAAATAGGATGCATTGATGATGAGGGAGAGCGGCGGTTGATAAAAAAGATGCTTGACGGAGACAGGAGCCCACTCTATCACTGTGAAAGGTGTAATAGATTGATTTAGCGAATGTCACTCAAACTTTATAGACATAGTATTTTGGTGTTCACAGGAGGAGGCAAGAAAAAAGATAGTTGAGCCGTAGACAAGCTTCCTGAAGCCCATTCTTTTCATCATGTTAAGTTCTCGACTAGCCTCACCTAACTTCGCGATTGAAATATAACTGAGAGAGAGGTAAGAGAAAGGAGGCGACAGTACTATCAGATGAATGGATTTGCCGTTAAAGCAACAATAATCATACTTACCGTCAACGCTTGTCAACGTTCGTGATGCTGTGAGTGTTACTCATAGTGCTCGATACAGAATACCCTGAACTGGAAAGCAGAATGATGATAATAAAGGATCGACTTCGTTGACTTGGTTGACGTTCATTATGGCTATATATGCTGCAGTGTTTGGAATGGGCACACAAGGCAAGATGAATGGGTTGGTAAAGTCTGCACTTGACGTAAATGGCAAACAGAGCCCTGTGGGTTGATTGACAGAGCCGGACGCCTTATGAAGATGACAATGTTTAAATTGGATAGTGTTATGTAGACTATTAGAGAATAATCAAGCCGGACGCCTTCTGAAGATGACTATGTTTAAATTGGATAGTGTTATGTAGACTATTAGAGAATAGTTGTCCTAGATCAATATGAATATGATACAATATAATTATATACACCAAAATAGTGTTAACGATTTGGAGGGGCTGAAGCTGATCACTCTCCTCCATATGGCCTATCCACTGCATTCATCCATGTGACGGGCCCTTGTCTCCTTCAAGCCACTGTTGACCAAACTGAAGGCATATAACCCGTCAGTGTTCAAGTAGGTGATGTCTGCTTGTTGAATCATATCAACGTAGTTGATATACTTAGTACGGTTAGCAAGATAGCGGTGGATGTCCGGCGAGTCTGAATTCGCCCATCGCATATCCTGACGTTCAATGGCAAGCAGCTTTCTCTCTAGGTCGACGGCCGCACATTGTTTAAGAATGGCGGAAGTATCGGGGATGGGTGGCAGTTGGAAGTCTGGCATTGACTTTTTCTGCAACAAAAGTTGCTGTTCCTTCAGTTGTAAACGAGCCACCATTAAGTCAGCGAGCTGGACCAGGTACTGCAAAACAGTTTCTAGTGTCTCCTGTAGTGACGCTAAGGCTTCGACTGGTGTGTCGTCCATATCAGTGAACAGGGCTATACGTGAACTTGACCATGAACCATGTTTGGGAGCCTACCGTCGGTGTTACAGTTGTTAGATGGGCCGACGGCAGTAGACGCACGAGATGACGGAGTGCTTCAACTATATGTTCCAAATGAGGCATTACATCAGGTGGTATCAACGTTACCTTACAAAATGATAAGTAACTTGTATCAAGATAGAGCTAATACACACCTCATCCGATCCTGGTTGCCACTTGTTTGAACTTTCCGAGAACGAAGTGGAACCTACTGGCTCCGCCGGTGTTGGGAGTAGGCATGTCTTCCTCTTCGTTTGGCGCCGTTCACTTGAACGGATGTTAGGCGCTTCTGACGAATGACAAGGGTTTGGATCTTCTGGTGGTGTATTAAGCCTACGCTTCTTCCGCCGGCGCTGTTCAAGTGTTTCAGAGCGATGATATGGACGGGACATAGGGAAGGAGTGAGCTCCGATCCCGTCGTTCATGACTTTTATACGACAGATAGAGTTTGCCATGGAGACCACCGGGGTATTGCAGGATAGATGATAGACACAACATTGCCTCGGGAAAGGGACACCGATCACCAACGGTGTCTCCTCTGTGCTTCTCTTCTTTATAGATAAACTTTTTCCTTTGGGATTCTCACTGAGGTTCCCACGATGCTGATCCAATATTAGAACAGGGCTCATTGGTATCCGTTTCAGTAGAAGACCGAGGCTTCTCTTCTTTATAGTCTAACTTTTGACTTTGAACTTCGGCCTCCGGTGCCTGTTAATGATTTTCTACCAATCAGATAACTATGACGTCGTGATTAACGGAATGCATCACCCGAAGGCCCTTCCTCCGATTGGAGAGAAGGAATATCTCAACGGAGGTTGATGAGCATAAAGTGTCATTAAGAAGGATGAATCTCGATCGGAGGAAGATCTCTCGCCGTGCCCGAGGCCCAAGCCTGGGAAGTAAAAAAGAAGCAAAGGCTAATCCTAAAATTGGTCTCAACATAAAAGACAGACCGGTGGTAATCGAACGACAATTCGCACTCTTCCCAAAAAATGTTCGGCCTCACTGAAGAAGAAATTGCTTATATCAACGCCCACCCCGAACTAATCTCAAACATCAGAAATAGTGTGGGTAAGAGGGCGAGGTCGGAGTCTATGACTGGTGAACCGGCGGAGAGTGGGAATAAGAGAGCAAGAGTGGAGGAGGAAAAGGAGGATGTGGAGATGGTGAGCCAGGAAGAGGTAGACAGAACGGTTGAGACAGAAGGTGAGAAGGTCGATGATCACATTGACGATAATAATGACGCCGGCGGTGACAACGAAGAGCGGGAGATGAATGCCGAGGCCGATGACAAGGTAGATGATGATATACGGGATGAGGACAACGACGACGAGGACGATAAGGAAGAGGAAAGGGAAGAAGACAACAGCGAAGACGAGGACGGTGACAAAGAGAAAGAGGAAGAAAAAGAGGAAGACGAGGAGGAGGAGAAAGAGGAAGACGAGGATGAGGAGAAGGAGGAAGACGAGGAGGAGGAGAAAGAGGAAGACGAGGGGGAGGAAAAAGAGGAAGACGAGGAGGAGGACAGAGAAGACACTGTTATGGCGGGCCCGGAGCCACCAGCAACACCACCACCAGCGACACCGGCGGCACCCGCCTCAGCGCCTGAAACACCAGCGTCCTCGCCCTCTCCCCCGGCAACACCAGCCCCGCCACCTGCCTCAGCCCCTGCTACACCAGCCCCGCCGCCCGCCTCAACCCCTACAACAACAGCCCTACCGCCCACCTCAGCCGCTGCAAGAACAGCCCCGCCGGCCCCCACCCCTACAAAATCAACCCCGCCGGCCTCCTCCCCTGCAAAAACAGTCCCTCCGGCCTCCGCCCCTACAAAATCAACCCCGCCGGCCTCCGCCCCTACTCCCGCAGTGTCTGTGCCCCCCTTGCTGTCCAAAGACTACGAGGGCCCCCTCCTGTTGCGCCGAGGACGACAGAGCCCCCTCCTGCTGCCTCAAGAAAGGCAGTGTCCCCACCATCTACCCCCAGGTCATCCGGACCTCCGGCTTCTGCCTCCACTACACCAGCTCCACAGGCACCGCGAAAACCAGCAGCACGTCATAAACCTGTACCTCAAGCGCCGCCGGTGCCAATTATAGTAGAGGATGATTCGGAGGATTCAGAAACACCGGCGCAACCTCCCTCCAACTCAACATCAGTGGCACGGGCCTCCGCCCCAAAAAAATCGACCTTGCCTGCCACTAAACGAGCGAAATCTGCTGCCCCATGCGCACACACTGACAAGTCAAGCAAAGCGCGGGCTGACGAGTCAAGTAAAGTGCGGGCTGAGAAGTCATGCAATGAGGGCACTGACGAGTCAAGCAAGAAGAAAACAGGAGGGAGCGGTCGGCATGGAGGACTGACGGAGAAGTGGGGTGGGGATAACCCATGCGAGAATTGTTATAGAGCGGGGGTCAGGTGTATACCTCGTGAGTAACTGTCGATTATCATTATTGTTACCAGCGACTAATAGAATTGGGCAGATAAGACAGCGCTAGCGTGTTGGCGGTGCAACAAGAGCAAGGGCCGGTGCGGTGGTTGGGACTTTGGGCGTCCAGCAGATATTGGGTGTATGAACGGTGGAGCCACTGGAGATGTGGTAAGTGAATGTATGCTACGGTTAAGATAATAACAGTAACACTTATAGATTCCGCGTGTTGGAAACTGGACCGACGCGCAGCTTCAGCTATATGGAAATGTCGTCAGGACGCCGGTGGAGACCACCCGATCACTACAGGAAACACTTGAAGAGATCGGTGAATACCTCCGTTTTGTTATAGGGTTGGGGAAGGTGGACATGGAATTGCAGCGGCAGCGAATGGGGATGTCTGAGGAGGATTTCCCTAAGATGGTGTTGCCGCCCCGCCCAGATGAATTGGCCCTGTGGCGGGAACAGGCTGAAACAGATCGCCAACGCAAGGCTTTGGCAGAGGAAAGGGCAGAGCTGGAGGAAATGAAGAAGAGGTTGGGTCTGAATGCAGAAGAGGTCAGTGAGCCGCCGGTGGTGAGGAGGAAGAAGGGGAAGGTCACACGCACGGCTGCCACCCCCATCCCCGAATCGTCGTTGGCGTCTGCCGCAGCTAGAGTGACAGAAGATGTGGAGATGGCCGCCGCCCCCATTCCCGAATCATCGTTGGCCGTATCATCATCGGCCGCTGCTAAAGATAGAGAAAATATGGAGAAGGACAAGAAGGAGCCGGCGGTGAAGAAGAAGAGGGTGAGAATTGTGTCACCCATAGCTGAAACATCATTGGCCGCGCAAGAGAGGGAGAAGATGAAGGAGAACGAAGAGAAGGAGCGGCGGCGAAGGGAGCGGAGAAGGCGGAGGCAACAGCAGCAGCAGCAAGCCGAAGCGGAAGCTCAGGATAAGGAGGGGAATGGTAAGGGGAAGGGGAAGGGGAAGGGTAAGGATAAGGGTAAGGGTAAGGAGAAAGCAAAGGAGGACATGGATGTTGATAGCAACGATGATTAGGTGTCCTTCCGTCGGCCTCTTGTCCTTCCGTCAGCCTCTTGTGCTTCCGTCGGCCTCATGTATCTTGTGTTTTTTTTTAATTTTTATGAATAAAATCTGAAGTTTTTGCTGTGCTCTTAAAAGAATGAAAACCGTAAGAGAACCTTGAAGTAGTTTGAATAGAAATGCTGGGTCAAGGAAAGGCGTATAAAGGAAAAGCTCGGTACACTCCTATAACTGCGAGAGATGTCTGTAATAGCTTATTGAAGCCGCCGTAAAAAGAGCACGCTTATAAATATAGATAAAAGAGTACTACACATATGTGATTATGGAGATGAGATCAATTCGCCTTGCGCTTTGTAGTAGTTCTCTTCTTCCTTTTCTTGGGCCGCTGTATTAGGCTGTCACCCGTAAGGTCATTAATTATGCCGTCGCCGCCGTCCAGACCCTCTTCGACTTGATTTTTCAATAGGTCTAGGCTCTATAAGAAACGTAAGCATATTGTGGTGTTCACATGTTGTATCAACATACAGCTTCATGCTCCGTCGGTCCCACTTGTAAAGCCGGAGGTTGGTTTGTCAGATCCACCGCCCTGTGATACCGAACCAGGTGCTCTGATTGATCGTATCTAGGAAAGCAATGTAATGGGTGGCCTATATACGACATCCATCCAACAGTATACATACCGTCTTGTGAATGCACGTTTGTCGGCAACCTTTATTTTGATCGGGGCAGAATGATCTTTAAAAGAACCTAACTCCCGTATAGTTTCCCAATCGTTCTTCGACAAGCCGTAGTGGTCCATCCGTTCGATTACAGTATTTATCGCAGCCTTTAAAAGGTGAGAAATGACGATAAAATTAGCACTCGAGAAGATTGGTACTTACAAAGCCATCCTTTGCCAGCGGGGTGACAATGTGAGGGTAAATGTAAGGTACATATAAAAGGTCGAAGTCTAATTTGTCCGTCGACACTCGGTGCCTCATAGTAAGCTGCAGTTCTAAAAGCCGACGATGATACTTGTTCTGTGTGGAATTCTGACCAAGCCATCTGTGACAGGAGTATACGATGTAACTGAAGGAGGGAGAAACTAAGTGACTCACTGCGGAAAAGAGATACTATTCCAATTCCCATCTGTATCCAATCGGCCATGTGTAAAATATGCTGGAAGGACCGAGGAGCATACGGCGTGCAAGGGCATTAGACTCCAATGGTTTTCAGAACTGCTCCATAGATGAATGAAGGACGTTCGTGGTGGAAAGGAGAACCCGTACCCATGTATGAACGAATCCACTACATCTGCCTGAGACATCGCATCAGACGCTTGACGCAAAAGGTCCAGGCACTTTAATGTATGATCGGGGCCCGTTAAGCCTTGTAGTGCGGTACTGTTAGGCCGCGTATAGTTTTCCTGAATAGAGATCAGAAAGAAATTCGGTCGGACAGAGAGGGAAGGATGAAAGACTAACTTGAATAAAAAGGGGCATCATGGAAGGATCATTGAAATAGAGTTCCATCTGGTCTTCAAGGGTATATCCCAACTTGTTACCAGCATATCCTAACAGTTCGGGCCCAAGAAACAATGCTGTGGCACGAAAATTATTGGGTGACCCAAATTTATCTTTTGCCTTGGTTCTATGACAATGAGACAAACGCCGCCGGTCATGATATCTGGCAAGAACACCTACAGCGCTTGTACATCATTCAACGTCATACTGTTATCAGAGAGTTTCCACCAGGCGAGCATCGTTAACACCTGCCGAATGTCAGATTTGGCATCAAGGATAAGCTGGTCCACAACAGCGGCTGGTACGGTCATTTTTTCCCTAGATAAATGAGTCATCTGATACTTGTGGGATGGCAAGTGATCATACTTGAATAAGATAGACAAAATGCGGGAACGTATTTTTGCGGCTTCTGGTCTGAAAGATACGTGAGATGGGACACTGTCATCCTATTCACTTACCTATAGAAATTCAACCGAAAAGTGGTGGATAAGAGGGGCTTGAGCTTTTGGCCGCCACAGCTATTGGTGATACATATGATAGGAATCTATGGAAAACAGTTGAGGGAGTAAACCCGCCTGATCAATGTAACGACCGACTTTGGTTTTCTTGATGAGTGCATTGAGTGCTCCTACACCCCCCCAATCACCTGCTGATATACCATCTACTTCGTCCATGATGAGGCATGAACGCTCTGGTATGGACGAACGGTGAGGGTGGGTGAGAAATTGATCAATACATGTGTTGTCTACAATCATTACATCCTGTTGAGACTCAAGTCAGAGGTAATGGTTCAAAGGAAGCGTAAATCACGATTACATACTTCTATTAGCCTCCTACTCCTTGTATCACTCGCATTGAATTCAATGGGAGTGAGGCCTGCTAGACGAGCACATAAATGTGCGCTGCTTGTCTTCCCAACACCAGGGGGACCTGATAGGAGCACGGCACGAAACCGGTTCATTCCACTGCTCCCCTCAGAGCGGAATCCAGATTTGAAGCTTTCAGGCCTTGGGTATAAGGTATATGACTGATGAACTATTAGCAATGAGTACAGATACACACCATTGTTCAAGCCATGTTAATAAATTCTGGGTTTGAGATTTATTCCCACAAACCTCTTCAAGCCATCGAGGTGCGTATCGAGTAGTCCATAGCTTGTGAAGAGAGGCATACGCATCAGCATCGGACACAGTCCGAGATCGGATACGAGATAGTAAATTGAAAGGAATCAGAGTCACAAAGACATCCTCGCTTAACGTACGGAACCGATATTTTTCGATTAGTTCCAACTTTTCCGGGTCGACGTCAGATCCTGTAACAATGAAACAGTTCTCCAAATCTGGCGTTTCCTTAACATATCTAGAAGGCATAGTTACGTGTGAAGAGGGGGAAGAGCCAGTGGAAACGGTGGAAAACGTACCCTCCTAACTGTTTTACAACATCCATAACCTCAGCACACTGCGGATCAAAATATTTGAATAGACCAGTGAACACAATGGTCTGACCAGAAAAGCTAAGTGACCGTCAATACAATGTCTCACTTATAAATGTAAACACGGACATGTGAAGATCTTCCTTGCCCTCGTCTTTACTACTACTTGGATGATGGGCCTTGTCTACACCTGTAGCTCCAGACTCGGCGTCCGAGCCCCCAGACAACACTGTAGGATACTGGTATACATCCCCCACTGCAGACCCTGTGATGGAGCTTTCGGACAGCATTATAGAACTTGAATGCCGGTGGAGCCGGTGGAGTGTAGGAAGAGCCTCATCATCACTCTGATCGTCGCCTTCTCCTGCAAGAGATAGTACCTCATTGTCGCTATCATCTTCATTACCAGTCACCCATTCTTCATACTCACTTTCATTGTCAGACAGGGGATGATTATGCCGCCGTCGTCGAAGTATGAGCACTTTATCATCACTATCTTCATGACTATCCACTGGTCCTCCTATGGATTCATCATCACCGTCATCTGCACCATCAGAACCTCCAGAGGAAATCACTGGATCTCGACGACGGCGGTGTCTAATCATGAGCGCTTCAGTGTCACCATCATCTTCACTGCCTTCATTATTTCAGTAGGATCAGAAGATCAAGATAAAAGAACTGGAACCCTACCCCGGCCACGCTCTACCATGATACTTTCATCAGAACCTCCAGATAAAATGACTGGATTCCTACGCCGGCGGTGATGTCTGAGTATGGGCTCTTCGTCGTCACTGTTATTGTCACTCCCTTCATTATTTCAGTAGGATCAAAGGTTCGAGATAAAAGAACTGGAACCCTACCCGGGCGACGCTCTAAAATGACACTTTCATCAGAACCTCCAGATAAAATGACTAGATTCCTACGCCGGCGGCGATGTCTGAGTATGGGCTCTTCGTCATCACTATTATCGTCACTCCCTTCATTATTTCAGTAGGATCAGAGGTTCGAAATAAAAGAACTGGAACCCTACCCGGGCGACGCTCTAAAATGACACTTTCATCAGAACCTCCAGATAAAATGACTAGATTCCTACGCCGGCGGCGATGTCTGAGTATGGGCTCTTCGTCATCACTATTATCGTCACTCCCTTCATTATTTCAGTAGGATCAGAGGTTCGAAATAAAAGAACTGGAACCCTACCCGGGCGACGCTTTAAAATGACACTTTCATCAGAACCTCCAGATAAAATGACTGGATCCCTACGCCGGCGGCGATGTCTGAGTATGGGCTCTTCGTCATCACTATTATCGTCACTCCCTTCATTATTTCAGTAGGATCAGAGGTTCGAAATAAAAGAACTGGAACCCTACCCGGGCGACGCTCTAAAATGACGCTTTCATCAGAACCTTCGGATAATATAACTGGATCCTTACGCCCACGGTGATGTCTGAGTGTAGGCTCTTCATCGTCACCGTCATCATCACTGCCTTCTTCCGTTTCAGTAGCGTCCGAGCCTCCAGATAAAATAAATGGATTCTTGTGCCGGCGGTGTCGGTGTACGGGTTCATCAAGGCGGCCACTACTATCATTACTACTGTCATGCATTTCAGTAGTATCAGAGACTCTAGATAAAAGAACGGGATTCCCGCGCCGGCGGCGATTTCTGATTATAGGCTCTCCAGTGTCACTAACATCACCACTGCTGTCTTGGACGTTGGAACTTGCAGATAACACAGGATAGTTGGGCCGGCGGTGTCTGGGTATGGGTTCTGTATCATCGTTGTGATGGTTGCTGATCGTTTGTTCATCACTGTTATCATTGTTACTGTGTCTGAAAGCTGAGAAGGGAAAGGGGTACACACTGTGTATCATGTGCCGAAAAATCCTGCTGTTGGTAGTCATTAGACTCCTCATTGCTATTCACAAAATGTTCAGGATGTTGAACGATAGTTACAAGTACACACACCTTCCTTGTGATATGGCTGATTGGGTTCGCCGACGACCTCTCAGTATCCGGAGAATCATCTCATCATCATCACTGTCATCAAAGTCATGGTGAGGTTGTTCAACAACAGCTGGTTGTTCATTAGTGTAGTTGTATGTTAAAAAAGCAGAACAAGAAGATGACAGAGGATCAGAGAGATATTACAAGTAAGATGTGTCTCACCTGCTGAGACTTTGTCGTCATCACTGCTATCAGTGATAATGATTGGTGATGATCTGATGACCCTTGTGAAGATGTTGATTTGTTGTAAATAGAGTGTCCTCACGGTCTTTCTCCTTTCGTTCCAATGTGATTCCGCTTAACACCTACAATATAGAAACGATGATAATGTCAGTGAACACATACTAGCTAACAGTGTTCAATGACAGACTCGTGCCGGAGGGTTGGATGATCCTTGGCTGCGCTTGTACCTTGAGAGTCTTGGGAATGAGGAACGTCCTAATATCCTTGTTCTTACGCTTGTCTTTTTTCGGGGGCATGGGTGCAAGGAAAGTGGTGGTGAGTCACAGAAAATGTAATGTCCAAAAGGAGATGTGTATAATATAATTACATGATGGTGCACGAGTTGAAAACCACAAGAATGAATATAGGATGGATAAAGATCGAACCACCAGAATGAAAATTAGAGAGATAAAGATCAAGATCGGCGAAAGAGTGTGACGTATGAGTGGGAATGGTAAAGAAGAAAAGTTTAAAGTTTAAGCTTGTTCACAGTCAGGTATATAAGAGGGGAAGCCGGACATCGATAATTCCCCCGTAGCCCTCCTGGAGAATACTGAACATGCCTACTCCAAACCGCTCCTCAGAAAAGTCTTTCGGCCATCTGACCCCAGAATTAGGGACTGCTATTGATAAAAATGCTGATCGTATGGCTTTTATAGAGAGAACAGTGGCGAAGACTGTGCACCATGCGCCGGCCCATGACAGTGAAGGAGGTAAAAAGGCAAAGTATAAATTCTATAATCTGTCACTGACAATGTGCTTGCAAAGATAAACAAAAGGAGGATCTTATAATTGATGGACCAGGAGAAAGGCTGGGCATGAAATTCGGGGGCCGAAACCCGTGTGAACAATGTCAAGCCGTCGGTGTTGTTTGCGAAGAACGTTAGTGAAATAAAAGTGTTTACATGAAGTTGGAAGTGTACTGACGCATCCCAAAAGACTCCACTTACGACGCCTGTGTCCGATGCACCGACAAGAAGCTTAAGTGTGGGCCACTGATTCATCCAGAACCAATTAAGAAGAGGCACCTGCTTAATCCTTTCAAAACAGGTGCTGAAATCACGGAATCCCAGGTCGGGGTTGCAGCGGCTATGAGCGGCGTGATTAGTTATCTCGAGTTAGAAGACGGTAGAAGTAAGTTCACCCGAGAACAGGGTAAGTGTGTATACCGCAATGAATCAGTTGGGCCCTAATATGGTGCATTGCAGCTGCAGTAAGTTCTGTCCAGGAGTCTATGGAGATGGTGAGGGAACACACACGCCAGGCAATGGGTTTGGCGAAAATAAGCCTAGAGCTGAAGAAGAAAGAGGTAGGACAAAATGTAGCAGAGAACATTATATCAGAAAGAGCCGACGGAAAGGCACTGAGGAAAGCGCGGGCAGAAAGGGACAAAGAAAGGAAGGAATTGGCCTTACAGCTGGAGGATCTGGTCAGGGCACGAGAAGCAATACGGCTGCAGAAGCAAGCATTAGAGGCAGCGGTAGATGAGGAACGCGTTGCAGGAAAGAAAAGAGATGCGCCGTCGGTGGAAGAAACGGGGACAAAAGTGGAAAAAAAAGAAAAGAGGAGGAAGCAGGAGCAGATAAAGACAGGGGGAGGCACCAGGAATGAGAAAGGGGAGCGTAGCTCAAATAGGAAACATACGGAGAAATATCTTTCTGAGTAGTAAGGATGCTAGTAGATAATGTGTTACAGTGACGGTAAACAACCATGTTAACCATTATCGTTGCCATTGAATGTCTAGGAGAATGTAGTGTTATGTGTCCCCAGCTATCTTTAACAGGGTAGAGCGCTGGAATAGTCGACAGTCACCGCAGGAGCTACAATTCTCGGAGAACTGAGGATATGAGAGTGGTGACATGCGCTCATTGAAACTTTGAAACTGTACAACAATATTTATCCGCCGATGACATGAATGATATTGCAATCAGAGGGCTGTACTTATCATCATTATATCGACAACGGCGCTATAAGAAACGCTACTCGCCGTTCTGATATATTTAACCGCCGGTGATATGATAGGACACTCACAGAAGGCCAGTGCTGACTGTTTCAGTCAGCGACGGCGTTACAAAATGAGGATCGAAAGGATACTCGCCATTGCGATATATATACGATTAGAATGGTCACTATGTTCTCTTCAAAATTGTAGAACGGGAATTGCCCGTGGATGGTCCGTCTGTGATACGGCATCGTCAGAGAGAAATGCGGTACTTAACGTTGCAATCACTGACGGTGTTATAAAACTACAAGAATTTGAAAATAAGTCCTAACGGAAATTATCTATTAGCAGCGTTACAATATGATGTATAGAAGGCCGATATTTATCACTATCATCGCCGCCACCGGTAATATAAGAGCGTAGCATTTGTTGGGACCTTCCCACATTCTTTGCGGACCATGTATGGCATTCTCATCTTCGATTTCGGTCTCTGCAATTTAATGTGGCGTATTTGGGGTTCTTACTTATACTTTACATAATGCCGCAGTTCTCGGAGATATCTGGGAACCTATAAATAAAGAGTGGAACTTGTACAGCAGGCGCACAACAGGCGCCATCTCTTGTCCCTCAACACCATGTCTGACCCTATGCCGACCTCTTGGGAAATCATCCCAAACCCTGCTATGCGTGATGCAATCGGTCACTATATATCTCAAACTTCGCAACGCAAAGAGGCAAAGGATACGGCTGATAAAGAGGTGGACGACAAAATGCCTACACTTCCAAAAGTTATTTTGGAAAACCCAATAGAGAAAAAGGATCAGATCAAGCTCAAGATAAGATTACCGCCTTTGAAAAGAATAAAGAAAAAAGAGATCAAAGGCAAAAAACGCCAAAGCAGATTTGGAAAGGGTATGTCAGACTTCCATAGTCATATTGAAAACTGATTTATATATAGAATCAGACAAGGTCGTTGACGAGACAGTAACCAATAGGGGACAGAGTCGGCGTCCTGATGGCAACTCGGTGACAATTGAGGGGCAAACTCGATCCCTTCAAAAGTCTTTTATGGTGGTAGGAGAGTATATTCGAGAATTTGGGGAAGTCAAAAAGCGGCTGATTGTTTTGAAAGAAGAGGGGAAAGGCACCACTGAGAAGTAGAGTACGATTACTAAAAAGAGCAACTTTGATCGGCCAGATTGACCGATGAGTAACCATACGCGAAATAGAATCAGAAGGCCAAAGCTAAAGCTAAAAGTTTAACGGATATAAAAGAAGGTGTGAAGTGAAGCCGACTACCACACACCCCCCATTATGCCTGCCAAAAAGCCCCACACCGCCTCAAAGAAGCCCAGTGTGCGGGATATTACCAGTATCATCAGTAATGACCCTACTTTGATGGCCCGGATGAGCGGCCTAATTACACAAGCCATTGAGAGAAAAGTGGGAGAGGTAGATGTACCGACGGATATGGATGTGTTTGAAGAAGAAATAGTGGATGTGGTAACGACGCCGCCGGCATCACCGAACCTCCCGCCATCTTCAAGGACAAGGACAAAGACAGGCGCCCGCATGCGCGTAATACCAAATTCACTCTCATCCGAACCATGTCCACTAGGATGGTCTGATGACTCATGGGATGAAGATTACAAGGGCTCTCCATCACCCAAGATGTCCAGGAGGTCCGGCGGCAGAAGTGAAAACTTGAGGCTGGTTGGAATATCTGCTTCAGTAATAGAGGAATTTGAGTCAGGGATGGAGGAATCAGGTCAGCCAGTCACGGAAGAGGAAATGATCATTGGGGTTACCCCCACCGACGGCGATGAAGAGATGATGGCTCAGACCATTGAGGTCGCCCGCAAGTACTTTGAAGAAATGCTAGAGACAACAAAGAGGGAAGTAGAGGCTAAAAAGCGAGCTCTAGGATTGACGGACACTGAGATGGCAGAAATCTCATTACCGGAACGGCCGGATGTAAAGGCTATAAGTGAGGGATGGGCCAAAAGGCAGAAACTCCGGATTGAACTAGCAAAAGAACGAAAGATGATTGCTGCGGAACGAGAAGAAATCAAGTTAAGGCTCGAGTTACAGATGGCGGCAGCGGGTGATGTGGAAAAGAAGAGTGAAGGAAAGTTGAAAACAGGTGGTAACGACTGAGAGATAGAAATTTGTAGAGTCTCTACAATCCTCCGAGAATGTAGATGGATAACATCAGAGTCTCTGTAGTGCTGACAGTCTGCACTCGCGCTACGCTACGATACACCAGATATTGAAGTTAAAGTGCCTACCCACAGTTCTACTCACCGTTTAAGTTGATCACACATCCTCATAAAGCCTTTACAGTAGTATTCGGTAATGGAAATTGCCATAAGAGAAAGGCTGTACTTATGGATACAATGAACGCCGGTGCTATAAGTCGACAAAAATATAGCATGACAGAGATTCGGGTTTGCGATACACTGGTAGAAGTGTTCACATGGGCTTGTTAAAACTTTACGACAGTTATGAACCGTCGGTGATACAATATATTATCCTCGAGGAGGTCCTGTATTTATCTATTACAGCACACCACGGTGGTAGAAACTTACAAAAGACGAACGGGGTATTCGCCCTTACGATTGACAGATAGACTGGTTTGAGAAGATACAACACAGAAGGCTGGACTTATGATTACGTTCACCGCCGGTGTTATAGGTGACTAACTAAGGGCGATGGAAGTATTACTCAGTGCTGTGATATGTCTGTAGAAGGAACTCACAGAAACACTTGCAGGAGCACACGCACGGGGAGCGCGCGGTGGAGCCGCGTATATGTATACGTTCATATACCATCATATACTCGTTCAGGATCGTAGTAGATAGAAGAACGGATTCAGATTAGATAATTTGGAGAGTATAGATGTGCTAAATTAAGAATAGAAGCTCAATTGAATACAAAATATAGCACTTTTTACGCCACAGACACCTTGACCAACTCTTTAAAATCCAAATCAAAGTGCAGGCCATCCCATTTCTTGTTGACCGTAGAGTAAATTGCGACGGTTTCACCGAGTTTTGGGGGTACATGGGCTGTCGCGAATGCTTTCCGCGACCGATCATAGAATCGAACGGTCAAGTGCTTGGGCACACTCGAAGGCTCGTCCCTGCTGTGATGCGCGCCCCCCCTACCTGAAGTCAGCAGCGTCCAAGTCTGATGAGACCACGAGAGCTACATTACCAGCCCAACGATTGGGCCCTTCAAGCGCAGCTTAATCCGGCGTTCCAAGAGACTCGGCCAAAGCAAAGGCAGATAAGTACACAGAGCAGCGTTGTCCGCCGGCGACAATCCCGCAAATTTCAGCGGTCCAAAAATTCGAATGAACGGCCCCTTGACTGTCGAGAGCATATGTCCACTACCGGCCAATAGAGAGTTAGCCAAAGACATAAGAACCATTGTGAAAACACCGACCTGGAGTTGAGAATACTTGTCATTGATACAGTAAGGATTGACAATGGTTCGAAATTGTCTCTTTACCGAAAGTTGCGCCTCCGATGATAAACGGTAAACGTTGGAGCTTATCGTTATTTGTGCACGAGCCTCAGGTCGAAATTGTGTTCAGAGGACGGCAGGAATTGTTTAACTAGAGAGAATACAGTACCTTGCCGACGGCGCACTATATGTCTAGAGCTCGCGATCATCATTTGGTCTATGAGGCTAGACATGGCATCGCATGCCTATGTTGAATCCTCATTAATGGGCGCTCGTCTGTGTGCTTTAGAAGTGGTCAGCAGGGTTTATTATAAATGTACGATGAGTGTTATCTGTGAATGACACAATATTATGCTCAGAAAAATCTTATGTGTATCATTTCATTCACCGCCGGTACTCTGAGTGTCCAACTATAAGGACAAAAGGATAATTCACCTTTGTGATACACTGTTAGAAGAGGTTACATGGACTCATTGAACCTAAACAACATAACATGTCCGTCGGCGGTACGAGACTATCATCTGAAAGGCTCTGTTCTTATCATTACAGTCACCGCTGGCACCAAAAGATTAAGAGAAATAGCTATTCACCGTTGCGATATACTGATGTATTGATCACGTGCGCTCATCGAAAGTGCACAACAGTTGGAATCCGTTAGTCATATAATAATATCAGCACGATAGCCGTTAAAGCGCTACTACATCTACCGCCGGTGCGATAAGTGACCAGAAAATGAGGATAAAAGCGTTACTCGCGGTTGTGAAGTATGGGTAGAAGGGGAGTCATGGGATATTGAAAATTTACAACGCTGAGTAGTCATCGGTAATACATTATTATGATTAACAAATGAATGTACTCATCATTACAGTCTCCGCCGGCACTATAAGCTTGCAAAAGATGAAAGGAAAGGGCTATTCACCATTGTGATATATTGAAAAGGCAGTCACGTGCACGAATCGAAAGTGTACAACGGGTGGTATCTATAAGTCATGCAATAATATCATGACAAAGTGCGTGTACTTGCATTATACTCACAGATAGTGCTGTAAGTGGCCCCAAAAATAAGAATAGAAGCGTTACTCGCTGGGGTAAAATATCCGTAGAAGGGGATTCATGGCATATTGAAGGTCTACAACGCTTAGTAGCCATCGGTAATACATTATTGTCATAAATAAGGGTTAGTACTTATCATTACAGTCTCCGCCGGCACTATAAGTGTGCAAAAGATGAAGGGAAAAGGCTACTCACCGTTGTGATATACTGAAAATGTGGTCACGTGCGCTAATCGAAAATGTACAACGGTTGGAATCCGTAAGTGGTGCAATAATATTATCATAAAATGCGTGTACTTTCATTTATACTCACCTACGGTGCTATAAGTGATCCAAAAGTGAAGATACAAGCGTTACTCGTTATTATGCAATATTGGTAGAAGGAGTCTCATCGGTTAATCGCAACTTTACAACAGTTGGGAGCCGTCAGGAACATATTATTATCATCAATAAATTTCTGTACTTATCACTACATCCGACAACAACACTATAAGTTTGCAAAATATGAGGGGAAAGGTCTATTCACCGTTGTGGTATACTGATATATTGGTCACGTGGGTTCTTCTCAAAAGTGTACAAAGATCTTCGTCTGACTGTAGAACAACTTAACATTGTGGATTGCATGCAGTTATCGCTTGATAGAATACAAAAGTATTCTCATTCAACAAAGCTGGATCACCGTCGGCACTGTGCTCATTTAGCCAGTTTGTGCGTGCAAAGGAAAAGAGATTAGATATGGAAAGTGGAGTAAGCAAGCCGTCAGGTGTAAAGTGGAGCCAGTGAGTCATATAGAGACTTTCGACACTTACTGCCATGAACGATAATAACAATCTCGAAACATTACTGAAGAATCGGCCAGTCGATTGGCCTTCGGTTGAGGAGGTAGAAGCCCATCCTTGTGTCACTGACAGGGCTTGCAAAATTTATGTGCTCGAATACAAAGTGGGTCAAAACCTAGAACGTGCAAAGCAGCGTGCATCAAAGACATCACCAGTGCAGTCGGTAGATGATGCTTTGAAAAAAGGTGAGAATCTTTGTCCCATATATCACAGAAAACCAAATAACAAGGAGGATAAAAGGAATACCGCTTTTACATGCAGATGAAAATTGTTATGTGTTTGTGAAAAATCCCGATGGCGGGCCGCCGGACACAGACATTTTGGTGGCTACGACTCTTCCCTTGTACGTCTACTCTACATGTTCTATTATTGACAACCGGAGACCGATCAACGGATCAGAGATACACTTAGCGAGGAGAATGCGGATCAACTCGCTACACTCCGAAAAGAGGTGAATGGATCGCCATCAGAAGGCAAGATTGCCTACGAACACCTTGAAGGAAGAGCGACTAGCAATGGCCGAGGAAAACATTGCTACAACCTTGGCCTCACCTACCAAAAACCAAGGACAATGACTGGAGTAGCGTCAACGATGAGTAAGAGTATTAATACATCGCTAGACCTCCCCAAAAAGGTCTTAAAGGTACGAGCACTTGATAAAGACCACTCGAATGGGTGACGCTAAACTGGACATCAGATAGGTTCTCAGTGCGCCATTTCGGGGTTGAGCCAGAAAGCGGCGCCCTTGCTTGAGGTCATGGAAAACATGGCCAACATTTACAACACGCCACGGATTGGCTCTGAAGAAAATTGCTGCTATCCCTCCATGCAACTCAATGTCGCGAGAGCGGTGTCTACAGGAGATTCACAAGGTAAGTAGATCGACTACACTTGGCGACCGCGTTCAATTGATTTAAGTTGACTGTTTTGTAGGACACCATATTGAAACCCTCGGCACCGCTGGTGCTTCTCACTGTGATGAGCAGGACTCCCCTGTTGGATTGACGTGCATGTTCAATCTGAGCCATGATCATCCTGATGTTGCGCCAGAACTTTTCTCCATTCTGGGACTGGGTTTGTGCTTTGAGATACCGCCGTTATGTGCCGTCTACTTTTCAGGCCTATATCTTCATACGGGTATTCAACCGGTGTATCGACCGGTAAGAACGGCGCCCGCAAGTGATTATTACAGAGTCACTTTAATTTGCTACCCACCGAAAGATGTCCTTCACAACCACGGGTCTCTTGCCCTAGGTGAAACACCGGACGGTGAACTTGTGAAACATACTTCAGAGATGAGGGAAAGCTGGTAAGTATACAACGCGCCACACCATGCTCACGCCGCTCACGCCAACAATAGGAAGCATAACGCCACCGGCGGCGAGCGGCTCACTACGCTGCTCCATGACGGCTTAGGGATCATGGAGAGAAAAGCATATGTTCAGTTGCTCGCCCGATGTTTTCACCAGCAGATCGAATATCAGCTACATCAGGCGGACCCCGAAGTCGATCTCAGAATCGATTATGAGGCTTTCATTGGGTCATTCAGCTATTTGAGTGAAGAGCAAGAGCGGGTGAAAGCCCGGGGAAGAGACGCAGGTGTGATGGAAAGCCGAGAGGAGATCCACCATCGCTGCCGGAGTGTGTTTGAAGCGAGAAATGGCATGATACGCTCACTGAACAAGCCACCGCCGGAGACACGGGAGATGCGTATTGTTCGCGCCAGTGGAAAGTGTTCGGGAGGCCAAAAAAAAGTTAATGGGTCAGGGAATAAGAGGAAAAGTAGAGATGAAGCCAAGGATAAATCTGAGTCCGTCAAGCAAATCATGGACCGACGGCAAAGCAAAAGAAGAAAGATAGTGGCTGATGATGAGTGCGAGCCAATTAAGGATGAGGAACCGAATCCTTTTGAAGAGAGGGATGATATTGACCTTACTGGTGAGTATGATAGATTAACACCTGTGACTGACCCAGGAACTCAAGTTTGTAGCTTTCACTTGGTTAACCCCATTTCCGAAGGTGACCGAACATGATTTAACGGGGACCCTGCAGAGTCTCTCTTTGGTCAAAGACGAAATCAAACGGGTCGTACTACCTATACTGTTACCGATCAACGCGGTCGCCGAATTCAATATCGCGTCTATAGCTGACTGGGTCTTGCCACTCCGGCAATTGTACCATCAGTATTTCACCCTGCAAGTGGCCGGAACATTGACGGGGACCCAATTCTTGATAGGCAACCTATTGTGTTGGGACACAATAGAGACCCAGGTGGCTCGGTCGCAGGACCCTGCCCATCCATTACATTTTTTGCGGGTACTAGTAGAAATTTTTATGATCGAGAAAACGAAGCGTCAGATGGAGCGATATCTGAAAGTGAAGTGGTCCGACATTTCCTCCAGTTCTCCGCCGTCGACCCAAGATGAAGTTTGCTTTACAAGAGCGGAATTTAAGACGAATGACAAAATTGGTTTGGTAAAGTGGAAGAAGGGAACGCTCGAGGTTGATGATGTGATGATACTGGTGTTGGGCTCATTCTGGGGACTTTCGATGGAAAACCGTGTTACAGCGATTTTGACGGACACCTTGGTGAAACACCTTGGAGTAGAGGTGTTGTTACTGGACAGTGTTGTCAGTTTTCTTCGGCACAAGCCAAAGTATACAGTGGGTATACATACGAGGCCATCCGTAGAGTTTGTGCGCTCGATGTGTAGCCTTCGCTTCGCCGAGCATTGTGACATTGATATCAGGAGATGGTCCAAGAAACTCAGGGAGGTCAAGGAAAAGTGCGAGGAGGAGTTCCCGAATCTGGGGGTCCTGCTTTCCAAGTTGTCTAAAAGGGGGAACCAGTGATGGAAGGAGGAGATGTGCAGCAACCGGCACTCACAGCCTATCTGTCACGTCTAGAATCCCTGGATGACAGTGTAGAGGCCTCTATCTTGGCGCAACATCCCTACTTAGCCCAATTGGGATTAATTTTGTGGCTTTCCCTTCCCTTTCTTACCGCAAGTGATCCTAAACAAGTTTCGTCGTGGAACAAGTCGCAGAGGATATTCCTCAGCATCGTCAAGAAAAACCTGGATAAGCGGCTTGTCTTCCGGGACTACGCCGAATCCCGAAGGCGTGTGCTGCAACCTGGAGGGCCGTTTTCTGAGGAGGTGTTGAGAACGGAGTCTGGTTTTTTCAGCGCCTTGGTTTTCCGGGGTATCACCATGTCGACAAACTTCCTTTCAGAACATCCGACGGTATTCAAAGACTTAGACGCGTGGAGGCAAGCCTACGGTCCACACAGACCTTTAGGGGAGAATGAGGAGCATGAATCTCAGAGCCCCTTGACGTGGAAAAAGAAAAAGGTGAATGGTTATGTATGTAACATTTTCTGCTATGGTACACCGACGGGTAGAACGCCGCTGGCAGCAAAATGTTATTGGAACGTGGCTCAACAGTGGGCTCAAGACAAAGAGTTGACGGACGGACGCCTGACCTTTGAACAGTTCTACAGAAAGGCATTGAGTCCGACACTTCCTGGTTTTGGGCCGCTCACGGCGTATCTTTTGGCAGCTGATTATGTGACGGCGGGTCTAGTGAAACCTATGACAGAGAAGGAAATGGGATTGGCGATATATGAGAACAGAGGATCGAAAAAGGCGTTGAAACTACTTGGCTATCCAGTTGCTACAACCGATGAGATCACGGCCTCCTTTGCAGAGGTGAAGCGAACGATAGCAAAGCTCTTTACAGACGAAGAAAGGGAGTTGATGTGTTATGGGGATATACTCATAGAGCATGCACTTTGCAAGCTTACGAGGATGCAAAATTTTGCGGAATGGAAAGAAATATGTAGACCGTTTGGATTGTTGTCTAACTAAGAACAACGATGTGTATACTATATGGATATGTATTTATAATCTACAATTCTTGCTCGACGAACCAGAGCAACGTAGCCATCGAGTTATTCAAATGACCTGGAACCGGCCTTGCAGAGAGCCAGGTAGTGTAAGTGATGGGGTGGAAATATGCATCTCATAAAAGGTTTGCAAGGCCTGGCGGTGGTGAGGACTTTGATAAATAGTCCAGAGAAGCGGTAAAACGAGGTCCGGGAACGGGCATTCTTGAGCCGAAGAAGTGAACGGATGGCAGCTACCTTCGTTCTGGGGCATGTGGCATCGAAAGCATGTGTGGCCATGAAGTTGGCGTGTGAACCGGACAGGGTGCGATTGCCTCCACGCCCTCATATCACTGAAGCCAAGGCCGGGACAGTTGTTGGCCATATGACCCGAGGCATCCCGGCCTTTGACAAGGCAACATGTACATTGGTCCCGAATAAGAGTGAGTGCATCCTGGATCCGCTTATTGTATTGGGTTTGCTGGACTGTGTCCTCGATCTTCCTCTTCTTGGAATTTGCCGCCTGGACGACGAAAGGGTTGCTCCCGTAAGACAATGTCGACACTTGAGATACATCAGCCTGGGGAGGTGAGTCACGTAACGGGCGTTTGGATAACAGCTTAGATGCCGTAGTGAATACCGGTGCGGGTATGATACCAGAAGGGAATACAGATGAACCGACTGACGCTTGCGAGGTACTAGGTGTGGGAGATGAGCCACGGAGGGTACTGACTTGGGAAGAGACGGCGTGGTTGACCGGTGGCTGAGAGAGGGTGGGAGATGAACCGGGGAGGGTACTGACTAGTGAGCCGACGGCTTGCCTCACCGGTGGCTGAGAGAGCGTAGGGGATGAACCGGGGAGCGTACTGACTTGGGAGCCGACGGTGTGAATCATTGGTGGCTGAGAGAGGCTGAAGGATGAACCAGGGAGGGTACTGACTTGCGAGCCGACGGTATGCGTCGCGAGTGGCCCGGGCTGAGAGAGGGTAGGGGATTGCGAAGAAGGAAGGAAGGGCTTGCAGTAACTGCAGGGCTGGTTTTGTACACTGTCCTTACACATCATACCAACGCGGTCGGTGAACTCGGTAATAGCCAGCCTGATACAGCGGTTGCGTTCAAAGACTAGACTGTGCATATGAAGAGAACCACCATGGTCGAAAGATCCATCGGCGAGAGCCGGTTCCGCCCTCATCTTCGGCACCATCTCACACAATGCAGGCTTGCCATTCCTGCCCGCCCGACCAACCTCCTGGACGTAATTGATCATCTCATAGGGAGTCCCAGCATGGCAAACCCATTTCACATGAGGGTAGTCGTTGCCGCATCCGAGAGCATGGGTACAGACCATCACATCGTTCTCGCCTGTAATCCACCGTTGATACTTCTCGCGCCTCTCCTCATCACCCATGTTGGTAGACCCAGCGTAGAAGTCACATTGGAGGCGACCAGCAAGCTCCCAACCAAGATCGGTGTAGGGTACATAGACAAGTCCTCGATCCTCCGGTTTCCACTGTTGCTTATTCAAAGCATAGGCATGCACGACAGTGTCCATCACACTGTTTTCCGTCTGAAGGGGAGGGTGAACAACATACTGAAGCTCCGGGCGATTAGTAGCTGCACGTAGGATGATTGCATTCGTATGGAGGTCAAACTTGTGCATGATACTGTCAAGGGAATTGGGAGGAATGGTGCCAGAGAGTAATATCCACTTGGCGGGAACTGAACGAAGGGCGTAAATATGTTGGAGAGACTCCCGATAATGGGCGGCAGTATGGACAGTATGAAATTCATCAAAGACGAACGCTTGAACGAGAATGCCGCGGTGGTGGGCTTCCATTAAGCACTGCGTGAAATGGCGTGTGTGACATATTTCAGCCGTAACAAGGAGAACGGGCTTGGTGCTGGAGATTCGAGTGGTCGAAGAATTGAACGTGGAAAAGGGGATCTTCATCCGCTTCAACCGGATTTGGTAATCTTGTACCAGCGAAACAAAGGGAAGCACGAACACCGTGAGAGACGACTTGGTGAGCATCGCAGAGATGAGTGGGATCATGGTTTTACCGCCGCCGGTGGGGAGAATGGCGACAACATCTCCACAGTGGCTGGCAGCGGCGAGCACGGCATTCTTCTGTTCCTCGGATGTCCACTGCGCATTAGGATCCTTCAACAGATCGCGGAGAACCTTTAAGCATCGCGACTGCAGTTCTTCTAATGACTATAGGATCGTGGACCGATGGTCAGCCTCAGACAGCGTGATGAGGTCTCAAAATAGCTTACCTGATGCTCGGTGGCTTTCGGAGGCCATTGACTGAACATCGGCTGGGTGATAGGCGGGGCGGGACTGCCTTTAAGAGAGACCTGTTTATGACTGTGAGTCGCATTGAAAAGTAAATAGAGTCAAGATACATACCAAGGGTAGGGTGGAAGAATTGGGCTCAGCCAGATCTGAGTCATGCTGTGGGTCTCGGCACCCGCTTCGAACTCTGGAGATGAAAGGTAGAGAAGTTGAAGGTGACAAGAGGAGCCGACAACAGAGCTGGAAAGCGCCACTAGGAATATTCATAAAGTAATCCCATCGATCACTAGATTGCAGGAAAAGGGAGATCATGTCTTCGCTATGACCATTGAATGACTCGTGGGTGATACCGTAGATACGATCCTCCGTTTGGCGACTGTGACCTGCCTGGAGAGCACCGACGGTGTCAACATGATCGAGATTGTTGAGGATCTCAAGTTCAGGACATTTCTTGTGACGAATGGCAACGCTCAACTGGCGGTAGTCAGCGATTCCCAACTCGACACCCAAACTACGGAGCGTCCGAATACGCATCTCCTTGGACAACGAGTCTGAGTGTAAGATTTCATGATGATCGGGGAAGAGGAAGACGTTGAGGAGCTTTTGGAGCTCCATGTTGCCGGGGTATAATATAGAAGCAAAAAGCTGGGCCAAGGGAGTAGCAATAGCGCGAACTTGGAAAATCATGTCCCCCGTGAACGCATCAAGGCCGTGAGGGACAAACTTGTCTTGATTGGTGATAGCACTTGTTTTGTTGTACTGACAAGAGAGCACCCAATGAGTACCGACCTTGAAGAAGCCCCGAGCCTGGTGAGGCGTATTGGTGAATTGGATGCAGGTGAGTTCCGTCCCTCGCGCCGGTGACCCTCCGCCAATCTGGCAGCAGACTGCCAATAGCTTCATCGCCTCACAGTATTGACGATACCACAAACGAAGTTGAAACAAGTTCCAAATAGGCTCTCCGGTTTCCGGTTGAGTCCCATGTAGAAAGCGAGATCGAAGGCTGGCGTCCTCAACGATAGCTTGAAGTAAAGGCCGTGTCTTGCCTTTAAGAGAGCTGTTGCGATGGTCCTGGAAAATATTATAACCAGGGGAACGCTCCCACAAGTCATCGGCGATGTGGTCGTACTCAATATAAAGGTCCTTGCCCAAAAAAAGGTTTTCGTGGATAAACTGAAACGTCTCCTTGATCATGTCTGGTGCCATGTTACAGAAGTCCTGCATAGAGACCCGGCTGCCACGATAGACCACCTCGGTATACTGATTGTTGGACCAGAAGGAAGAAGGAAGAGAAATGGTCCTCATGGCGATGGAGGTCGCCAAGTGCTGGAGACTCATGATACTATTGAATGTCGTTGTATCAATCTTCTCCGTGCACATAAACTGGAGCGCCTCCATGGACTGGACGAGGGTCTGGCCGGCGGGACTAGAATGGATCTGACGGAGGATAACGAGGCGAATGTTGTACGTGAGTCGGGCAAGGAGAGGGGTGATGTCTTTAGGTTGCAGGAATGTGAGGTCGGACTTAATGGACGATAAGATAATGAAGCACATGGTTGGGTCGCCGACGGTGTTCCCAGGCTGCGGGATCCATAAGTTAGACCACAGAGACATGAGTAGATTTTGTATGAGCGGAGACAGGGAAGCAGGGGTTGAGGCAGGGTGGCCGCCGGCAACGCGTAGTTTATGGATATCCTCCATGACTGTTGTCGACAAAGGCATCTGGTAATCACCCCGGTTACGCAACAAGAAGGCGAGAAGTCTGTAGACCTCCTTCATGTACTTGTCTAGCGTAGCGGGCTGCTGGTGTGCGTGAAAGGGCTCGTTGGAAATACCGCTGTAAAAAAACATCAGCGTCACGATACATGAAGAGATAGTAGTGAGATACTCTACTCACCCTTTGGCCGGATCTGCTGTGTTGAGACGCTGAAGTATGAGCAAAGGTGTCAACTCAATGAGTAAGACATCTGAGCGAAGCTTGTAGAGGACTGCCGGTTTCAGCCATGCCAACTCGTTGTTAGCAGGTTCGCGAACAAGATCGCGAAGATTGGCGGGTTTGTAAGGTCGAGTGTGGTCGGGCCATTTTGTGATGCGGAGAAAGTCGGTGAGGGCACGGACATCTTGATAATTGTGTGTATCTTCCTGTATAGCTTGGGTAATGAACTCTTCTTTGGCGGTCAGCCACTCGGCGTTGAGCAGTGCGGTAGGGATAATTGTCTGGTCCGGTTCTTTGACTTGGAAGTAGGACCGACTTTTCTGGTTGTCAAAACGCTGGGCACAGACGGTATTGTAGTGAGCCGGCTTAGGGCATTCTTTATGCTCTTTGCGGTGATGAAAGTCCATAGAGCCTCGGGTGCCGTACACTTTTTTGCAGGTGGCAAAGGGACAGAGAAGGGCATGGCGGTGAAGAGGGAGGCCACTTATGGGCTCAATGACAAGGAAGACGTCGGGAAGCTGGTCGACGATTTCCAAATCATCACAGACAGTGGCAAACCGGTCCCGGTTGATATTGCTTTGGAAGACTGGATGGTTGCGCCTGACATGTGGAAGGGCTGTGTTACGAGTGAGGCCAATACCGCAGGAAGCGCAGATTATTATGTTCCAGTCCACATTGTGGTAAAGCCCGACGGAGGTCAGGACGGGGTGGGTGGCCAAAGGGTCACCGATGTAAACATTGACAGTCTGAAGACGGCGCTCATGATCAGTGACATTGTTTTGCATAGATAAATGGATGGTACGAACAGGCGCCTTGAAATCAACACCCTCGTCAGAGAATGTAAAAGACAAATCATGCGACGGTGTGGAGAAGACTGTAACCTACAATTAATTTGGTGATTGATAAGCGACTATATATCTAACGGGAAAAAAAAAGACAACGTACATTATCCTCAACAACAGGGTTGGCCTCAGGTGCACCGCTGCCAGCAGTGGCAGCAACTGAAGCTTCAGTCTGTGATTTAAAGCGTCAGGGCAAGTAGATGACTTGGATAGAGGTGAATGACCTGTTCTGGAGCGGGTCCGACATATTCAGCGTCGTCTCCATCAATGTGGAGGACAAGCTCAGTTTCGGAGTAATAGAAACGGTGGCAGGTGCTAGAAGAGCAGTAGCAAGGGATACGCCCACGAACATCCCGACTCTGTTGAACTTCAGCGTTGGGATAGCTCACAGTGACCTTTGGTTGACAGATAGCAAGATGAACGTAAAAGTCGGAGATTCGGTCAAAGGGTTTTTCGTGACAGTGAGTACACTGAAAGGGCCCTGGTTGGTTGGTGCGAGGTTGGGATGCGCTCATAGTGTATCCAGACGAGTAAGTGCGGGTTTGAGTGCGAAAAGCGGAGAAACAGTAAATGAAGATGAAGAACGGTAAATATCGGTCTCCGACGGTCATACTTCGATGTCTAATCTTTTTAATCATGAACAGTCCTGCCGTATCGGCCGAGGAATTTGAAAAACCTCACTGAAAAGGATCGCTGCGCGGGATGAGATATTTGTGTGTAGGCGGATATCACTTTCGTTCCTGCTTGGCATGAGTAATCACTAGTACGAACAATCCTGCCGAGGAGATGCTATCAATGATATCAAGATGGGGTTGGTGCCGAGGGAATGTGTGGAAACAGGCCGAGAAAGCGAGACAGTCCACATGTATCTGCTAGAACGACTGTGGTTAAGCTCCGCCGGTGTTATATATTATGTTCTTCAGATGTTTGAAAGTGAAAGTGAAGCCAAAAGAGACATTACTTCTGAGTCTTGTTACATGAATATACCCATAGAACAAACTGGGGCATTTGCTATATGGATTGGGGCATCGTTTACACAGCTCCTGTGAATGCGGCCAATGTAGATAACGGCCGACGTAGATAACGATTGATTTCTGCTTGGGGTAGGGTTGTCAAGGATGCTATTGACTCCTGTGTATCGCTTTGAGTAATCATTCGACCGAAGGCCTCTGATTTGTGCGGCTATCGGTCCCATGTCTCTTTTCAAAGTTCAATTAAGTGTGGTGGTGAGAGGTTTGACATCAAGGGTGGTTTGAGACGTTGGAAGTCAGCTGGATTAATGATACAGATGGTTTGAGACGTTGGAAGTCAGCTGGATTAATGATACAGAATACTGACTATGGGTGCCAGTTGGTGGCACTCCGATGGTGGGAGTGGTATTGGTATGCACTTGTAATAGTGAAATTTGAGTATAGTGTACTATGGTCTACATTCGCAATATAAGAAGTACCGACAGCGTAACTATGATTATCAATACAACTGATAGCATATTCGGAAATTGGGCCACCGGCGGCAAGAGACTGGAATGATATAGTACATAGTAATTACTCGGCATTGACATTCGCCTATAATTCAGGGTGTGAGTTCGAGTAGATGACGAGATTATAAGGAGAGAGTCACTTGGTCTGGGGCGAGTTCATCATTTTCACTATCAACAGTTTCTGATCCATGGAAGGAGAAGAAATCAATGAGCTCAACCTCAGCTTCGGTCTCTGCTCTGTTAGGGAATAAAGAGCAATGGGTGAAATCAGTCGAATATCAGCATAAAGATAGTCTACAGTCACTCACGGATGATAAACATTGAAATGAGTAGAGATTTCAGATATCTCGGTGAAGTTTTCACCGCAATAGCCACAGTGATAAACAATTTGAGCGTCCGGGGGAGGCTGAGATGGCATGATATTGCGGCAAGTAAGTTTGACGCTGAGTGTGACAAGCGAGGAGCGAGTAAGCAAAAATGAAAACGTCATGCTCACCATGTGTGATGCTTTTATTCGCCAAAAGAATCCACATATCTCCCACATATCGGCCGAGTAATTGGAAAAGGCTCACCACACGGAGATGAGGTATTTGTGTCCGCGCGGATATCAGTTTTCTTTCCTTCTTGGCATGAGTAATTGCTAGTACAAAACTCCAGCCGATGGATCCGGGGCATATGTATATAATCAGGCCAGAAAAGTCACACAAGCAACATCTATCTGATTTGACAGGGGAGCTCCGCCGGTGGCATGTAGGACTATATTTTAGTGGATACAGAGGGCGTAGATAAATATAGATGCTTGCAGAAATTAGTCCAGTCGGCTTGACAAGTAAACGGTATGATGAGTTTCGGCCGTCGTTACTTGTATCAGGAAAGTGGATGATAATCAAGGCAACGATCGTCTCCTGTTGGCTCTGTTCATGTTGAAATTTTACTAACACTCCATTGTAGAATGCACGCGGGTATCACTCTCGTGTCTCCTCTCTCTCAAAGTTCAAAATGAGCATACCGATGAGAGCTTTGTGCCGGTACCTGACCGACGGCACCGGCAGGTAGTGGGAGCAAAGCTCTGTCAACTGGATTGTAGTTACATTCTACACAGACTCCTGAAGAGCATCTTGATTCGATGATAGAAATGCGCTGACTATGGTACCTGACCGATGGCATAACCCTAACCCAAAGGGTGATAGAAGGCACTTATAATATTGCGAGTGGAGGATATGGTGTTCTAAAAATGGGCCACCGACGGAGCGGGCAACGGAAGGTCGTAGTGGAGTGAATCCGATCTGATGATGTATTTTGGGACTGGTAATATACAGTAGTTACAGGCATGTATCTTATAGGGGACAGTGTCACGGCAGGGTAATTCAAAATGATATACACAATGTCACTGTGTGACTGGGAGTGATGCGATTGATCGCAGAGCGGCACGGGCTTAGGGGACCGATGAAGGGAGAGGGGTGTTGACTCTTGCAGTGGGACTAGCAAGCAATGTCTAGCTATGGGCACCGGCGGCAGAGCCAGAGAGCGCCTGCAATACAGTGCTGGAAAGTGATTGGAGTGATGGAGTGATGGAAGTGATTGCCGAAGGGTGTGGTTTTAGAGGACCGATGGAGAAGAGAGGGAGGGTTGACTCATGTGGCAGGAGCGAGGCACAATGGGCCAATGGCCGATGGGAGTGATGGAAGGGATGGGAGTGATTGCCCAGTGGTCTGGCCTAAGGCCTTATCAGACCGACGGTGAGAGGGCAAGGGAGTGTCGATGACTCATGCAGTGGGACTAAGCAGCAATGGCTATCCGTCGGCAGCAAAGTATGCGAGTGCAATGATGGGAGTGATGGGAGTGATGGGAGTGATGAGTTTGATCGCTGACTGGTGTGGGGGGGCATTTGACTGACGCGGCAGGGGCCAGCCTGAATGTCTAGCTGTCGGCGACACAGCGGCAGAGCCTGAGAACCGCTTGCAATACTGTGGCAAGTGATCGCAACAATGATGCAAACAACAGGCTATGCGGTTTCGGGGGCCCCTGAGGAGTCGGTCATCCCCGTGGGAGGGAGAGGAGCTGGTGTTCAATGGGTAGCCGTCGGCGGCAGAGCCTGAGGACGGCTCGCAATCAAGCCGCGAGTGATCGCAAGAATGATACGAACAGCGAGCTATTCAGTTTTGTGAGCCCCTGAAGAGTCGCTGAGCCCCGTGGGAGGGAGCGGAGCTGCCGTGGGAAGGAATGGAGCCGGTGGGAACGCGAGTACAGAATATGGCAGGTGCGGATCACGGCCGACGGCCCTGTTCGAGTAACGGTTGCCATAGAAGGCATGCACCCTGCAGGGCCGAGTACAGACCGTACTCGAGGGGGCAGATTATTAGGTCACGGCGGCGTCTGGGAGGGGCGGGATTTCCTTTTCAGGTTCACGCGTCGGGATTCCCATTATGGTAAGTACCCGCTCACTGCTTAGTCATACAGCGGTGATCACTTGATTTTTTCCAGCCAGAACACGTGACTTCGTCACGTGTGTTCGGCGGTTTCCGTGGTCCGAGGGGAACGGGATTGTACATGCCGTTGGTGCTGTACAGTTCTTAGTACGCGGATCACGGCAATTGCCGGCCGTGGTATCGGAAAGGTAAATCTTGTTTATTAAAGTTAATTAATTGATTATTTTAATAGTATCGCGGACCGCGCGGGCCGTCTCGGGCTCGGCGACGATTATCGATGGTTTCATCGATAAGAACGGTAGGTCTCTAACGATGACGTAAGCCTGATGAGTCTTTTAAAGACGAAACGGGCGGTGCGGGGTAATTTACCGCCGCACCCGTTGCGCCCACGTCGTCTCCAACTCAGTGTTATATCGCGCCCCGACCTTGGGCCGGTGCGCTCTTCCTAACCCCCTCACCCCTGCTTTAAAAACCCTACTCTACCTCTACAAGTCCCAGATAACCCATGGTTACGTAATTAAGAAAATATGTAGCATGGAAAACTCTCCCCTCTGTTCCAAAAGAGTCCACTCTCAGTGAGTTTTTTGCAAATAAAATTTCCCACGAAACAACCAACAGAAACATAGAAAAAAATCACTGCATTCTTCCATGTACCAAACTCCTCTGCTTACGTAATCACTGTGTACCATGGGAATCCACACCCAGGGTGATTGTGACTGTTATAGAATAAGTCAGATTAGCTTCTATAACCAAGCATAATACGAGACTAGAGAGTTGTGCAATATATTGCACAGTGAAACTTATAATTGACATTTTTTTTGGGGGGAAAATCCTCCAGCCAGCAGAGCCCTTATATACTAGATGACCCCAGTTATTTATACCTTTTATCAAGGCACAGAAGCCTACCCCATGACTGACACAAATTTGGATGATTGAGGAGGAGAGGCAGATTATAAATAAATATCCCAAGAGGCTCCAGCCATCCCAATTGGGAAGGCATGAAGAGGCTCCATCCCAATTGGGAAGGGGATCCAGAGCCATGGGAGAGGATCCATGAGAGGATCCACCCCAATTGGGAAGGCATGAAGAGGCTCCATCCCAATTGGGAAGGGGATCCAGAGCCATGGGAGAGGATCCATGAGAGGATCCACCCCAATTGGGAAGGCATGAAGAGGCTCCATCCCAATTGGGAAGGGGATCCAGAGCCATGGGAGAGGATCCATGAGAGGATCCACCCCAATTGGGAAGTGGATCCACACCCATGGAAGAGGATCCAGCATCCAAATCGGGAAGTGCGGATCCAGATCCTTGGCAGAGGCTCCACTTATCCAAATCGGGATGAGGATCCAGAGCCTCAGGAGGTCATGTGATTTAATTTCGGCAATTCCCATGGATCCTCTTGGAGCCTCTCTGAGAGCCCTTGGATCCTCTCTGGATCCTCTCTAAAACAATCAAATTTCAATATCAATTCACACACTAGCTCAAATCCTACAATATTAGGCTTCCTGGAATCGCAAAAACAATGGCTACCCATCAATGTATAAATGGAATGAGAATACAAGGAGAAAACACACAAACCATTTTAGTAGGGAGGATCCACTGAATATTTTTATTCCTTGTAAATTGAATAACAAATCATCCACTCTTTCTTTGAGAATAAAATTCACACCATTGGGCTGGCACGATTAAATGCTATTTTTGAAGCCCAAGATGAAAGAATTCCGGGAAATTCGGAGTGGATCCACTGGATCCACTTGGATCCTCTTTGGATCCTCTCCCAAAACAAATGAAAGAAAATTAAATATAAAATCAGAAAATCATCCGTTCCGGATGATTTTAGGCTCGTTGGAATCGTCTCTTCGAGACGCTTCCAACGGTGCATGCACCCCCCCCCAGAAACCCGCAGCATTCCAAAAGGCAGTGCGCCAGCACTGCCTTTTGGAATACTGCTAGGTTTCCCACGCTGCACCCCCACAGGCTATCGCCCGCCCATTGGCACCAGCTAGCTGGTGCCAATGGTAATACAGTTAGGATAACAGCATTGACTAAATCGTATACTGTCGCGACAATATGAGTTTGCTCTTCATCAACAGACGCGTACTCCATCGAAATAGAATGAATATGCAGTGGGCCCCAAAGAACTCCTTTACAACAGGATGGAATGTTTGACCAAAAACGTTGAACAAGTTGTCAGCCCTGCCAAGTGTCGAACGCAGGCTCTCCACAGAATGCCGAATGACATCCACTGCGTCAGGTTCAAGAACAAAGATGTCAAAAGCTGAAGAAAGTCCCAGCCCGATAGAGTATGACTCGCAGCAGATACGCCACACGTCTTGCAGAGCTGCGAATGACGTATCATGGGCCTTCCAAACGTAGTCTCCCAAAGGAGCTGGACGGTATTCGAGCCAGGCAGCTAACCTTCCGGCAACACCGTCACAGCCTCTCCACCGCTTTCCAAATGACGAAAGTCTCCTGACGAATGAGTCGAATATAATCCGTACAAGCCATGAAGTAGGGGACTTGTAAGGGCATTGGAGTGTCAAGAATCTCGGGAACACTACTCCTATAAGAGATTGGAGGAAGGGCATTACGTTGACAATGTACAGTAGGATGCCTGTAATGCCAGCTACCACAGGCGCAGGTAATGCGGCAGCACGATTGATGTTCCAGAGAAAGTATATGAGACCAGCGGTAAAGAGTGCGATGGATAGCTGAACAATAAGGAGTAGGGCCTCGGGTGCATGATGTACACCCCAGCCAACAAACCCTTCATAACGTAGACGACGCATCCGGAGTACTTCTGTAGGCGAAAGAGATTTATCTCTTAAATCTCTCCCCGAAGAAAGGCAGAGATCCACTGGAGACAGAACGTTCCGATCAGGACAGCGACGAGACTGAGGATAGAACTCAGAAACCATAACTGATTGACCACGATGTTTCTGTGGTCGGGAATGAAAGGCTTGGGGAGCTGTGCATGGCCTAGAGCACTCGTATCGTTGAGCAATCGGACAAGCTCTACAAGCAAGTCGGACATGGTATCTTGCTTATCCTCCTGAAGTAACTTGTACGATTCGATTGTGAACGCCGTAACGATTGCTAAGAATAAACCTGCCTGGCAAATAATGAGAGGATTGGACCAAAGAATATGACTTTTACCTACCACGACCATGAGAAAGGTAATCTCGTCTTTGAGATCATCACAGACTTTTTCATCGTGCCTTTCGACGACTTCGTTACATTTTTCCCATATATCTTGTGACCTTCCACTCTCAAAATATTTGTAAGAATGCTTAGACGTCCACGTTTCCGAATCCTGATTAACGCAGAATTTTAGTGCGTATTTGATTTTACTCTGCGGTCGATACCTACCTCTGAAGATGGTGGAGGAATAGATTCTTAGGAGGCGAATAGGGCATTAGCTCTCGGGTACAAAATAAATGATTTGGGTCCTACCTGAGCTGACGTTGACTGGTTTACCTTACGGCGCGGCGTCCGCGTTTCCGAAGGCTGATTGCAGCCGATGTCTACCTCTGAAGATGGTAGAGGAGTGGACTCAGCTTCCTAAGAGGCGAAAGGTGAATAGAGCATTAGCCCTCGGGTATAAAATGAACGATTTTGGCCCTACCTGAGTCTGCGTTGACTGGTTTACCTTGTGGCGCCTTCTCGTACGTCGTGTCCGTAAAACTCCAAACTGGAATAATCACAGATAGTAGGGAACATCAATCATCAGGCTGGGAAATGAGTTGAGTAACGATTGGTACGTACTGGTCTGCTCATCTGTACGTCGAATATGGGAGAGTGGAAGAGCAAAAACAAGCGCAGGGGTACAGCCTTTATCAATCGAAGAACACATGTTCTACACATGACCTTGCTTTTGGTGGATCAGAGGCCCGGTGGCACACGTGCTTGTGCTCTGAATAGGCTCGAGCTCTTGTTATGGCCTAGTAATTGCAGTATTTTAAGAGAAGACGACAATGAGATACTGCTATGTGAGAACGCGGCTTGTATGCCACTGTTGGTGCAAACGATTATTCATAAGTCAACTCCTGGATCATCTGGGAAATGAACGCACCTGCATACATTGGGAGAGTATAGGGTTAGGCGAGGAAGAATTTTGAGAACACTCCGAGACTAGTATCGCCAAGGCCAGATAATAAACGCGTCGCGTCTGCAACCGTGCGAGACCGGGATGCGCTGGGCACCGGAGAGGCAGAACACAGAAAGGCGACAAGTGGTTCGACGGCATCTCGACGATAAGAGAACAATAGAGGGGAGCGTGGGAAGAGATGCCTGATTGAGGATAAAGGGAGGGCCGGGGCAGCTCTGCTCGTCGATGCCTACCCGCCGGGGCCATGGCGAGAAGGCCGCGAAGACGCACATCCCGCGCCCGCCCAACGCCTTTATCCTCTTCCGCTCCTCCTTCATCCGCAACGAGCATGTCCCGGGCAAGGTAGAAGGCAACCATTCCACTCTTTCAAAAATCATCGGTATCTCCCTCCCTGCTACCCAGAGTCTCCTCCACTCACCAGCCCGCAGGACTCTGCTGGAAGGACCTCTCTGCCCAGGAGCGCCGCTACTGGGAGGACAAGGCCCGCGAGGCGCAGACCGAGCACCGCAGACAGTATCCAGACTGGCGCTGGACCCCGGAGGCGAACGCCCTTGGTAAAAAACGCGCTTCCAAATCGAGAAAGCAGCAGGACGGCGCCGACTCGTCGTCCCCGGACGACCCCTCCCCGACGCCCGCCAAACGCAAGCCCGAGCGCAAGCCCAAGGCCAAGGACAAGGGCAAGGCCCGCGACCGCTCCCACGACCCCGCCGAGGTCGACGAGGATGCCCGGGTGGCCAAGATCGCCGACCTCGTCAAGCAGGGCAAGACCGGTCCCCAGCTCCAGTCTGCCCTCGAGGAGTGGAAGGCGTCCCTCGCCCCCGCCGACCTGCGGCCCGCCAAGAGACGGCGGACGGCCCGCAAACAGGCCTCGCCGTCGGTGCCCGCCTCGTCGTCGCGGTCTGCGCTCGACGCGGGTGCCCCGGCGTCGCCCCTCCGCTCGCCTCCCCCGCCGGCCCGCCCTCCTCGCCGCCCTCTCTCCCAACCCGTCCAGAGCCTCTCCAGGAGTTAAGGCGCTCTCCCTCCGGCGATGCCGACCCGTCCCGTCTGCCAGCCCAATCCACTTCCCTCATCGGTCATGATCCTTCTCACACACCTTCTCCCACTGTCGCCCTCTATCCTCCCCACCCTCCCGTGCCAGCCTCCCAGTCTTCTCTCTGGCCCGACAGCTCCCCCGCGGCCCCATACCCTCCTTCCCAACCTCCCTATAACTGGTGGCCCTCCTCCCCCTCCGCCACCCCTTCCTCTCCTTTCCCTCGCTGCTACGAGTCCCCACCGATAACCACCGACGGCCTAGGCTACGAGGAAGGCACCAACTTTGACAGGGAATACTCAGAGGTGAGCCTATATTGCTGCATGCTGCCCCCTTGTTCACCACCCTCCCTCCGCCCCGCAGTTCGATCCCCTACTACTCTCTCGGCCGCCCGACAGCACTGAGGGTTCTCAGTGGTCCCGCAACGTCGGAAGAACGGGCCTTTGCACTGTGATCAATGACCCTTTGACCGTATGCGAAGGAGACTCACCCCCCGCGACCTCCTCCACCACATTCCCCCTCCCGTCGACGTATCTTCGTCTCCGATTGTACCATCCCTCGATCCCAGTGCTCTTCGCCATTCTCCCACCACCGCCACCTTCTATCAATCCAATTATTCATCTCTAATGGGCTGGGCCGGAGACGATCCCACTGTCCCTTCCTCGGCAATACTGAGCGATTGGCTTAATCCTCCTTGGCCAGGATCTGTACGCACTCCCTCACCATGGGGACCAGAGAGCGATATTCCGGATAATTCTCGCTCGAGCCCCCACAACAAAATACCCTATCAAGTAAATCACCAGCCATCCTTACGCCTACCACTCCTACTCTCCTCCCCCATTAACAAATCCCATCAGCTCGCAGGGTCTACCTCGCCGTCCTCTGCCGCGCCCCAGTCCTAGTAGACTCCAACACTCACCATCACTAACTACCACTCAAAAAATCCAGCCATCCCTCTTATTGTTCTTTCCATCGATTATTTCTCTCCTTCGTACTTCACGGCTGTTCATCTGCTCTGTTGTTGCCGCTATCAATATGTATTATATTCCCTTCCACCTTTTACACTTTGCTTGCTCACTACACCCTTTGCATTCGGCCTCTTCAACTGTGTTCATAACCCACCTAGTTCATAATTTGTACCTGTATATATATATCCGAACCCTTCATTAGTTATTTATTTACCTCGTATATCGTCGTTTGTATTCTACCATCCACTTCGCTCGTTCGGCATTATTTTTTCTTTTGTTTCAATCGATCTTTGGTATCCAATAAATAGTATTGGTTTAGTCTAAACTTGGACTATCAATGGCTTTTACTTTCTGAGTCCTTGCTGGCGGAGGTCAAAACGTCGATACTGTACTGGTCTACGTGTGCCGAAGTGTAGAAGCGTGACACACCACATATTAGCGAGGGGCTAACATCATAACACGTCTCCCTTCTTTCTTTAGAGCATTTTCGGAGCGATGCATGAATCTTTACCCAAATACAAATTGATCTTTGGTACATACCCTAAGTCCTTCCGTAAAGCTTCCCTTTGCTTTGTCCCATTACGCTCTTCTTGTCTCTCTCCTTAATCCAGACTTCTACAGGACAATCACGGACTATCATAGTGTGAGGGCAAAGTGAGACCGATTTACCGTTACCCGAACTGTCTGTCATCAGGGGCAAAAGGTGACTTTGGGTATGCGTTAGTCGATTTCACTCGACGAGGCCTTGTGGTGCAAAATGTGGTGTTGGTGACTAAACGCGTCTCGGTAAAAGTATGTCCCCACAAATTCTAGTGATACATTCTTACGTTTACTTCTTAATGGACAAGTACAACCATGCTTACCTCGTGCATAGTACCGCTTGGCGATATAGGCCTGCTGTCATCATCGTTGATAGTTCGAAGGTATGAGTGTGCTAACATCACCTTCATCAGCTTTTCAAATGTGATCACCAATGCTCATTCCAATTCTCAATCTTATACCGCGGTGCGAGGTTACCCTCGTTGAACTCTGGCTTCCATGCTTCCCTTCTTCGGTTTCGCGGTAGAATCGGCTACACTGTGCGATTGTAAGTCTACAATTCGCTTGCATAAAATAATACCATCTAAACCAAAGCTGGCACTTACAACCATTCCTTATCGGCGGAGATACCTCTGCGTCACCAAATAAAGTCGTTTTTTCACTCACCACGTAACGCGGGCACGAAGCAGTGTTGTGAGTTATATATGCGCAGGGGTTGCCTGCTACCTAAGCGGACAGCGTGGGTGAAGGTGACCCGGCCGTCGTCGAATAGCAGTCCTTCATTTTACTATCTATAACAAAAATCGAGACTAAGTGTAGACTCAGGATTACAGGGAACCCTGAAGAAGCCTGTTTCGAACAGCAGGATTTTGAACCTGTCAAGCACCGCCAGCCCTACATAAAAAGGTGTGTGTCCCGCATTTCTTATTTCCTTGCGGTAGGACTTCGACGCCACGACTCGCTCTGCATATCACTCGAATGGTATACTTCAAGTCAACATATTCGCGTGGAGCTTCTCGTTGGTTGTTCCATCAACTACAGACAGTGTCTTTAATTTCGTTACTGCTGGTGAAAGTATGCGACATCCGAACTTCAAATGTTTTGTGCTGTTCAGGCGAAATTACCCAGTTAAATCGACGAGCTGACTAGACTGTCTGCGTCCCAGAATCACACTGTGGTTAGTATTCCTTATTTCACGTGGTTCAGATCCATCAAGGACGTGTTTGGGAAGGAGCTTGAAGCAGAAATCGTCGCTGGCCGGAACGACGCAGTATATTGCTGCTACGAAAGACCCGACATCAAAAATGCCGTGCCTTGTAGCATTTATGGGAGCTCGAGTGCCTGTACGCCCCGAGTTGGGACAGTGTTCACCTTCACTGGAAAGTCATCAGGGAGGTATCTAAATGATGAGTCACTCCTTTCACTTAGGGAAGTTCTCCTTTGAGCTCATCGAGTCCTAGAACCGGATATTGGACATTCGATTGCCATTAGGTTCACTGTGAGCTATTGAGGTATCTCCGAGCAGTAGCACTTGAGCGACTCCTATCGCCATACCGAGGAGCACGACATGACCGCCGGCTTTCCAACAGAGCCTCAATTGATATCGACGATGAGCTCGTTGAACGAAATGGGTCGGATAACGGTGCTCATACCTGGCCAAATAACTCGGAAGTTCCCAGACGCGCCATGCACTGGACGTGGCAGAAATATGTGGAAAGTTTTCCAGTCACTTACTGGCGGCGGAGCCACATGATTATATTATAGATGAATAAATATCGATGTTTACAGCCCCAAGTTGTCTGGTCTTTCGAAGCCCTTGGAGTCGATTCGATCGACACAGTGCGTTCACTGACTCCATGATCTTTATGGTTGGAGCTTCAAAACAGGTGCATTCTATGGGTCGGCGATTCGCGGGTCACTTTACAATAATATACCCTCAATGCTTACGCTCGAAGCTTATTTTCTTCGTTGACCCAGACTAACATGAAGCTCCTCAGGTTTATTTAGTCTGATATTACAAACTCAAACCCTAGTGTACATTTGCTTGCTAGAACTGTTTGTTTGGTACCCTTTTATTGATGTCTTGCAGCTCACCTGTTTTAATATCAGCATCCCCTAAACGCAGTGGGTCGACTCCCCCTTCCCTGCCGAGGTGGTGACTAAACAGCACGCGTCATGCCTGCCATTTCAAGGCGCCTGAGGTTGGCGCAGAAACTGTAATACCGGTATGCACGTGTTTCAAGGACAGTGCTCCACAATGGTCGTATCAGGGGGGCTGAACATCCTTCATTCGGCTCATGAACTGACATGTTCCGGAGGTCAACGTCCATTCTGTGCATCGGCTTGGCTATCCGTTGAAGTCCTCGTGAAAAAAATGGACGGCCAATCCAGTAATCAGCCTCGATAGCCCTATTGTATAAAATGGCCTTGCCTGCCTCTCTAAGCCGCAGAAAGGTACAACCTATCCTCCACGTTCGAGAAAGTGGCTCTTTCTTATCAATGGCTCTTCGACAACTCCTTACTCTTCTTGCATTCGTGACTCTAGGCTCATCTCAACAAATTTGGGATATTGTCAGTGGACTCTTGCTCCTGCCTTTGATCTTCATCTGGCTAAGGATTCAAACTTCTTTCGTGCTCTATGTTCCCATCTCAGTGGCAAACGACATGGGATCGATCGGGTCTCTTTTCACCTGTCGCACAAAGTGGTACCGGGACTTTACCATTGAACTTTTCCTCTCCTGGTTCCGTATCGGGCGACGCAAGTATTATTGTTGACGACGCATCCACCTTCCAATCAATTGATGGTTTTGGAGCAACGCTCAGTAACGTTTTCCAGAGTATGTCGTATAAAATGATTCTTCATACGTTTACGTAGCCGATTCCTCTGCCTCAATCTTGAATGAACTTAAGGTCTGTAACCTAAATGTAGACTCAAATTTCCTCTCGATATGCTCAACTATAAATGCAGAGCCGTAATTACGCCAATTACCAAAGCCTACTCAACGCTATGTTCAATCCTGCTGATGGCGGCACTGGAGCTGGTCTCAACTACATTAGAGTCCCAATCGGCGCTTCGGACTTTTCTTCTTCAGGTTAGAGACCGTTTGTCCGATCGACGCAGCCAATCTAGAGTGTGACACACCGATGACAATACGATTTATCCAGTCTACAGCCTGGATGATGTTAATGGGGACACCGACTTTTCTAAATTCAGTATCAAGAAAATACCGTCTTATGTTTTCGACGTTCTGCGCGACATTCGAGCTATTAATGGATATGTCAAAGTTCATGTAGTTCCTTGGTCACCTGTAAGCTTATTCTTAAGAGCGGTTTTGTGCCCTCTAACACCGTAAAAAGCCGGGATGGATGAAATCTAGTGGTACCATGAACGGCGGGTCCCTTCGATCAGACATGGTTAGCCTCTGTAAGTACTCTCTCAATGTAACCCAGGATCGATTTATTTGGTCACCTCAGATCCCATATATCTCCTCAAGTCTGTTCAGGGCTTCCAGAGTCAAGGAATACCTGTCTATGCCATTAGTATTCAGGTAAGCCACAGGAAAACGATCATATCCCGACTAAAATTGGGGGAGTAGAATGAACCACAAAATAGTAATCCAACCTACCCTTCGTGCACGATGACACCAGGCATGGAAAGTCAGATCGGTGGACGGCTTCGAACGTTATTGAATGATAATGGACTCTCGGGTGTGAAGGTCATAGGCTTCGAGGTAAGTCAGTTCTGGAGCTAAACTTTATATATATATCGACCGATGCCTTCCTGAATGAATGATCTAGCACAACTGGAATACCGCAGGCCAATATCCTGTCCAATTAGTGAGCCACCCCTTATATCTTCATTTACCACAGTTTCTTAGAAGTTGCACAACACCCTTACTATCCAGGTGCAAGCCAATCTCAATACTTTCAATGGTGTCGCGTTCCATTGTTACTCCGGATCATATTCGAACCAAGACTCCTTTACGAGCTTGTTTCCATCAAAGGCACTTCTTTTTCTATGTTCATTAAGATACTCCTTCTGTAACGACATTTAGGAGGTTTATTTTACGGAATGTACCGGAACGTACGGCTCAGACTGGTGGGGGGATATCAAAGTGAGTTAATTACTCTGATGCTGTGAAGAGTTCGTTCCGTCTCATATGTATCTAAGTGGTATATCGATAACCTGTAGGTGTAACGAACGTCTATCTCGTTATGCGGGGGTCTCAAATCTTTTCAGGTGGATTGGAAGCATATCCCACGGATCTCGAACGGTAGGTTGAACTCATACTTTAGATCGGGAACATAAGTTTTAAGTTTTACAAGGGTTTAATGTGGAATTTTGCATTGGATAGAAGCGGCAATCCGAAATTGCCGGGTACTAACAGTTGTGGAGGCGCAGGATGCAGACCTCTCGTTACCGTCAACTCGGATGGTAGCTACAGCCTGAATCAAGAATGTAGGCAAAATGATTGACATTTGATCGAATCACTCAAAGCTTGGGATTTGTGTAGTTTATGCTATGGCTCAGGCTTCCAAAGCGATTCTTCCGAAGGATACCGGTGGCCCTTTCGGACAACGAATAGGGGTAAGCGTAGGAGGTTCATCTTCTTGGGCACTCCGAGCCTCGGCCTTCGTTACTGGTAGAGTTTCATCCACCGATTGGCAACGTTACTCCCTCGTGGTCCTTAATTGTGAGTGGGAATGATAATATACCCAGGACATGACTTCATTTCTCTTTCTTATCTTTGACGATCACTGATTTACCCTACCTGCTTACTTGCCTTTCCTTGCTGCACAGGGAATGATAACACAAATGGAAAGTGGAATCCTACATCTGTGAAGACTACAATTGAGTTTCGCGGTATGCAGGTGAGCCTCACCCTCGCTGACGTTTTACCTCTCTATGTGGCTGAGCGGAATGCGCTACGGTCCCAGGCGACATATACGTTTCCCGTTGGTGTGACAACATTATGGTGGTTCGCACCTGCCCGTTAGAGGGGGGCAGACGATTGCCAATGTCTACTTCCACGCGAAAGTAGCGCGAAGAAGTATAAGTACATAATAGGAACTGTATAACCAATGTATTTTTATTTCGAAGGTCTGAACTTGATTCTCTTTGATGTTTCTGCTTGGCTGAGCCGTCAAACTATACAAATGATCCACGAAGCACTTATAAATATTAAGTCAGCCGCAATTACTTCACTTGTACCTCATACAACATACACGAGGGGGACCATCGGTGTTCTCTTTAGACGACGCGACGATTCTGGCTCGTGGCCGACCCTGCCATCTACTATTTTCAGATTGGGTTAAAATTTTTCCTTCACTATCGTGTATGGGAACGTTTCCTGGTAAAAGATTTCTCTACAGATGAAAGATATGGGAATAGTTACTCGAGGAGAAGAGGCCTAAATGAAAGGAAACGACTCAAGGTCTCCTTTATCAGGTTGCTTAGTGTTGCTCGTTGGGGTCCCTGAAATATTTCTTTTCTCCCGCCTTGTCACCCTCATTGGGGATCATCCCCCCACTCAATTTTACCCAACGCATCTTTTACCTCATGTAACAACCCGAGATTTCGTAACTCGGTAGTCCATTGTCCAATCGTGATGACTCGCCAAAGCCATGGTTATGAATAGGTCAGTGCTGCCCGATGTTCTTCATTGATGAGTTGCGGAGCGTTCTAGCCGCCAACACACTTTTCCTCGGCTCCTTGCGCTAGGTCGAATTATACGCATCATGTCCTGGCCTTACGAAAACGTTGCCACCTCCAAGTCTGATGAACATTTTTTCTCTAGCTGCATATATACTCTCCGCCGAGTGGAGCACGCTTGTCCACACTCCCGCACTCCACTTGCGTTGTAGACGAAATGGCATCATACTTACGAAGTATCTTCTGGCGACGTGATTCTACCAAGTCGGATGCCCGTGACACTCGCACGTCGTCATCCACTAGGAGTGGCAAGTCACACACTCGTTCTCGTTCAGAATCGCCGACCACGACTAGCTCGCCCACCAAGTCCAAACACTTCAAGTACCTTTATGCCGATCCGGGACAGGTCCCGCCTGCCCCGATCCAAACCACTCGCGAGCGAAGCACCAGCTTCACTGCCGCCCGAGCTAACGCTCCATCCCCTTTGCGATATACATTCAAGAGTTCGGCGTCGCAGAGTCACAATGACCGTCCATACATGCCGACTCACCATACCAGCCACTCCTTGGACACGGCAAATTCAAAGGTGCCTTTGTATCGTACCTCTAGTCAGAAGGAGCGTCGTAAGTCTCAACGTTACCTCCAAGTACTATTTCAACTCATATATCTCCAGCAATGTTAGGACAGAACCCGACCTTTAATTCCAGTCATTCTTTTGGGAGCGTCCGATCCTCCAACCAGTCGCTCTATTCTAATCATTCACCACATCGTTATGCTTCCTCACGCAATTCAAGTTCCGGTAGTGTCGCAACTCAATCGACTTCTCATGAGCCGAGGTCCGTGTTAAAGCACAGCTCCCATGGAGCAGGAGATTCAATGCATAGTCGCCGTAAGTGAGCCCCTTTCCGGCCATATTACTTTAGTCAACACTGTTGTCAGACGCGCACGTTTCGTTCCAAAACCCTAATCGGCCCAGCCCGGTCCACATGCATCCTCTTTTGAGTTACGGCCGAATACAACGAGCTCCCATCTCCTTTGACATCATTTTCCCCCCCTCTACTAAGACTGTCGTCGACAGGCATACCCATTCACCTATCCCTCCTTGTACTCTCACTCAACCTGCCACGGAGCCACCTACTTTTGGTCGTTTTATTCTAAAATGCGACAAGCTACCCTGGCAAGTGGTGGCAACAACTGGTGGAGATCATACGCAAATCGGGAGCATTGGGCGTTCTTCCGGAAAAAGGTTTTACATAGGATCTACCTCATCCGGGAGGACGGGATCCCGATCGAGCAGTTCGAGTTGTTCACCTGAAGCTGTGACGAATCTAGACGTTCTCCATGCCATTCATACCACCCTCTCAGCACGAGTAACTCAAGCAGAGTGGGATTCACTTGGCAATGGAAGCCGTGCACAACGGAAGGCAACAAGAGCTTATGAGAAGCGGTGCAACGATATGGGCGGTGGTTGGGGAGCTGGGGTTCGGCGTGTGGATTTCCTTGGTGGAAAGACGAAGCTAGTCGGTGTTGAGATTGCAACTGAAAAAATAGGAAGCCAATCAGTAGCTTTTGGAAAACTTGTTTTTTCCCGTCCTTGAAGCACGGGACTGCTTTAATCTTGTTTTGTTTGGGTTGATATGACGTTTGTAACACTAATATTTTCTGGGGTTTTTTTTGTTGGGTTTATGTAATATGTATGCCATCACCTAAATCACAATCTTTTCTTTCTGAGGGAGTGCCAGTGGTCATGACTGAGATTTATAGCTATTTCAGGTCCGAGTCTACGCTACAATATTGAAGGAGAAAACGTGAATACAAATAAAAATAACACTATATTCAATATATGTCCTAGTTGCTGAGGGACGGAGGGGCAATTTTACAGTCACTGAGTCCAGGATATGAAGAGTTCTTTAATTCATTTCAAATGAACGTGGCATTGTGTATGATCTGAACTCAGCTGGGCGGAGACTATTCGGGTGTGACCAGGAACAAGATCCACTCGGCGTAAAAGATTTCTGCTTTGACACGCCTTAGATACACCTGCAGAATGGCGCCCGTCAAGCATGGTGCCATGGGGTAGATTTGATGCCTCTGAATAGCTTAGGGTGTTATAATAAATGTTGATAGTTCCGGCGAGGAGATCTTGCACCGTGATTCCACTGGCGTTCTGTATGGGCTGATAGAATTCTCCCTGGTTACCAGATCGCAAGATGATATAGGACAACGGAGGGGCGAAGGCCTGTTCTGAGAGAACTTCCGGTGGGACTTGATGGATGACTGATACAGCTATATCAATAGCCAGACGTCCAAAAATGGCATTCACTGCACGCCACTGAGCATATGTTTGGGAAACAGAACTCGATTACGAACCCCCATTGGCAAAAGCCGGCGCACTAGTAGATATAGTACCCCATGAGGAAGCGGGAGAAGCGGGAAGGTGTCCTGGGTAATAGTCGGTGTACGACATTGTAACACTGCAGTTGTTGAGTCAGATAAGCAAGTCAGCCGGGGCGAGGGAATCTGAATATGCCGCATGGTTGTCGGGTGCCCTTAAATAGAGAGGGTCGGTCGCGCAGATATAGACGAAACGGGGTAGAAGCTTGACTGAGTCACACCGGGCCCCGTCCTTCTATCCATATTTGGAAAACAAAAGAGAGCGGAAAACCCATATGGATCATGGGAAGCGCATCACAGGCGAAGTGATGGCGTTGATACCTTTAGCGGCATTATAGATCCGTGGGAAAATGATCAATATTGAAATAATCGAGCGCCTGACTTTGATGACAAGCTCTATCAAACCTCTAGCTTATAAAACTGGGGATCAGAACAAGAAGATGGAAATAGAAGCTTCTCATGACTGTGAGTGAGTCATATGCCTCGACTCCGCCCAGTATTTTGCTCACGTTTGCTTGGACCTCAACAGCAGGGATGCCCATAACATCAAGTCATCGCTTGGTCACGTATCTGTCAGACCGGTTTACAACAGGGTTCCATCTGACCCGGCGTACAGTTATGCTACTGGAGGCAGCATGTAATGGGGTTCAAGCCCCCACGCGAGTAGAGAACGACATTGCAGGCGGCGCCTTGGAAATATTTTTATTGTTGAACTTACCGTGCATACAAGACATTGTCACTCATCAAGATGATTTCCTTTCTCTCAATTGAGTCAGATATGGGTAGATATAGGCATAAGGAAAGACTGTTTTCCGTGTGTAAAATTCTCATATCAGGCGAGGTATATATACGCTGTTCAAACTCAATCACAGTCCATCAATTCATGGTGCCCACTATATTTCTCCTTCCACCCCTTGATACCACCCGCTAAGACATACGCCTTTGAAGAGGAGCAAGCGACTGAATCAAGGTAATCTTGATACCTTGCTCAAGGTTTCAATGATGTTGTACCAGAATGAATGCAATTAGCCTACCATCCAGCGCACCGCGGCCCACGACCGTTGGAACTCTGACAATAAAATATGACCTTTTCTGTGTTCTTGAACTTCTCAAAGTACCCAGGAGCATCGTCATAAAATGATTGTGCAGGACATTGAATGCTACCTCTAACGTGACCTCCCTGACAATAGTTCAGTACGACTCCAGATAAGGTATACGGTTCTAGCTTACTGCATGATCATTTCTCCGGACATCCACTACGACAAAGTTCTCCTTGGATGGGTCCCGAATTAGGGCGGCAACTTCCTCTTTCGTCATTGCTTCTGGAGATGATAGTACAGGAGGATACGCATCCCACCATCGTTGGAGAATGGTAGGAGATAGTTCCTCTTTTGTGTTCTCTGACTTGTGTGCCGATATTCGACTGGCTATTAATTTGCTGGAACATGAGACTAGAAATGATTATCGGGGAGAAACCACACCAATAAACTGATTAAGATCAACACCCGCTTGGTCTCCCCTTTCTTGACACCTAAGAATAACAGGAGATAAAGAGATATCTAGAATCAATATCATACAAGGCTCAGGGCCAGATGAGGGAGTAGCATTCTTTACCGATGAACCCAGCATTTCGCAGAAAATCCTCATATTCTTCGCTAGATACACAGTTTGTATAAACGGACTTCAGAGCGGCTGGGGTATCACGCGTCGCGGCGATCTGTAGGCATGGGTGGTTCAACCAGGATTCGAGTTCGTGGGCAACTTACATCGCTGAAGTGAACTCTCCCTCCTGGACGCAAGACGCGATACATCTCTCTCAATATCAAAGTCTTGGCATCCTTCTGCAAAAGATTGATTACACAATTTGAGAGAACACAGTCCACGGAACATGATTCTATCGGAAGCGCTTCTGTGAATGAGGCTAGGGCGAATGCCACGTGAGGTGGTTTTAATCCTTTTGCTTTAGCTTTTTGCCGTGATAGGTCAACCATGTCCTGTGACCGCTGTGAGATCACCAGGACAATGATTTTATAGTATTATACATACCTTTGACGCATCAAGCCCAACAACTCGACCATTGGCTCCAACTAAGTCAGCCGCCAGGAAAACATCAAACCCAGCCCTAGAACCAAGGTGAAGGATAGCTTCTCCCTGTTTGGATGTAAGACTGTTATTTGCGTCAAGAAGGTACCACCAACCTCTTGAAGGGCTGCGTCCTTTGCGGGGCTATCACAACTCACGCTGGCATCAAGTGCAATACCACTTCGATCTAGAGGGGGGACGTCAACGGAGATCAGGACATAATTCCGGCGGCAATACCCCCAACGTTTGTACTCTTTACACCCTCGTTATATGCTATGCAGTCGGCTTTTGGGGTCTCTTCAGACGACGCCATTGCTATCAGGACATCGACCAATAAGGATAGGAGTAAGACGCGTGAGAGAACTGGTTGCAGCTTATATCACTAGTTACAACTCACCATGTGATCATGATGTTAGTCCTCTCATGATGATGCTGATGAGGTGGGGCCATTGTTACTTACTTCAAACAGCTTGAACCGCAGTGACACAAAGAAAAGTAGAAACAGAATCAATAAGCAAAGAATTATTCCTCCCTTCTGTCTCACAATTCGCAGATCTTCTTGAATTCATACTATCATTTACCGTAACCTCTAAGAATCTATCCATCAGCTAGTCAATTGGCTTAAGTTTCTTCTATCACTGAGCGCCGCCTGTATACAAGTCAAGGCGGGTATGTCAATGAGAAACTTGTGCAGACCGTTAGTGCAGTCATTAGTACCCAGTATTCGAAGTTGACTCTACATTCAATTTATCTCGATGAATAATTACCTCATCTATCTTAAGCAATGACCCTGTCTATACTGCGGTCGTCAACCCTTGCTCTTCTTAATTTGCCCGAATTTTGGAAATAATTTCCCCTGCGGATCCAAACGAGATAGTACGTAATATAGATCATGGCAACCTGGATAAAAATGATGATTTCACTGAAATGTGAGGCTTGGGAGAGAGGAGACGAACATTAAAACAGACAAAGACCATCATGAAGCCGAAGTTACGCCAAGCATGGGTATAGGCAATATTGAATCTGAGCGCGAGAAAAGCATCAGAACTGGACACACTACAAAAGTTGCAGTCCGTTGTCGCATTCGGGTTGGTGATATATCCGCCGAAGGAGGATATAAATGGATCGAGGAATTGAGAACAGGTCATTCCGGTAGGAGGATTAAGCTGAACATATTCGATACGAGCACATTCCATAGATTGTCGACCCATGGCTATTGAAACTTGGGTGAAAGCATAAAACAAAAACTGTGCGAAAAATTACCGTGGCCTAAGATACCCTCGATAAGGTAAGTGAACGGTGAGATTCGGTACATCCACTTCCACCAATGTAGTTTGTCGAAAGGTTGAACAACGCCACAGCTATGGGCAGAGCAAGTTACGCGCAAGTACATCAAATAAACCAGGCTCACAATGTGATTACAAATGAAAACAGTGTTGAGAATAGAATATTGCCAATTTCAGCATTTGGTGACGCAGCAGCAACGGCAAGAGCAATCGTGCTGTAATAGATAGGGAATACAAGCGCCAGCATAAGATATGTGTACCCAGCCCTGTTCGTGGGGAAGCCAACCGTCCAATACCATGTGAAAAAAACAAAGTGTGAGCCTATAACGTTCCATAGGATCTCGATCAGGGCGTGGGCGGTATTGAAGGCACTCCAACTGTATATTTGGCTATGATTTCATAGTCAATGTCACTACAAACAGGAATAGAAGAAAAATGCTGATGATAGATCAACAACAAGAATACAGGGATACGATGCCATTCTTACAGAAATTGATCCTAGTATTACAAGATGAGACATGTGGATAGCACGGGAAATCATCGCTAACGCTCACTACACTGCGTTGGAGGCCAGTCATGAAGTAAAGAATGAGGCTGAAAATGATGATGGTGCCTAGGGTGATTGGAATGTCAACAAGGGTAAGAGCAACAGCTTCGATAAATGGATGATAGAGGGCTGATTGTTTGTGACGCTGAACGATGGGTCTTTGGCTGTATAGAGCAGGTTTTTCAGATAAAGCGCTGAGAGTGTTAAACAATAGCGCGCTGTGAGATAGGTAATTGCCATCATGATCGCTAGTAATCAATAATTGAGATGAGACCTACAAGAAGATGACACCTCCACGAGAAAAGAAATCCCTTGTATTGTTGTCCAGGCTCACAAAAACGCTTCCAGTAATGATAGCCCGAAAAATGAAGGAACTTTTGGAGGCGGTGTCAATTCATGAGATATGACGGATGGGTATAGGGCATACAAAAGGTTGATAGTTGTGTATAGCAAATTGCCACTTAGAATCTGTATTCTGCGGGTCACCACAGCTTGAATTTGTTGGGGGATAGTTAAAACATATGCGCTACATGGAGCAGCACTTGAGAATAGCCGGTACCAAGTGAAACAAGCAAATTTACCTTCTTTTATTCGCACCCTTTGCGATGTCCTGTCGAGCACTCTCTCTGTAGGCATTAGCTCGTTCGGGTTTATCCACAAATTCCACAATGTAGTCTTCCACCTCTTGGCGAATCAAAGCTCCTAGCTCAGATCTCTCGAAGTATTCGGTGAATTCAGTAGAAGTTCGAGGTAGACGCGGAGCAACATGCCTTGAAATACGGCCAACCGGATCTGTGGCAGCGACCAAGAAGTCTGCAGTAGTCTGTCGGTTTGCAGGCTCGTACCTGGCCGTATTGAATAACTAAATATTGAAAGATTGACTGAATTAGTCGGCCACGTACCCCATTTCAATGAAGTGTTGCCTCGCTCTATTCACAGGCCCAAAGTAGACCATTTGTCCCTCGTATATGACACAAACTTTGTCGAAAAGTTTGTAAAGCTGCTCCCCTGCTTGGTAAATGGCCATTATATTGGTAGAGTAGAATGTATCAGTTATTGTGCGAAGTGTTCGAACGAATTCTAGGGCGGTTGACGCATCGAGGCCACGAGTTGGACTATTTTGGGTCAGCAAAATTCAGCCGCGCCGGAGAAAAATTGGATACTACGTTGACAGCTTACTTATCCCAGGTCCCAATACAACTGCGAGCGGTCAATGCCTCGGCAAGAGAGACCCGCTTTTTTCGCCCCACTTACTCAAAGTGTGATCACCCACAGGCATCTTTCTTGTGTGCTGCAAACCGAAAACAGTTGTCAGGATATCAGTCATCCTATCTACATATTCGCTTCTAGAAGTGCCAGATCGACAGCGGGGAGTACGAGCACTCGCAAACCTCAAGGTTTGTTTGACAGTGAGAGTGGGGAAGTGGATATCATCTTCCGGGCAATACTGTACGTCTCCTCGGAAATACAATTGTAACTCCCTTAGAGTAATCGAGTCTTAGTGAACGTCACCTCTGACGGCGTAAAATTCTTTTCTCCTGTTGGCGAGGGTCTTCAATAATGTCGTAGATCCGGATCCAGGCCTTCCTAGAACAACTGATGTAGGATAGTAAGAGGGTGAACAGATATCGCGTAAATAGACTCATGCAGCATCTCGCCCGGCTTCACGACACCCTCAAACCCGGTAAGTATGTCCCTTAAGGGCGGATGCAACAAATTTTGCATTCCCGCAACGATGTTAGATGGGTTAATGATAGATCCCATACTAGGGGCATGAGATGCAGATGCACCAACACCAACGACTTGAAGGTCCTTGAAAACTATCCCAAGCTGCCTTGATTTGATGCCACAATCTTCCCTCCTAAAGAGCGTCTCACATTAATGACAAAAATTGGGGAAAGATTGTACATACTCTTGTATGAGCTTCTGGAGTGTCTGCGCCAGGTCGAACGCATCTTCATCTCTGGTAGATGATCCAAAGTTTGAATTATCTCTAGAACGAGGACTCAGGCTTTTCCTTGACCCCTGAGTTGCTTCTGAATCGAAGGCTGTGGTACGATCAAAAGACTCTGTTTGAGAAATAGGGGGCCGGTGCCCAATAGTCGAAGACGAAGGTGATAGCGGGAGTGCAGGTAGAGGGCGCGTCCGAGAGTGTAAATTCTGGGGGACAGTAGCGATGGGTTCTGGAAGGAAGTGTAATCTGCTCGTCTTCTATTGAGCCACCCAGTGAGTGGTGCTTAGGCATTGTGAAGATGAAGGAGCTTGCGTTCGCCGGGGATGAAGGAAGAAAGGTCGATGAGTATAAGTCCTTCGCCGAGAAACAGGTAGCGGCAGTCATAGCTTGACTAGAGCTGACGTAGCGTGCCGAAAGACGAAATAATATGTGTAGTCGAGTATTTCTCGGGTTTCGTTTGTCAGAGATTGTGGCCTAACCACGGCTCTGGTGGACTGTACAGTCTGAATGAGGCAACATTAAGCACATAACAGTCCTAGAAAAAGCTGTTCGGATTTTTTGAAGGTTCTCCGGTCGGTTACCAGGACATTGAAATGCATAGAAATTTTTGTAAAGCGCGTGTAAGGAAGTCAGTTCGTATGTTGACGTTGACCTGGTAATCACGCTGATTGTGTTGGCCTTATTTCATGATTATGTCATCAATGAATGAAAGCATGGCAATAGATGGACCAAGGTGGTTAAGCATTTTATCGGAACACTATTGGCAACATCTTCGATCACAATAGTGTCAACAATGATCACGTCAAAGTACTTCCCTGCAGCAAAACGCTGTTTGTCTTACCGACGCACAGCGTGATAAAATGTGACTGGCAAGCACTGATCGAAGCAGTACCAGATACATGTGAAAGGTTATGGGGGAGGCCGTCGTCTAACTCACACCTGAGTCTGCTATTGTTACGACCCCTGCATAAGGCGTACTCTGCCTGGATAGCTAGTGCGGCTACTTTATAATCGGTGCTAATGGATATCTTCAAGGCTGATATGCCATTGGAGATTTCTCCACGCTTCGGCGGAGTGCAGCCTACCACCAGTGTAGGAGATCAGGAAATATAGAGGAAGCTCCCACAACACCCAACTGTTGTGTTATTTTTTCATGTAGCCAATTCACCAAACGAAAAGAACGTAGGAAAATTATAGATTAAATTTGTCGATTCTAAGACTCGAAGGGAAATGTCCTTAATCACTATCCATGATTCCCTGAATTCCAAGGTCCTGAGCAATAATAACGGCAGCCTTCTCTCCGATTGCGACAGCAGTGTTATACGTATTTGCTCCAACATTACTGGGAATGATGCTCAAGTCTAAAAAAACAACATCGATATTATCACACACGCTCGATGAAAAACACGTACCAGTAACTTTTAAGCCCTCAGCTCCGTAGACGTTCAAACGATAATCAACAACTCCACCCCGTTCGCGGGCCTTCATAGAACATGTACCACTCTTAATAGGCCAAAATGAATTAGTTCCTTGTCAAGGCTAAAGACAGAGAGTAAATGATACTTACTGAGTGCCAACACGTACTAACTGTCAAACACGAGAACATGAGTTGTATTAATAACATCCATTGGCGTTGGAGTCTCAAGATCTCACCGGTGGCCCTGATGTACTCATCAATTGCTTTGTTATCGGCTTCGGTATACTTGATATCAGGTGTGCCGACAGGAGCAGGATAATCAAAGGTTTTAGAGGCAGCTTCGCTCCCCGCAGGAAAATCGGGATGATCAGGGACTACTTCTCCTCGATATAAAGGCATACGACGCGCAAGTTCACGCGAGTGTTTGTATGCCCAACGCAGTACATGAAGATCTGCATCCCTAGAATCCATTGATTAGCTAGGTTCCAATTGTTGATGTTATACACTAACTCGAACAAATACTGCGGATCATAATCAAGAGGTGCATAGGGATCGAGACCGGAAGTAATGTGTGAATAACCGGTAGATATAGGGTATGCCTAGAAGTGATGAGCGTGAGAGAAAACTAAGAATCCCTTGACCTACCTCATAGAAAACGACAGTGAAGTTTTTTCGTGCAACTGAGTCGAAATGGGTAGAGACATATCTGTGACATCAAACCAACTTGATGACTATTTCTTGTTAACGAAAAAAAGGCGCACCCTACAATGGTCGCTATCGTAAGGACCGGTTTGTCCGGAGAATTGACAAAATGACTATTCCAGCGCTCCGTGAACGAAGGCCCAATCTCTTTCAAATCATCTGCGTTGGGTCTGATTCGAATCGCGGCGTCTACACCACTGCATCAAATCACCGGATGAAAATTGACGACTTGAGGTAAAACAACCAGCTCACTTATGTCCGAGGAGGCCCTGTCCAGCTTGAGACCATTTTTCAAGGTGTGCTATTATTGATGAGCGAAGAGCGTATTGGGCAAAGCAACATGACTGACGCTTGACATCATCCTCACTGCCCAGCCAAATCTCATCCAAAGTATCGGCATGATCTGCGGCAACATACTGAGGAGTGACAAAAGGGTGATCTGAGGCCTATCTTAGCGCGAAGACCTAATCGTAGTGAACAGGAACAAACCCATGAGGTTTTGGCCGACACCAGGCAGATCAATTATTTGCTGGACTCCATTCTTGCTCAAAACTTCTGTAGAGCCAATGCCAGATCTATCATATTCGTCAAGGACTTATTCGATAGAAGGAGCCCTTAATATCACCTCTCCAGAATAGCGGGGGACCCGAAAGCGCCAGCGCAAAGAACGACCAAACGTGACGCACGGACTACGGAGGGGGATTTCAAGGCATCAGTATGGTCTCCTTCGTCATCCACGTATTCGACTCCGACGGCACGTGTACCCCTTTCCGGAATGAGCTAAATTTTTTAAAACGATTGTTGATGTTTTATGAAACTTACTCAAATATCACACGAATGACTCTTTTTCGAGCGCGAATCTCCAGGTTTTTGTTGTTTTCAAGAAGAGGATAGACGTAGCAAGACGCGGTGTCGGATCGTTTTCCTGTGTTTCCATCGATGAACCTACGTCAGAGTCAGAATATAGTTTGAACTGTAGTTGCTGACTGCAGACTTGCCTCGCAAATCTCTGATATGGTTGTATCAAGACACAATGGCAATAATTCAGTTCGGGGTACTCACACCATAACCATTACAAGCATATAAAGCATTGGCATCATCAATTAATCCTCGATCTGCATCATACTCTTCTCCAACTTGGAGAAATTCGCTGGCTACGTTGTGATTGGCCTTGGCAAAGGATATTTTGAGGGGACCATTTTTTCCGTGTGTGTCATTTGTAGCCACAGCCTGGTAGGTCTCGGCCTTGAACGATGTTAGCTAATAAAGTGTGGTACAGGGATTGAACATGCATACCTTCCTCAGTAGAGGTATCAGCTCGTTCGAACCCCAACCTGGATTGCCATGAATAGTCTCCCAATCATCATAATCAGATGCAGCAGCACGGCAATATACCATCACTAAAAATATAAGTCATCAGGATGGACATTCTTTTATCAAACATTTGCATACAGTTAACAGCGGATCCGCCACCGACACATCGCCCGGTAGCAGTTATAGGTGAACGAAAGTTGAGATTGGGGTTTGGTTTAGGTACTATAGTAGAAAACGCTGTGCCAGCTGCAAGTGTGGAGAAAAATCGTCCAGGATGAACATGGTTTGGAACGTCTTGCGTGTGGTGGCCTGCTTCAAGAACCTACAGGTATGATTAGGACCCGCCAGACTGCAGAGTGAGGAGAGTTCACGAACCAAGATTTTCAGCGTGGGATCGGCCGAGGCGAGCCGTCCAGCAACAACACACGCTGTAGCTCCACCTGTAAAGTATTTAATCTTCGATCATGAACGAGTAGCGAAAAATGCACCTCCGGCAAAGATGATATCGTAGGCTACTTCACCTTTGTCTGCCATGGGTGGACGGTTTGGTCGACTCAAGGGGGAAGCCTTTTTATAGATCAGGAATCTGCGCGCGGTCACAAGACGGTCGGTGGATTTCTATCCCCATCTGTATCCGCAAACGATTCACCGGCTTTTTCTATTTTCCATTGCTTCAACATTCTTATTTGCTTTCAGAAGCATTCAAGAATCATGTTTGATATATCATATACAAAAGGCAACAGGCTAGCGGTTATTCTTATCTACTTCTATAATATAACTTGGCAGAGGGCTTTGTATGATCACCTGAGATTGATTTCTAAGCCCAGATCTGCGATCTCCGAGACATCGTTCCAGTGTAGGTGGTCTAATTCGGCCTTGGCGACAATGAGTTGTCTTAGTGCTCGCTTAGCGCGATACCTGTGCCCGGCAAAGGCCACAAATGCCTCCCAGTCTAGCTCTTCTCCTTCAATATCAGCTAACTCTAAACCTTCTAACAAAGGAAAAGCCAATTCTTCCTCGTCCGTACTCTCTTCAGCTTCACCGTCGTGATCAATGATCAGATCGAAAATGGTATTGGCGCAATTCGTAGCAAGGATGAGATGTTTGACTGAGCGTAGCCCAGCCAGCCACTCTCTGAAGGTGCAGAACAAATCGTCGTCATCAAGGGGCATCGACCATTAATTGGGAAGAGATCAATATTAAGAGTTACCACATCTTGTAGGCCTGCATCTGAAAGAAAGCGAAAGGGGCGCTCGGGAAGCCCTGAGGATTGAAACGGCCAAAATGTCGACTGCCACTGGAATTTGAATGAGAAAGGCCCATCAGCTAGGGCTAGAGGTAAACTGTCTTGGTTTTGAAGGGCGTTTGAGAAAACAATGCTGGTCCCTGAAAGGGTCACCCGAAGATTGCCGGATAAACGAGGTGCCATCAACGTCGAAACGGCGTCTTGTAACATACGAAGGCCATCGTTGTTATCAAAACCACAAAGAAGATTGATGCGGCAGGTGTTTGGAACTATAATCCTCGACAAAAGCCGAGCGCATTGGGTTGCGTCATCCGCTAATGTAAATTGTTGCAGCTGGTCAAGGTGAATCAGAGGCACCACTAAGTCCGACGTTTGAGTTGATACAACATGTGACAGGGTTAAAGATTGGAGGAAGGGGTGATTAGTCAAGAAGGTGATCCAAGTGGGGATTAACGGCGAAAACGGGTCCTGGATATCTCGAACCCGCAGCTCGATGAGGTTTGGATAAGTGGTTCCTTCAAAATCAATAATTGCGGCATCCAAATGTAAAGAACGGAGTTCTGCGGCTTCTTTGAAAAGGGGTAGAGGCAAATGAACAAGCTCGGATCCATGACTTTCGAATGAAAACATCTGTAATGCCGGCGCCGGTTTAGAAAGACACAGATGATGCTTTCGTGTCAAGGGCAACCGACGGATCACGAGGTAGGAGATACGAGATAGCTCCGAGAGTACATGAGTAAAGCGATCCTGAATGTCGGATAAGTGCCTATCCACAGAACAATCAGGTCCGCCATCAAGGAAAACCTCAATATGGCGTGGTTTCGACAGCTCTAAGAAGCTGTTCAATCGCTTATATGAGAATCCGGTAATGTTAATTAACCTTCCCCATAGTTGTGGAACAGACAAGGCCACTGCTCGCCAATAATGACAGACACGACAGATATTTAGCAGGATCCGTGCGGCTTCGTCGAGGGTGAGAGAAGAGTACCGAAATTCGGTAGCGAAGAAGAATATGCGCTCGAGAAGTTCTGTCGGTAGATCACTGAAGGTAGTAGATATCCCACCACCTTCGCATTGATACAAATCTAGCGAGTCGTGAAAAAAATTGGCAAAGTCTTCATCCAGCATCTAAGGGGAGTGTAAGGACCGTTGCTTCATGAGCATAAGACACCAGTTGCACACTCACCGTTTCTGGAGCTCACAGTCACAAAGGAAAAATTTGTCATTCTTATTAATGCACACCTAGACCTCCTCAGGGATGCTTGTCTCAACACGTGAGTCGTGAGTTTTCTGATCCGAAACGTGTCCGATGAGTAGATAATGCCTCTTGATAGCACCTCCTTGTAGGTATCCTCCTCTACCGGAGTCGCTGTTGCGAGGGAAATGAAATAGCACAAGGTTTATGAGCAACTGACAGGTAGATGCTGTTAAAACCCAGTCCCATAGTTACACGTGACCCTATTGGCGAGTTGGTTCATCAGGAGATCAATCCTCTCAGATCTCCGGCAAACATACATACTTGACATTTGTAGCTTTATCGTGGCCAATTGTCGTTGGGACTGAGTCACTGGAAGAGTAAAAAATCATATTACCTGAGGCAACATCACCAGAACATCCTGAAAAGGGATTCTACACCACGAGCGACCAATCAGTGATAGTCCGACGTTCACGAAGAAGTTGACATTCGACCAGATTTAAATTTTTGCACGGTGGTTTTTAGATTCCGCTCACTGCTTGGTAAAAGAATGTTATGAGCTTTTCTGGTGTTAAGAGGTACAGCTTACAATAGATGATCTATCCCATCCTTCCCTTTCCTGCTACGGTGGTAGCCATGCTAAAAGATCCAGCCCTGGCATGCTCCCTCCACGAGACTCTTAATCATGACTTGTCCCAGAATTCTTGCAGCACAGTCGTGGCTCAGGTAAGAGAACCCAGAAATTTGTCCATATATTAGAGAAGTAACGGAAGAAAAAATATCAAGATGCTCAGCGGGCGATTGACACGACAGTGCTAGCATCGATCAACCAGACAAGGAAGAGAATCCAAGCACCGTCAGCAGAAATAATAATGAAACCATCCGGCTCAGTAGGTGGCTCAAACCCTCTGAAAAGACTGTCGATAATGACCGCGTCGATCTCGCTCAGTGGGGCCTGCATGGGATTTAGAAGAAGGTCTATCACTCGCACTAGTTTTAATTTACCAGAGCGAGACTATCAGATTGGGGCGCTTCCTGATGCTGGAACATGTTTATCTCCCAGCCCGTTTGGCCTTGCGCTGGTTGGGGTACCTGGGGGTGCAGTAACAAGCTGCGTTCGCCGTATAGTTGTAACGTTAAGCCTTGGAAAAGGCTGTTAGCGTGGTTTCCGAGGACGTGTCCGATATTATGGGAGGATTCAGCGTCGTCCGGCTGCAGTTCCACTGTCGCCAATCGAGGACTAGCTGGCCAATCACCCTCCAGGCCCGACCTGAGGGGAGGATGTTGTATAGTAGCGATCTGGCCCGGAGTGAGGAAGGGAGAATTGGTATGATCTACTCTATTCATGGTCTCTGAGTTGAGAACACTAGAGCCTTCTTGACGACGAGAAGGGTGGGTAGGTTGCCCGTCTGTTTTGTAGCGAGCCGTCAGCTTCCGGTCGTATAGGGTTGACTGGAAAAACCACACCTAGACTCAAGGCTCGGTCCATCGGATAGTGGTGCTGGCAACAATAGTGTAAAGTCGCATGTACGCATGTACGCCATGATCAGGAATTGAACAGGTAGCAGGAGCATAATGTAAACAGAAAACAAGGCAGTGTTCGTCAGGTGGGTGAGGAGCTCATAAGGCAGCGAAGGGGACTCACAAGTGGGCACCAGCTGTGTATTGCACGGGTTTTGGCCTCAATGCAAGTAAATTGACTCTCCGACGCCGGTTGAATGCAGGGTGGAGCTGGCAAGAATGAATTTTGTCTCTAGAATCGGAGGGGTTGACACTGACCTTTTGGCAGACCAAGACCGAGAAAAATATTTCGGGGGGTTGAGGAACAACAATGAAGAAATTTGAGGAAATATGACAGGCTTTGAATGAAGTGGGTTGATGGGTTGCTGGAAACACGCTGGAAGGAGAACCAAAATAGCATACCTCGGTGGAAGTTAAATGTCAAAAAGATTGGAGACATGTGTACACATTGCTAATCAAGTGGCGAAAGTAACAGCGTCACCACCTATTAATCGTTCCTTTGATTAACACTAGGCATTGGGTGGTATCAGCCAGAAATCCTTTTCCTAACCTACGCCTGAGCCAGCGATCAGGCTAGTGTCACCATCAGATTGTCATCCCTTAACCTTTTTGGTCGCAAAGAAAAAGGGTTTCCCCCGGCATCGGTACCCCACTCAGCGCCTGAAATCGGAATCTGCCGCCAAGCTATTTATTGTTGCTGTTGACAGGCCGGGAGCGGTCGGCGGAAAAAAATATTTAGGAACAGCCAGCAATGATCAAATCAACTGAGGAGTTACAAAATGCGCCAGCCTGTTCCTTCGTTGGTTGGCTACCTGACGTCGGCTAATAACCCCACCCGGAAAGTAACTTTGCCTATCGGTCCGTTTATGTTATTTTACAAGCTTGAGAGGAGGCCACGTGGATACCCGAGTATCGCCATCCACCCACTCTTGAGCTATCGTCAATGTTGAAGTCAATGATCGATTGACTTGCCATTCTAGTTTTAAAACTAAAATTTAAGTCGAAAATGACTCTACTGAACGTTTCAGATACCAAAACATTATAAAGAATCGGGTCTACTAAATCGGCAAATATGAGCGCTTTGAAGTAGCATGTCAATGATGACTTATTTTTGTTCATGTGCTTCCTGGTAGGTTGTTTTTCTGCTGCCCCATCCCCTTTGTTCGATGAGATCTCAATGCTCTGTGGGGCAGCTTCCACGATGATGTCGGGCAATTTTGCAAGCTGAGGGGGTGAGCCCGGACCCCTCTGTTTCTTAAGATTATAGCAAGTGACCAGTGTTTAGCCCAGAATGAATAGTGCGATTGACCCAGTAAGACATGAGATTGACCAGGAGGCGTTTCGTCGTTTTACACTGGTTTTTCGTTTGGCCTCAAAGCTCATGCTTAATTTACTATTACGTGATAACATTCGGAGCATGCATCTATAACTGTAGGACCAGGGTGCCACCAGCGACCATATGGGGTAAACACACTTGTTGGTGGAAGTGTTGGCACAGAATAGGCCTCAGGGTTGAATGTATTTGTTACGCAATCCTTGGCCATGAGATTATGAGAAAAATGATGTCTAATTCGTCCACTAGTGTCGGCGTACAGGGCGTGAACTACGGAAATCCTAGCCTACCCGCTCGGCGCCTTAACCACTACCTACGCACACGTGCTTACTGGGGCTGGCGGACAGATATCCCGACTCAAGCTAATCTAGTATCAATCGAGTCATCACTCGGTTTTCTTGAGCATTTCTCCCTCAATGGTGACCTCCAATAATTAATCTTAATCATGTTGACACAGTCGGTGGCAGAAGTTGACCGCCTCCGGAGCTATCGATTTCTCCAATTAACTCGGTAGTTACTATATTGACTAATATTCTTCATTTGACCTCAGCGGTTATGATGTTCACCAGGATATATGATTGCCAATGCGTGATTAGTTGTGCAAAGATGTTGCTATGTGGGAAAAAACAAATTGATTGAATAAGAAACGGCACTTGGCAGTTACCGATCCACAGAACTTTCACCATTAAATAGAGGCAAGCGAGACCCGTTTATTTGCACAGCAACGGTCGGTGATTGCTGGTGGCAGTTTGTGAGTGGACATTTGCAATTTGAAATTATCCGATGCTGGATCTGCGTGCTCGGTTGGTAAAGCTGAAGAGACTTCGGCAATCACCGAGGCAGCATTCATGAATCTATGTAACACAGCCCTCATTCTTTCCCACAGCAACTTCAGGGAAATGCCCCACCCACAAGATGCGAATCTCGAGACTAATCTACTAATTTATTTAAGGAACCTCTTGCAAACTCTTGGTTCCGGCCGTAGGAGACGGCCACGCATTCGAAAAGCTTTGCTGATCGGAAGCAATTATCCTGAGCGTGGAACTGAGTGGTGCATCCAAGGCTGTCGTGACATAAGAGATATGAGAGATTTCCTCATCGGTACGACATTGCGCCATCTTATCAATGCCGAGCTAACTCGCCGCAGATGTCCTTGGCTTTCGGAAAGAAAATATCCAGATTCTAAGTGACGAAGACGGTTTTGAGGACCCTACCTTTGAAAACATCGTACGTTCCCTATATAGTCATACAGTCATTGACAAATTGGCACCACAGAAACGTCTTCTAGGGCAATTTGTAGAACAGAGTCGGGAAGGGGCCGAATACATCTTCCTTTGTATGCGTAAACGCTTCGTTTTCTTAGAAAATCAACTCACATACAACTCATTTTATAGTTTGTGGGCACGCAACGCAGAAGCCTGAGAATGAAGCCGAAGGTGAACACGATCCAAATGGGCCCGAGGAAGACGGCAAAGATGAATGTGCGTTCTTAATAGATTTCCATTCGCACTATTAACGGCAAAGCTATCAGATATCATACCGGTCGATGCTATTAACCGGGCTGGTTGTGTCGACGATTCAAAGATCATCCGAGATAATGTATACTCGGTTTTCGGTTATTCTTCGCTTGGAATGCTGATAGAGGGTCATAGGACATTCGAAGGTGCCTTGTCGACACTATTGGTCCCAACGATCAGATGCTCGTAGTTATCTTGTCCATTGTCCTGTTAGGTCCCGTTACTGAATTTAATCTTCTAGGCAATCTTAGATGCTTGTCATTCCAACACCTTGATGGGTGAGGGCCCTCTCGATCATGATCGATCTCTATGTTTAATTTCTTAAGACCTCGATCATTTCCGGTGTAACAGGGTCAATTCCCTCCGAAGCAGAGGTGAGTCACTATTCATCGCCGGTGTTACCAAATATGATGATCGGTATTTAATGGTTCTAGTACGCCGAGTGGGACGCAGAGGTACAATGTGTTCATCCGCATTTGTATTGAAATGAAATCCTTTCTGTAGTCCTCGAGGTTAGCAGCAACGCATTTGGCGAGAATTTCACGGATGTGGTTGCCAGTGGAATATACTCTACGAAAGAAGCGATGAGAGCGTTAATTGATAGGGAATACGAACCTAACCGGAGGACATGTACTGGCTATTGCAGGCGACGCAAACAGAGTATTGGTGGCCGAGTGGTAAGTATGAGCAGTATACACGCTTTTGACTCTAAATTTGAATTTGAATTTATCCAGATATGTCTTTCAGCTTGCAAAGATGGAGAGTGTGACCTCGAAGGTCCCGGTGAATCGTTCACTAAAGTAAAATCATGTCCTAGCTTTTTTTATTAATTGTACTGATGCCTCTACTCAAGATTCTTATCATGACACTAAGTAAACAGTAATCTCAATTGATTCTTCAAAACTGACTATGATGTTTTACTAGAGGTAGATAAGAACCCTTCTCTAAAGGTTCTAATGAGGTCTCTTGAGTGAGCAATTGTTTATCAACGAATCCATCATCGTTCGTGAGTAGGCAATGCGCAGGCGTAAAGTCTCCGAGAATTGTCGTCGCTATTGCCGGGAACGCGATCCCTTGTTTAAACAAAGCCCCCAAATATCTAGTAGGATTCCCTTGGTAAGCCTCGTCCCTTCTTCTTCGCAAGGCACACTGATGGCCAGGTAGGACATGAACGAGCCATTGTTCATGTATGAATTGTATGAATGAATACCTCGTCACGGTTATCGACCTACCAGTACCATCGCTATGTAACAAGTCGACAAAACGCACAATGGTACTCGTGTCAGCTTTGGGGTGAAAGACACTGGAATGTCTTTCACTAGTCTAAGTGATGGTATACGTTATTATGATTATTTCCACTTATTGCTGTCCTACGATATTTCGTCTCGACAGTGTATACCCTCTTTTCCCGAAGAATATACCCCTACTTTCACATACGGATTGTGATTTACTTCCTTCATCGTAGAGTTACTACTTTCATAAGGCATGTGTAGAGAGTTTTGAAGAGTCGCACGGCATTAACACCAGAACTTAGTCGGACATTCGTCCCTTTTATCATCATAGTCCTGTCGACTTTAGCCGACAGTATTAGCCACGACTGTATTGCGTAGTTATACAGAGATGAATTGGTCTTCGGCAAGAAGTATAAATACTGAGCACATTCCATTCTGTTGGCTGCGGCTAGGAATTTTTGAGGATCAAATCCTTCACATATTCCAATCTGTCCGCGTTGATATAATCTGACTTGTCATGCAAAAATTCAAGGTATACACCATCCCGATCTTGTGCCCCCCAGAATCGTGATTTCATATTTTTTGAGTGCGCTGTTGCAATCAAGTCGACAACATCATTATGAGTGGAGTCCATCACGTCCCCGGTGAAGAAGGTATATATCTGGCAAGTTGAAAACGATGAGCTTTTGAGAACAACATAAAGATTTCCAATTGATCACTCACCTCTCCTAGAACACCATTCACATCAGCGAAGTTTGCACTCGCCAGAGGTGCAATCTCAGGCCCCCACTCAACGCCTTCAGCAGGAGGACTGTTTTTGATGTCTTGAATAGGTGCATCGTAGAACAAATCCCTTTGCGTCGCGGCAAGAACTTTGTCCAAGGGAGTATTGCCAGTTCCGACAACCGTGACGGCACCTTGAATGAGCTGGCCGTTTTTGAAAGTAGTAAGATGGCCGGCATCGCGAAGTGGAGAAAGTGCCTGGAGAACAGGATCATACGACCTGTGTCGGACAGCGTTACAAGGGGGTAACGAATATCAGAGATGGCAGGTTGCTTACTGAGCACCGTCAGATTTGAAATCGATCAATAGTTGAAGAGGGTTATCGACAGAAACACTGTTCGCGACATGCTCAATACACCGCAATACATGTCACAGACTGTAATGGAACATACTTTGTCATGGAGAATCTCTTGCCCTCAACGATATCCAAAATTGGCTGAACATAGAGTGAATCCAAGGTTTTACTAGTGTCAATGGCATTTTGGGTGTGTGCGACCTTGTATGATATGCGAGATTAGAAAAGTCGTGCAAAGCAGGAAAGTAGAAATTATCACATAGAGTTGGCCGTCTTGGAGCCATACATCTGCTTCGACACTTGGTATTCCAAGATTTAGAGCCTGGAATAACGGCTCATCTTGGAGGTCTGAAATTATACTCAGCGAATCAAGAACAGAAGTTAGAGAGTAAGGAACTCACAATCATTGTGGGAATGGATCGGTAAAGCAGCTAGAGCTGAGCATACGTTGAGCAACGTGGTGACTACAGCTCCCAGTACAAAAGCGAGCATAAGGGAGAGCAAGGAGAGAGCAACCAGGGCCGAGCCAGCCCATCCGTACTCCGATTTATATCCATGGCTGAGACCCACCTGCCATCATACAGGGGGCTGAGACCTCACGCGAGCCGAGTTTCACAAGCTGATGGTCTTTGGCTAGCCTCAGTTCCTTTGAACAGAACGCTACCACCCATATGGCGAACGTGGGCGGTGAGATGAAGTGTGACATTCAGGAATGCTCATATGCACATGCTGACAACCCAACCTTTGACGGCCCGTCGGCTCAGCGGCGCCGAGTTACCGGATGCCATGATATCTACCTGGGCGCAACCACTTGATGGCTCAGAGGCACGCAGACGGCAATACTCTTGTATTGGGTTAGTTTACTATTGCCACGGAACCTTGACGGAGGACGGTGTGACCGCAGAACGCTTGGGACTCACCTCGGCGGCCTTGCGGCATCTTCAAAAGATCAATCAATCAAATATTACGTAGGCTGATATTAATCTAACTTGAGCAACACTCGATTCGGTAGCGTGAGTGTATTAACGTTGTGACAAGCCGATACTAGTAATATGGTCTTGCTATCGAGTATACCTTCGATTATAAACTCTCGATATACTCTCCCTCAGTCTATCAGACCGCTTCCACGCGACAATAACTTCAAGTATCTATGCTGATAATAAAGGAGGAAAAAGATGAGACAAGTAGAGGGCTACCACCAGGTGAGAAACAACTACTACTGTAAATGTCATTGGGCCTCAGCTCAGGAAGGCAAAATCAGGGTGTATTTGGGGGGGCCCATTTACCTTCTTATAACGTCGAAGGACGTATAAAATGTCATTTAATAGTTTTTTGCGTTACACGACCAGTGGTATAAAATGGGGACGCCATGCCGAAATCGGAGATTATTATAAAATTAAGGTTACGACTGGAGACGGGATGATGAATATCGAGGGCGTCACTGGATTGCAATCTGGCTCAATCAGATCACTGGCAGGGATCACTCCAGGACGCCAGGGGCCCGAAAACCGCTCATAAAACCGTATACGGTACAAACAACTTTCTTTAGGAGTTATCAACTCTACATTAGAAAAATGACACTTAGCCTGTGAACAAAACTTCCCCCACTCTATGGTTTTTTCCGTCTCCCGGGTCCAGCCCGCGGCTGATGATTTCTGGTCATGTGCGTCCTGGAGGAAAGGATCAGCTCATGATGCATGAGGGATCAGGAAGCTCATTGAGGGCAATTACCGATTACCGCGTGATTATCCCAAGTGTATCGCAAGAATGTAGAATATTCACACACAATGTGAGTGACTCACCTTAAATTGTACTATCAAGTCCAAAAGCTTTGCTACGACGATGTCCTGCTCTTCTTACAGAGTGAAACTTCTCGACAAATCTACATTAGGTACCACAAACCCTTTACCTCCCTTTCTCTGAAAGTCTTACGGGCTACAGCAAATGTGCGGATTCCGCGTGCGGGCGCGGACAAATGCGGACAGACGCGGGTAACGGAGCGGGTAGATACCAAACACGCACCAATATAATTTCAGTACAGAGGCTCGGTAACGCACTGAAGCGTTATTGCTTGACACTTACAAGGCTGTAGTGGGCTTTAGGCCTCTATAGAGGGTCTTTTGTGGGCACGAATGCACTTACGGAAGCCGAGGGAAAATTCCCCGGGTTTGAGCGGGCATGACGCGGACAAGCCTCATTTTTGACGCGGACTGAGGACGCATTGGCGGGGACGCAGCACAGCATCAAGCGGATGCCTTTGTGTTTAACCCGGGACAGGGGCCGAGTGCCCGGGGACACGGCCGGGCCGCCGACAAATCAAATGATAATCTATATTAAAGTTCGATCTTATGCTTCCAAAACATTATACACATATTACGCGACTAAAAAAAGGTACAGCCACAATGAAAGTGATACAAAGGCAACGACGGCAGCTAAGAGTTCGAGGGAGGGGAGGGGCCTGGAGAAGAAATGAAAGGCCGGCCGGGCGAAACTGCTACATTTTCCGTAAGTGATTCTCAATATATTCCTTGGACCATTTTTCCACCTTTGATACCGCTCTTCGGGCATCCGCCAGGCCGCGAAGCATCGAACGCCATTCAGTCACATTGAGAGGTTTTCCCAACTTACCCGAAGCGGGGAGGTTCTCAACAACGGCAGCATTCGCCTGCTTGGCATTCATGGCAGCCAGTACGCGCTTTCCCCAATTCAGAGGCTCATCACTATCGGCACATTTGTCACGGAAGACAGCCTCAGTGCGTTTTTCCCAAAACCTCTCGGCATGCTCCGACCAACGACCCATATCCAAGCCACAACCTTCAAATACCCAGCATTGGGGAAGCCATGACACTTTGGCTGTGTGGAAGTGATCGCCTAGAGGGAATGTCAGCCGGGAGAAAACAAAGCATAGCATAACAATATGACCTACCTGTGAATTGCACGTACACGCCTGATAAGAGATCATATTCGTCATCGGTGAGATCATCATCGACATACTCTATGCCGCTCGTGTCTTGCGCAATGAACATTAGGTGAGGGTTATTATAACATCCGCAAGGCCCTCGTAGAGCCTCGGATGGGTCCATGAACTCCAGAGCTCGACGACGTGTGAAGCCACCCCGCATCAACGCAGCACGAGCTCTGGGAGAACTCATAATTTCCCGACATTGGCGCTGGTAAAATGAGAGGTCCTCCAGGCTGAATATGTGGTCTGACAATCTCATAGGCACGCAACTCCCGGGATAATCGGACTCCGCTACAGGCAGATCATCCCGACGACATACAGTGTGAAAACGGACACCATCCATCACCAACTCCCGTATGATTGCCGTTTCGTCGAGTCGATCGCGGCGAACATCATCTAATCTTTCTCTTAGGCGACATACCATCATCGCAGTTGCTGCCGTTGGGACTGCAATATTCCATGGCACTGTTCTACACTTGTCAAAGTCAAACATGTACCAGGTTTCCTGCTTCCGGGTTATAGTTCGTATAGATTTTACTGCGGACGAGTACGCCAGGCCCAATCTGTTTTCATCCACTAGATCCCAAACCTCGCGTGAAGGATGTGTAGTGTCTTTGGCCCCCAACAGTTGGATATAAGGAGAGGCCGCTTTTGCTAAAGGTGAATAGAAGAAACAATTGTCGAGAGGTGCCGATTGAATTCCAACCACAGCCTTTAAAGATCTTCTTTCAACTTCAGGCATCCAGGAGATGTGATTGTCCGGAGGAGGAAGGGGTAGGGGAACCACCCAGCCATAATACTCGTATAGCAAGCGACCGACCTCAGATCCTAAGCGTTCTGACAATCGTTCTTCAGGTGTTTTTGCAGGCACTACATGACTAGGCAGAGGTTCCACGTAATCCTCTTCATCGGGATCTTCTCCCCACTCTCGACAACAGTCCCACTCGTTGTCGAAAGCGTTGTACTTTTTTTGCTTGTCGCTGTAACTGTTCAAAGTGTCTTCACGCTCATCGTTCCTGACGCGTGATCTTACAAACTTCGGAGGTTCTGCGTCATCCCAATCCCAAACAAACACCGGGCATGAAGTCCTCGGCGGCTGCCTCAAGCGGGACTCGCGTGCTTGTTTCGCTTTGGCTGTCTCTTTCTCCAGCTTTCTACGGTGTCTTTCCTCCTGCTGCTTGAAAAAGGGCTCCCACACGGAACGGCCGGATCCGTAGTCCCACACGGGGTCTCCGTGCTGATTTACCCATACTCGTTCCTCGGGTCGGGACACGCTTGTGCCCACTTTCTTCTGTAGAGAGGAGGACAGTGGTTGAGATGATGTTGAAGGGTTGGAGGAGGTAACGATCGGTAGGTTGTCTAAAGGGTTCTCAACGGCGGCTACTTCATCAGGATAATCGTCAAAGCTTGTATAGGATGCGTGCGACTCGTAAGATGACGGAGAGGTTGATAGCCAGGTTGTAGCATTTTGAAGGCATTCGGGGGGCGGAGTGATCAGCGGGAAGTCGAGATATGTAGACGACCGCCGCTCTTGCTCGCCCCAACGGTACCACACTGGCACATTATGTTCCACAAACCATTCTGCCCTTGGTTGTTGTGGGGCTTGGCCAGGATGGAGCAAAAACAAGCCGACTCGATCGACCTGCCACCAATTTTGCAGGAGCTGGGAGGTACGAATGGCGTCCACTTGAGTCGCATTCACTTTGTTCGATCTCTTAAATACCACGGTCTTGAACCAATCGGGAGGGGTGAGACCTTCCGCAAAATCCGGCCCATTAGGAACCTTTCTCGTGGACCAGTACAGTAGCCCTATCCACATAGCAAACCAATCGCGACCTTTGGTGATGTGGTCCATGGCTATGGCCCAACTCGGGAATGTTTTGTGATAATGCCAACGACGAGGAGGAAACGGAAGAGCGTATTGGAGACCGTACGCATTGCGAAGAATCTCGCAGGTCTCCCACAACATGTAATCAATATCCAGCCATTTATCACTGTAGAACGGCGGTAGTCTATACCCAACACCATCTTCGCACAGCAGTTTGTTTGGGATAACGCCTAACGGTCCAAACCAGACACCTGTATACGGCACCGGTTGTTTTGGAACAAAGCCTAGCCACTCTGTACCAGCACTCCACCAGCGTGGCTGTTGAAATTCGGCGGCCGCGGAAATACTTTCCTCGAACTTCCAGGACTTTGGTGCAGCCGGAATTGTGTTCAAGGCTTGCGTTGAGTTTGGTGAATAGACTATGTCGCCATCCACTATAGTAGCGCGGCCTTCAGGTTGTTTCAAAGACCAATTCAGTGACATGAAAGACGTTTGGACAGATAGATGAGACTGTGGGAGAAGACCCCGTAGTCTGCCTACGCTGATAGAAAAGACGTTTGGACAGATAGATGAGACTGTGGGAGAAGACCCCGTAGTCTGCCTACGCTGATAGATCTATTGGCGATCGCGTTAGACTGTGGAGAATCCCAAGAGTCTGGTTTCACAGTCTGACGCGTGGAACCTAAAGAGAAGACATGTCCGTCAGTGTGAGCCAAACGATCCACCCACGTCGGTACATACAGTGTGTTACAGGTAGGTCACAAGATAATACTATCCTCGGTCGGCTATTTGGGGCACGGAATCTCGACTGTAGTGAACTCTGGTTGCACTGTATGACGCGTAGGATGCAAAGAAACAAGAAGCCGGTCAGCGTCAGCAAAATGATAGACGCACATCGGCACTTACAGTGTGTTACGGACTGGTGCAAGGAAAAAGAGGGAACGACGGCTATTTTTGGCAAGGATTCTCGACTGTAGCGGGTTCTATCGTGGGAGAATCACGTGACTTAGCCACCACCCAACACATTTCCTTGACCAGACGCCTCTATCAACGACTTCTAGGTATCTCTAGAGTCGCGCTGTGCGTTGTACCATGTGTAGCTCACATACCAACACAACCCTCAACACCTCTAGATGTGGACTTGGGCTACTAGGAATCTCTAGAGCCTTCGAACTGTTGGACTACTAGGTCTCTCTAGCGTCCTCCTCTTATCAATACCAAGCTTCTGGACATCACCGTACCTTGCTAGTCTCTTACGCCGTCTTCTGTCACTATCAAGCGTTGTCTCGCGTCCGCGTCCGCGCCCGCACCCTCGTCCGCGTCGTCGTCCGCGTCGTTGTCCGCGGCTGAATCATGGCCCTCTCTAGAGGACAGCTCGACTGCATATCCGACTGCAGGCCTTCTCCACAGGTTCCACATTCCTCTGCAGTTGTGAAGAACGTTCCTGTCTTCACTTATATCAAAGATGATCCCTCAATAACCTCAGAGATCGTATCCGCGTCCGCGTTTTTGTCCGCGTGGGTTGCCCGCGTAAACTCTCTCCGGTATGACTGGCATTGAGAGGTATGATGCAAGTCTAGTATGATCCAGCAGAATGTACTAATAGTTTTCAATAGTGTCCCGGAGTGATGACATGATGGGGACCTCTGGCGCTTGCCACTCTGCTGTCAAGGCATACCCTCCTTGGCAAGGGTAAGTTGAATAATTCCTAAGGCTCGTGTACAAGCCTGATTAAAGGCCTTGACAGTGTATTTACGGACTATTGTTTCGATCCCACCCCTACGCACCAACCTTTACTTTAACCTCCTCTTGCACTGTAACCTGAGCCGATGACCTCAGGTTGCCTTTGCGTTTAGCCTGTTGACCGCGCCCGCGTTTCCGTCCACGCGTATGGCTGGTCCCCTCATCAAGTAAAGAAGGGGTCCTCTTGCGCTTGCGACTCGGCTGTTGTCCGCGTTGTCCGCGTCCGCGCCCTCGTCCGCGGGGTGTGGACGGGGGTACGTCTCCCGGCGTGCCTTGTTGTACAGTCACGTAGTCCCAACCAATCTAATGAGACCATGTTAAATACGCCACGCACAACTTAATGAAAAAAATCCTACCGTCTGGTTTGAATCATCAGGCCTGCGGTCATTAGCTATCCAATAGTTGGGTATGAGGTCATACGGATTCCAACCATCTTGATGATCCCCTATATTCAGACCCCACTGGAAATCACCCGCCGCCCCCGCACTGTTGGAGAACTCGAACATGAGACGCTCCAAGTGACTTATGCAAAACTTGTTCACATCGATGAGGTTCGCCCGAAAAGTCGTCGTCTGCAACACCCATGCCGTGTCCATCTCACTGCCGCCGGCGGGCATTGGGTAACCGCTTTGCCTCAGCTTATACGCGATCCATATTGTGCAAGCATGACACATCGCGGGCCCTATCTGCCATTGAGTACGGTTATGTTCACGCAAATGGCGGTGTAACCAATTTGTGATACCGGCACGTTCACGTAGAGATATCGCGCCACGAGGAGCGTCCTTGACAAAGTATTCCATACTACCCCGCTTGATTCCCTGAGACGATCTCATAATGGGTATGTCTGTAGGATCAACGGTCTCTGGAGCGTCTGCAAGAATTTGCAGGGTGGAAAGATGGGGCTTCAACACGGTGTCGATTTCCTGGGTATACTCCATGTACGCCACTTCCGTCAGATAATCTAAGTTGTCTTCCTCAAGAGTAGTGGCCAGATCCCAACGTCCCAGCTGGATGCCAATAAGCATGACAACGTATAAGCAGTAGGAGGTACTCACGCGGACATCACGGCGTAACATTACCTGGCCCCACAGAGCGTCAACAATGTTAGCCTCTGCTTCCCATGTGATATCATCGGGTAGCCTCCCTGAACTCTCTTTCGGAAAATGACAGCGACGCCACCACTGCACAATCCATCCGCGGCTGACCGGTTCATAGTGAAGCAGTCGAACGGGATAAAAGAAAGCATCCACTCGGCACAGAGCCCCTACTCCCGGCCTCAAACGCTCAGCCAATGGACGGCCCACTTGCCACACATCAGTCAACATACTAGACAGCATTTTCAGGAGCGTTCATCAGAAGAGAGGGAACAACCTACCGACGGTGAGTCGCTATTTTCTCGACGCTGAGAGCCTCTATCGGCTGACAAGTATCACATTGCCAGGGGGTTTTCGTGGCCCGCCCATAGCGTAGACAGGCGAGATGGCTCCATTTATTACACTGGGTGCACACGATCAATGAGCCCTCGGCTGGGGATATGAATTTGAGGCTATCGAGAGCGCCGGCAACTCCACATCGGCACTTTACGTACGGTCCTTCCCCGACGCCCTGCCCGGCCAAGGGCTTATTGATCTCTCCAGGCTTGGCGCCAGCCACCTCTTGTTCGTCCCCATCCGATTTTGTTTCCTCCAACATCGTATCTGTCGACTCAATTATAGCATCAATCTCTGCAAAAACAGCGGGAAAATCTTTGAGCGGAATAAGGGCTCGCCGAGGCCTGCGTTCGACCTCTGACTTGGACAAAGGCTCATGCTCACGTTCTATCGCTGGAATGGGGACCGGTTGGGCCACATCACTCGACGCCGGTCCCACAGACTCAGGCAGTGTCGCTGTCTGCACTTTGGGCGGCGGAGTAGGGTGGTGTATAGATGGCAGGTCGACGTCGGGATCAGGAGTTTCTAGAGTACTGTAGGGGTCCGCCTTCTTGTCCTGAACAACCTGAGACCTGTGGTGCCCATGAAGCGTCTCCTCCGACTCTGCAGACGAGGATTCCGGATAGGCATCTTTAAACAGCTTGCTTTGCTGAGAAGGATGGGTAAACTCGTTGTAGAGGGCTCGGTTCTTTTCTGACTGGATCCATGTGCGACAAACCGTAGGCAATCGCACCAATTTACCAGCGTAGTTCACAGACGTTGTGTTCGCCGGTGTGAGACTGAGTACAGAGATCTCAAATTTCCTCTTCAGTTTGGCCACGCGAGCTTTGAAGAAGGCGTCTTGTGCTCTCAAACCGCCCTTGAGATGATACACGGCGTGGTGCACGGCTTGCCCCGCGGGGAGGTTGACAGGATACCCCGCGACATGTTTTTTAAACGTCCAATTCGAGAAGCGTTGTCCTCTTCCCCTGTAGCCGATGTCGTTGTATATGTATACCGATTTCTCTACGGGATCCCACCATCTTGCCGTAAAGTGATTGCCACCCGTCGTTTCGGAGACGATGCTCACCCCCACGAGGTCATAAAATACGTCGTGCGCTTTGCCGATGGAGGCGTATGTCGGAGGGTTCAACTTGGGGGGTATGCGCCACTGCAACGGCCGCGAAATGACCTCTTGTACGAATTCCACCACTAACACAACCGGCAAGGAGACAATGAGACCTCTATAATCAGTGCGGTCTCCGTCACATAGCAACCCATCTAGTTCTGAATCGCGCCAGCAATTCAGGTCTGGAATCTCTCGAAATTCCAGAAAACCCTTGAACCACTCTGTGAGACGACCCTCGTTGCTGTCAAACTCCGCTTGGCCTAGTTGGATAGTGTACAAAGGTTTCAAGCAAGGCGAGATCTCTAGGTGTCGTCCGTCGGTGCCTGGCGACCCACTACAATCATGCACGTCGCAATACATCGGCAGAAAGAACGAGACTAAGCGCCCGTCATGCGCCAAGATCTTTTCTGCCTCCGCCCGCCGAAAAAGAGAAGACAACCACCCCTTGGGTAGATGGTAAGTATAATCTAGCCCACCAGTAAACCATGACACTCACAAAAACCATGTCGGGTGATTCCAGATCGTCAATTATATTTTCCATCCATAGCCCCTCACGGACCAGATCGCGCTGCTCATTGAGATATTTGGGGACATCTATGTTTTTGGGCGGGTTATCCTTGACTGTTCGAATGCGAGTAAGGCCATTGAAAGCGATGCTAAGCCCACCCGCATCAAAGACAGAGAGGTAGACATCATTGAAGTCTTTCCAGCTACGTTGGAGGGCATTGTCGAGGAGGACTAGGCTGACGTCAAGCCAGCACGAATTGGCGTTCCATTCAAAGTAGACAGTACCAAAAGTCTGGTTCAGAGCGACTGATATCTCTTGCCGTTGCTTCTCCGGAGATTGTTTGGTGACCAGCTTAGCCAATGTGTCTGGGGCTCGCCCGTCGTTGACATATGCCTTGCTAGCATTGGCAGAGGGGTCACGATGTGGATGGGTTCGTCCATATTCAAGACCCATTCGGGTGGCGCGGCTTTCGGATCCGTAGTGTGATTTTTGACCTCCTAGGACAAGATAAGGGCAGATAGAGGTCCACCGAACAAAGGTACGTACTTAGGGCCTTCTCATCCATGGTTTCGAAGTTGGCTACAACTGCATGCAGGGCCTCCAAGCCTGACATCAGGGCATGATTCGTCCCGGCAGAGCGATACATGGCCCAATGTCCGGCCTCTTGTGCATTGGTTGTGTCAGGTAAGGACGTCCATAGGTTTTCCTCCATAACGCGTTGAGATTTCATAATCATTCTAGCGATAGGCGGCCGCATCCACCAGTCCCAGAACCTCGTCGTCCGCGGGTAATCGTGCATTAGACTGCGGGCGATTTTTTCATAGTCTTCATATGCAGAGACCTGGGAAAGTTTCATGGCGCGGGTCATGAAGTCGTCATGGAGAGTAGGGTCGACTACTGCATGTTTGGCGGCCACGCGGGAAACCGCTTGGCGGAAGTGCTCACCGCAACCTTTGAGAAGGGTCTCAGCACGTTTGCGAAGCATTTCCTTCGTGCGGGTATTGTCAGGGCGGTTGGAGAAGAATTCGACATATGCTAAGATATATCCTTCTCGCTGGGCTTGACTGAAATCCACTACCTACAAACGCCGTGAGTGAGATGAACTACCATCGTCAAACATTAGCTTACTGTGGCGAAGTGTGTATCAAGGTCCTTGTCGTGTTCCCCCCCCTCTCGCGAGTTCACGACGTCGGCAATACCCCGAAACAGATTGATAAAATGAACTTGGAACTCGGTGGCACTGTGTCCGTCCATATAAGACATTATCACGGGTATCCAGCGGGAAAGGCTGATGGAATACACTGAAGAAACTTGCAGAACGGCGGAGGAACTTTTCCAGAATCCATGGGCACCATCCGTGACAATTCCATTGAGAGATTCGTCGAGGGAGGTATTGTGAACACTTTGTTCCTTCATCCACGCTGTTTGAATGACGATCACAGTTTTGGGCAAGACATTGATGGATTTAGGCAAAATGAAACCAGGAAATTTACTATGAAACTGCTGCACTTGTTGGAAGAAGCTATCTCCTGCAGTCGATTGCTTGAAGGGCTGAAGTATTTTATTACGCTGGGCGGCGACCCTATCGGGATTGGTATGGGCGGCGACCCTATCGGGATTGGTATAGGCGTCCGAGAAGTCGGAGACAGGAGGTGTGCGTCCCAATAACGTGGGGACACCCACTCGGAGCTGAGCCGGTGTCGCGTTTGGATGCGTAAGGATGTGATTCTTCAAACGTTCAGCTTCCCATGACAGTGCGGACTTCACGGGCGGACGCGGATGATTGTGAGTGCCCTTGTGCTGGTAAAAGCAACCCTCGTTAAATCTTGTCAGCATATCGTATGCGTCACATTCCAAGTAGACCAAGGGAACACGACAGTAGTCACACGCCACCTTGGTCTTCTGTTCTTCAATGACCTTGCGATCAACATGAGGGCGAACTAGATTTGTGCAGTCCAGGTTGGAACAAGAGAAGACGCCTCGACACTCGCGTTTAGTGCGAAACCCTAGTTCAGGACTCTCGGAGTTACGTTTTCCTTTGTGCGATGTTCCAGATTTGTGGGCCCATTGCGATTGTAGACCACCGGTCAAAACATATGCCTCCCAGGTGAAAAGGTGAGTCCAATCCTTGTCAGGCCATCCATCCCAGGCGGGGGGGAGCGGCCTTGTTTTCAGGTCAATAGGAAACTCTGCGGCAGTGGGAGATCGATTGGGGTTAATCTCAGCCGGTCGGTTGTGTATGGAAACTTGTTCTGGTGAGTTGAACTGCGAAATATGAACGGCGGGATTAACAGAAGGTCTTGGCAAGGGGGTTTCAGGCGCAGGCCCAAGTTTCGGTATATCCCCGTCATTGCCGACCGTTCGATAGCCTACAATTTGACCGTTGGCCGACCATACTGGAAGCATTGCTCCCATAGTTGGCTGACTTGGTGCAGACCTCTCGGGTGGTGCTGTAGTCACTGAGGGCGTTGGCTGACTTGGTGCGGACATCAACGCTGGAGCTGTGGACACTGACAACGTTGGCTGACTTGGTGCGGACGTCTCCGCTGGAGCTGTGGTGACTGACAACGTTGGCCGACTTGGTGCGGACGTCTCCGCTGGAGCTGTGGTCACTGAGGACGTGGGCTGACTTGGTACGGACGTCTCCGCTGGTGCTGTGGTCACTGAGGATGTTGGCTGACTTGCTGCTGACATCTCCGCTGGAGCTGTGGACACTGACAACGTTGGCCGACTTGGTGCGGACGTCTCCGCTGGAGCTGTGGTCACTGAGGACGTGGGCTGACTTGGTGCGGACATCAACGCTGGACCTGTGGTCACTGAGGATGTTGGCTGACTTGGTGCGGACATCAACGCTGGACCTGTGGTCACTGAGGACGTTGGCATCAACGCTGGTGCTGTGGCCACTGACAACGTTGGCGGACTTGGTGCGGACGTCTCCGCTGGAGCTGTGGTCACTGAGGACGTGGGCTGACTTGGTAGGGACCTCTCCGCTGGTGCTGTGGTCACTGAGGACGTCGGCTGACTTGCTGCGGACATCTCCGCTGGTGCGGTCGTTACAGAGGACGATGGCTCTGCAGCGCTCGATTGAAAGTACTTGAAGACATGACGGATGAAATCCTAGATGTTATGATAAGATGGACAGGTGAGTGACAGGTGAGTGCAGAGTGGTATCCTTGTATATACCATGATTGCCGTACTCCCAAGATGCGGGATTAACTTGAGAGAGCGTCGAGTGCAGAAACAACCCGTGAAAATTTTTCTACCCCTAAGTACAAAGTCGTTGTTAGCGGTACGTGGTCACTGATATCTAATTTGCTCTCAATTTCTACATTATAATTTTGTTTCAGTCATTCATAAGGTGTCCCCATTCTTGACTTCTTTTTTGGGCATATGTCCGGCCGGATGTCCCGCCCGATGCCCCCAGTGACGGCGAGGCTGTGCCATAACACGCGGGTGGATGATCTGCAGGGCGCGGACGTTGACAGAATCCACGCGGGCTGCGCGCGGACCAATCAGGAATCAACGCGGGCAGGTGAGGGCTCGAGCGGGCCCACGCGGACCAATGAGGATGCTCGCGGGCTTCACGCGTATAGTGTGCGGGTGACGCGGGCTCTTTGAAAAAGTTACTCACCCACGCGGATGGGACGCGGGCATCTCCAGATTGGTAATTGTTTTACCGCTTTTGGGTGCTCATTGATAACACCGCCTAATGTGTAAATGCAGATGTGCATGTTCCAATAGAAGTCCAAGCTAACTCAATAAGCGTTATAACTGCTGCAAATCGTAGAGACGAGGGCCGTGAACGCGTCTGGGTAAGGCCACAAAAGAATGCTAACGCTGCTACGGCATTACAACTTATGAGAGCTTACGGAAAGTCGGTCTTGAAGCCATGGTAGATAGATCTTGTAGTCTTGTATTCATCGCGCTTTTCCTTCGTTGGCCTACTGACTACCTTTTCAGACCTTCCTGCCGCTTTATTTTCGTCGTTGCGCTTACTCCTCTACAGTTATTCAACTCCTGCCGTCCTCTCCTCGTCACGGCAATGCCCCCCAAGGTTTTTTTCAAACACGGCACACGCGATATGTGAATAGAGGTACGATTTATGAGAGGTGGCTGCGCCCTCTTTCATTAATTGAATAAACTTCGATCCCTTGTAGTTCCTTTCCGCATCAATGGCTGGTATTGTCAACGCCTGGTAAGACTTCTCAAAGTTGTTCTTAATGTATACTGACACTGGTTGCCTCTCTTTTGGCCATTAGTGGACATATTGGGTCAAGAGTCAAGAGGCCTTTCATTCAAATTTTTGCGCCGCATAAATTCGCGGGATTGTCGCCCGCTGACTATACGGCTATATCTACTTATCTGCCGTTGTTGTGGCCGGAGCTGTTGGATCGGCGGATGAAGATGGGTTTGAAGGGCCCAGTCGTTGGGCTGGTAACGTAAGTCACAAGTTTTCTTCGCCTCGGCTGGCTGCTAACATTAGGTAGGGGGGCCGGGCACCACAGCAGGGACGAGCCTCCGATGGTGCCCAAGCACCTGACTCTTCGCTTCTACGATCGGACGCGTAAATCTTTCGCGACCGCCCACGTACCTCCAAAACTCGGTGAAACCGTCCGGTTATTCTCTACAGTCAACAAAAAATGGATGGAAGGCTGTTTGCATTGAGTTTTAAAGAGTTCGTTAGATTGCCTGTGGCCTAATAAATAATCTATTTTGTGTTGGAATGCCTATCCTTGATTTGGCGCCTCTACTCTCTTAATTACGCCAATTTCAATCTATTCTTACATCTACATCCCCCCCTAAGCGCTATGTGATGGCACATGAGCTTGTACCCGCGCGCGGGTCCAACGCGTACTCCTGTCCAGGACATTGGACATTGCGGACAGTATGCGGACAAGACGCGGGATATGGCCCGCGTGCATGCCCGCACTTTTCTGCGAGCCCAAGTCTTACCTAATCTCACGCCCCGTCTTTGCGGACAGATGAACGTACTATAGACCAACTCGTCTCTCTAAGCTCATTGGCTTTCGGTAGCGGTAAATTCGACCTTTTTAAGCTCACTTCTACCTCGTTCATGGCTCTCCTAGATGACCAATGGGTAGTATCCGGGACAGGAAAGAATCCACACCTTGTGGACGGATTCTTTCGCGCACGAATTATGGCTGGAATTGTTTCCCCCCAAGGGTACATATACGCTGCATTGAATGGAGAGGAAATCGTCGGCGTCGCGTTATGGTTTGGCCCAGGTGATGAGCTATTTGCTACGTAAATCCTGTCTTTCGGACCTGCAAATAGTGAAGCGCGGGCTCGGCTCGGCTCAAAAGCCCGGGCTTGGGCTCGGCTTTGTAGGGCTCGGGCTTTCAAAAATGCTGAGCCGAGCCCGCCAGGTGGGCTTGGGCTCGGCTGGGCTCGGCTCGGGCCTGAGCCCGGGCTTGTGAGGGGGCGAGCTGATTTTTTTGAGGCCTCCAAATCTGCTTGGTCGGTCCAGTTTTCACTTATTCATAAGTAATTCTCATCATTTCTGGGCATGTTCTAATACCTTTCATCGTGGTAGGGGCAAAGTGTGTCGTCAACAATTGTGGGGGGAGTCAGTCTTATGCCTTTCCCACGACCATTAGAATCCAGGATGGGCAGTGCGGACGGCATTTTGATGAGAAGTAGTGGGATCGGCAACATCATCGGCACTATCTAAGCTTTCTGAATGGTTGCCGATCCCACTGAGCACTGGCAGCTGCAGCTGCAATCAATGCCATAGGTTCAAGCTCCGCTCCGGGATGAAGCCCGGGCTCAGGCCCTGGGCTCGGGCCTGCTCATATCCCAAGCCGAGCCCTGAGCCCTCTCGGGCCCTCCTGCGGGCTCGGCTCGGCTCGGCCTCAGCGGGCGGGCTTGGGCTCGGCTCAGGCTTCAGGCCCGAGCCCGCACTTCACTACCTGCAAAACTGGATTACTGACTCGACCTCTCCACGTAGAGCAGAGCAACGAGCAGCTCATTATGATAAGTGGAACCAAGAACGCGATCCTGCCCTGGTTCAGTGGTGGAATATACAAGTATGTGGTTATGTCAGCTATTTCAATAGTATCATATGAATTGCTACGCCACGGTAGCTAGGTGCTGTCGTCAATGAACTCGTCCAAAATATCCGTAAGGATACGTGGAGCCTATCACTTCTAGCTGTGTCACCACACCATCGTAGAAAGCGCATAGCTCATAACCTCTGCAGAGTTGTAATGGACAAGGTTAGTCATACTCAAAAGTGGGCTTTGGCTCCCGTCCACTGACTGCTCACCTAGGCCCTTGCTAACGAAGAAGGTGCCAGCGTTCTCACTCAATCTCAGGACAATGTAGGTTCATTGATCTCTTTTTGATCTATGCCTAAATATACTCTATCATCAGGTCAAAGTTTACGAAAGGATGGGGTTCAGTGTATTCGGACATGGCAGGATCACCGGAGGTTCCGGAGGTGATTACACCATTTTTTCGCTAACATTCAATTGGCCACCTGCTCAAACTTAAATGATACTCCCGTACAATTGTCTTCGCCAAATTCTAAAGTTACGGAAAATGTAAAAAGATTTTCAGTTTTTCTACAGACTGATATTCTCGTTATCGAAGAGTCGCGTTTCGACTCTTGAAATAAGGCCCTTTCAATTCTCAAACGAAAGCGAGAAATCAACTAAGATATATACAGAACTGAACCGACCCACGTTCTTCCTCCAAAATCACTGTCCAAAAAAAGACAAGAAAACCCCCTCGTTTTTCATAGCCTTAAATCCCCGGAGATACAGAAACCGCCCACAATTGCCCCGGAATATTGCCAGAGCACCTCTCTATCGTCGCTGCACCCCCATTCGACAGCCTAGTAGCCGTAATACACAAACCACCCGCAAACCCCGGATGGGTCTGTCCCGTCCCAGCAAAAAAATTCCATGCCTGAACTATTGTAGTGGAATTGGTATTAACCTGTTCTTGAACTAGATTCGTTCCTGGGGTAACACTCCCAGTGCTATCTGGTTTGTTATCATTATATTGTATTTCAATGAAGTGAGGATGCAGGCTTAAGAGGTACAAAACTCAACTGGGTTTGTGCACAGTTAAAGCAAGTCCAGATCGTTTATTGATCAGCATGTTATCAAATTGGTAAGACCAGATTATAGATCCATTAGGCGCAGATAGCAAACTTGCAAGGCCAATCCTCGCTCCGGGCTGGAATAAAGGAAATGAAAAAGAAAAAACATTTTTCTAATTAAACGAACCTCAAGGCTGCCATCTAGGATGCCAAGAACTTGACTTCCATTCGATCGGGATGCAATCACGAAATTGCCATGTTGCGGCCAGAGAGTTTGAGCCGCAGCAATATGGGCCAAGGCAATGGTGAAAGCGGCAAGGAGGAGTTTGGAGGTCATGATTGAGGCTGGCAGAGCAGATAAAAGACGATTAGCTCCTATCCCAGGCAATGAGAAGGGTATTTATACACGCATGGCCCTCGGCGATTTCGCAATGGGACGCAGGTGTCTTGAAGAGTTCGCTAATACCAGGATAGTATCGGACTATCCAGACTGTTGCAGAAGGTAGTATGCGGCTGAAGTTGAGAATTCGAAGTGTTAGAATTTCGATTCTCTCTTAGGGATACTATACATCATCCCCGCACAAATGTGGATATCATATTACCTTTGCTATTTTTATCCTGATTGGCGACTTGTCTGTTATATTGAACACAGCGCGCCTTGTTTTTAGGAGGCCACTCGGCGGGGCGCAAAATATATTTAGACAGGAATTAAAGGTAGATGAAAGAGGCGCAATTATTCTAATTCCCTGGCCAACCCTTGGGCTACCGTAGAGTAGGTAAGAACTAGCCAAATCGAAAGAGTCGGGGCGTATACAGACCTTCACTTCATCACCAAGCTTCCTAATCACTATCATCGGTTGTTGTGCCGTTTTGAGGCCACTTTCGCCTTCATCCCATGTATAACTAATTCCCATAGCCAACTTTGTGCCTTCCTTGTTAAATGCAATAGAAGAAACAGGACTGTTGAATTTGGGGTATTGTCGTAACCTTTTCTTGACCTTATGATCCCAAACGGAGACGGTTCCATCAGAACCTGCAGAAGCGAAGGTATTGTAAATCGGATGGAAAGCAAGCGAATTGACCGGCCAAACGTGGTCGACTTCGTCGATAGTCTGCCTGTGGCACTTGAAAGCGTATTTCTTTTCTTGGGCAGCGGGAGAGGGATCGAAGTATTCAACCGCGATACGACCTTCAGTTGAAGCTGTGGCGTAACCTTGATTATCAGGCATACAAGCAAGAGAGCGTGTCATGTATTTAAGCGAAGATTCGCGCTGTTGGGTTGGTGAGGACATGTTTCGGAGGTCATAGATGTGAAAGAGACGTGATGCCATGGCAACGACGAGGGTAGAGTCGATGAGATCGAGGTAGTAGATTCGTTCTGGTGTGCTGTGGGATTGTGTTTGAGAAGAGGTGGGCGAGTTTTGGACAAGACGCGGGTCCCAAAAACGAAGAGTGCGGTCCCAGGACCCTGTTATTAAAGCATCTGTAGAGAGGTTAGTTGGGAACGTGACATAGAGGGTGCAACGAGCGAACTTTGAGAAGTTGACCAGGCCATGCAGGAGACACTGTCCGCGTGTTGGCCAAGGTTTGTGATTTTTTCGGTGGCGAGATCTAATCTAGATCATGAAGACACGGTAAGCAGATAATTTCCCGGACATATGCGTGGACCCTACTCGCGAACGGAGGTATCAAGGCCCCCGCTGTACCCATGCGTGTCGTCGGAGAATGCACAGGTGAGCACGGCAGCGCGGTGATCGAATTTTGCTTTGAGTTCAGGGGATGAACCAGACGTGTCGTAGCATCTCACTGTCTGATACGCGTGAGACAAGGCAGAGCAGATTCGCGGACAAGCCATACCGTGTCCCAGGACGAAACGAGAAGGCGGTCGGGGTGTGATGGGGCAAAGCGGAGAGAGGAGATGCTGTCGAACGGGGGGGACGGGAGCACGGTCGAATGCGAGTCGTCTGCGCAGAACTCGGCGTCAGTCCGGCGCACGGGCCATCCAGCAGTCGGCGCGACGTACCAGCCATGGCGAGCAGATCCAACTCGCGGGTTTGCGCGTGTTTGGCCCGCGGCGCACTGGTTTGTCAGCAGCCTGGAATGCACAGTGGCGGCGAGCAGGACTCTCTGCTGCCCAATGCTGGATGTAGAAATCATCGAAATCTCCTCGTCTCCGTCCCACAGCGGACCCGTTCCACAGTCTTTCTCTAAGTCCACAAGCCATGCGTCCAAGGGCAAGCAGAAGATGAAAGAGGTCGAGGTCATCGAGCTCACTGACGACGAGGATGATGAGGATCCGCTCACTCGCCTGCCAGAGCCGTTTGGCCCTTCTTCCTCTACAGCTCACGTTTCTAGGAATCTTTCAAAGGCAAAGCCAGTCATTGACCTCGACGTGAGCTCTGGCGATGTGCATCCTTCCGCGGAGACCCAGCTCGTCGACGCCACCGCGAACCCAAGAGGCACCAAAGGTACTTTGGCCCGACTTCTGTCCTCGAGGCCGATCAATCTCACACTGCTGATTCACAAGGCCTCCCGCCGTCTCGCATTGCCGGTGCCGAACCTGAATTGACTCACACCACCGGGGGAAAATACACAGGAAAGAACAAAGCAGTTGCCAGTAGCATGGACAACTTATCTTCCAGCTCTGTCGTCCGCAACGGCACTCATCAAAGGAAGGAGCCACAGGAATCTTCTCGAAAACCGGTCCCAGGCCCTTCGACGAATCCTCAACAACCCCTTCCTCTATCCGCAGATCCAAAAGCGGCAGGTCCAAGCACATTGGAGACCCTTCCAGGCATCTCTGCAGACGTTAAGATTGTAAATCCTCGACCAATACCTCAAGGTTCTCGACCTCATCCTCTCCCTCTCCTTGAGACACCCGAAGAAACTATGTCGCACTACGTCGCTCAGGTACTCGAGATCATCCCTGATGTCGATCCCGAACATTGCGCTACTCTCGTTGCAGATCATTTCCCTAATCTCCACGAGGCAACTGTGGAACGCGTCTTACATCTTCTTTTTGAAGATGTCAGCTATCCAAAAGCCAAAAAACTAGACAAAGGCAAACGTAAAGCTACCTCTCCTGGTGAGAGTGATAGACCAAGGAAGAAAGCCAAGAATGACGATACCACAATGTGGCTGAACGTGGATCGGCCTTTCGCCGGCGGACCAACCTATTGTACCCTTGCCCTTGTATGTATTCCTGTCCCTCATTACGGGTCTTTATCTCCTGACAGCAAGCTCCAGAATCAACTCCAGATCGACTACCCGCATATACCTAAAGCTTATCTTCGGGAACAACTAACCCGTCACAACGGATTATATGCGCCTACATTCTTTTTTATACGTGAATTGAGGCAACGTCTCGATAATGAGTTTAACCAATACCAAGGACGTCCTTATGAGCCCCTCGTACGACCACACAGACCAGGAAAACAAAAAGTTAGACAAGATCCTGAATTCGACAAAGAAATGGATTGGGTCACAAGAACCATCGCACAAGAGACAGGGAGCGCACCTCAGGATGTTAACCCGGGGGACGCCGATGACAGTGAAGATAGTGAAGATGAAGAGGATAGTCTTTCATCTGATGGAGAAGACGAGGATAATGGCATCGAGTGCGGGTGTTGTTTCTCCAAGTTTAGATTCGTGAGTCATGTCATTCGCAATATTCACAAGAAGGCTTAATGTTCCCGGGATAGGATAAACTGTCCCAATGTCCCGACGCACACTTGTTTTGTCACTCTTGTCTCCGCTCCTACGCCTCAACTCTCCTCGGTTCCCACAACCCGAAGATAGCGTGCATGTCCCAATCTCAGTGTACTCATGTCTTCCCCGCCGGATCTCTCCGCCGCGTGCTACCACGTAAAACATATCTCTTGTATGAACGTTTAATTCAAGCCCAAGAGATTGCCTTAGCCAATCTAGAGGGGTTGGAAGAATGTCCCTTTTGCGAATGGAAATGTGTATTTGATGTTGGGTTTGAAGTCGAAAAATTATTTAGGTGCGGGAACGAGGAAGGAGGGTGCGGTGTAATAAGTTGTCGGAAGTGTAAAAAGTTGGATCATTTACCGAAGAGTTGTGAAGAGGTAGAGAAGGATAGAAAGTTAGATGCGAGACATGTGGTTGAGGAGGCTATGACGCAAGCGTTAGTTAGAGATTGTCCCAAGTGTAAAAAAGGTGCGTTTCATCCTTACTCTAATCCACAGGGAATGCTGACCCAAGTTTGTCGTCCTTTAGCCTTCATTAAAGAAGGTGGTGTACGTATATGGCTGATTCAATCATTTGTTTCGTTGTCTAATCACTTCGTTTCCAGTGCAATAAAATGGTGTGCCCAAATTGCAGAACTATGTCATGTTATCTGTGTCGTCAAATTATCTCAGGATATGAGCATTTTAATCAAAACCCACATAATCACAGTTCGAGTTCAAAGTCATCTTCGAAATGCGTACTTTGGGACAAAGATCTAGAAGCTATGCACGCAAACGAAGTACGCCCTCTTTCTTTTCACTTCACACCTCAAGACACTCATCTTTCTTTCTCTCAGGTGAAAAACGCAGCGGAAAAGGCTATAGCGGAGGCTCGTGTTCTTCATCCAGACGTCTCGATTTCTGATCTCAAAGTCGATGTACCACAAGTTCCCAAACGTACACAGAATAAAGGACCTGTTAGAGGACCTGCTGCTGCACCTTTCGTCGCTGCCCCTATGGTCCCCCAGTGCCTCATGCTGGGTTACACCCAGCGCCGGGGCCAGGATTTGTTCACTTTAACCCACCACCTCCAGTCATTCACGGACGTCGACACCCGGCACATGCGGTGCCAGTGCGGCTGCAGGCTCCCCTCGGGCACGCCAACCTTACCACCTTCTTCGCTTAAACCACCACCTTCCTCCTCATATCCATCCACATCTTCATCAGCCCCCGGCTCACGGCCACCATCAACATGTTCCGGATCGGGAAGCATTTGCTCAGGCTATGATGGGACGATACCAACCTGCTGGTGGGGGCGTTGAAATTGGAGGTCGAATGTTGAGAAATCGAGCTGGACGGGCAGGCCCTGCACCACAACAGCATCAGAACCAGGATCAGTACCAGAATCAGAACCAGAACCAGAACCAGAACCAGAACCAGAACCAGAACCAGAACCTACCCCAGAATCAGAACCAGAACCAGAACCAGAACCAGAACCAGAACCAGAACCAACACCAGAATCAGCACCAGAACCATCACCATCACCAGTACCAGCACCGACAACGACAGCAACAAGTCAATCACAATCGCGTTATGCCACTTCCAAATCATCCTCCTCCGCCACCACCGCCACTACCACAACCCTATCTCCTTCCAAGAGATGACATACGACAATTACGACACCGACAAGGAGAGGAAGTCGATGTATTTCGACGTCAAGCAGCGGCAAATCCTCGAAGGATTGACGGATTCATGAGGTTGCTTGATATACACGAACCTCCCCCACCGCCGCCATATGCAGGTCCATTTCCTCAGCCCTTGGACCAACCCCAGTTTGCTGGGCAATTGGTTGATGATCAAGACAGGAGGCTGAGGAAGAGGCAACGTGTTAGAAGGTGACCAGGCAAACGATTCACTTCTCTTTGGGTATTTCTCGCCATGACGAGTAGGGAGCTTGTATTTATATTACTTATGGGCATTTCAGACTTAATCAACAAAAGGAAGTTTTTTCTGATTTATTGCATATACTTCTCCACTCTTAAATAGAGTAGTTATAAAATCGCTTAACGTGAAAGGCATATATTATAATACACTGGATATAATCTGGGAAGCATAGGATACATAACTTTTCTAATTTGGCCCTACAAATAGCGTAAAACCCGAGCCATCGGGGCTGGCTTCGAGGCCTCGAAATATGAGCGACGACCCCAGATAATCGCATCGCATGTAACCATCCTCGATATAGTTTTCCATTATCTCCGTCTCGGGGATATGTCCATAAATCGGACGATAATTTCGTTTCCCATCCAAAACTCTTTTCCTTTGATGATACGCTGAAGCAATCAATCTCTTCCTCTCGATGATATAGAGTTCGTATTCTTCCTTTCGCATGTATTGTTGGAAATTCAGGTAGATGGTGCGAAGAATGTCCCAGAGGGTTATATGACCATCGGGTGTTGAGGTTCCTGTTACTCGGATGGGCCAGGGCAGGGTACGGAGCTCGACCTTCTCGGTGCCGATACCAGAGCTGTACATGTGTCGTTCTTTGTCTTTACTTCGAGAAGGATCAGGATCGCCTTGGCATCTTTCTAACGGGAAATCACCGAGGGCGTTAATGAACATATGACGTATAGGTGGGTCAGTAGCGTTCTCCAAAAATAAGGCGTCATCGGGAAAGTGGGCAGGTCGGCCGATAAGTATTTCTTCGGGAGTGAAATTCCAGAATACGAATTCTTTTGGGGAAGAGTGATGTTCCATAATAATTCAAAATTATCAAAGGGTTTGTGTTGAAGCACGCGGTGCAGGGTGACGGTGGAAGGGTTGCATTGACACGTGGATGCTGAAGATATAGGACGTGGGATTGTTTCGTGGGCGGCGCTGACTCGGGGAATAGAGGAAGGATCGATATTGTCGTCGGTTGGCGAAGGATTAAGACCTGTTGTATCAGAAGAAGAGTTCGAAATGTCTCCAGTTCTGGAAGCGGTTGTAGCAGCAGCAAGAGTTTCAGTATTTGATTCAGCGCCTACAGTCGCATCTGCTTGAGATTGAGCGGGTTCTTGAGATTCGTTTTCGGGTTGTCGCATGTTTGATCGCTTGAGTATCTTTGGAATTGCCCGTTTAGCCGCGGCTGATTGTTTTGAGAAACAATGGTCAAAAAAAATTATAATGTGACCCGTGGCTTTTTGGATATATATTTGGTTGACTTACAGAATCGCTTTCCTAACCACCTTCCCACATCACCCAGCTGTTTCTCATTTTACTAGAGGGCTGTCCTCTCGGAATTCGTCCGTCAGGGGTATTAATTGCCATAGAAGGTTGCATTTGTAGCTGGGTGGCAAGGACTGGCGCAGCGTGCCCGCAAGACGGAAGATAATGACTACAGTGAACATTTTCGCCGCCAGGAGGCCCGATATAAGTAAGTGTGCTATTTCGTCGGTTAACCGAGCCCGCACAAGGAGAGTAGCAACCGGTCCTGTGAGCACAATGATGAGGATGCCCGCCGCAAGTCAGAAGGCCAGGATACTGAGATGGACAGTGCCCATCGCTACATAATGGGGCAGATATGCCACCGCATATCGAATGGCGATGATACTGATGGGGTCCTGGCTGACAGCAATGCCCATGAGGTCCTAGATAAGCAGGCCGATCGCTTGCGATATCCGAGTCCCGGAATGAGCTTGGGGCATATGGGTCGTCCTCCCAATGAGGAGGACGTCTCAAAGGCGGCGGCATACTATATCGTTGTCGTACGTCATCGTTCGTGTCGCTCATACTGTGAACAAACGAACGTAATCCTTCGGTAGAATTGGTAGGTGGGGGAAAATGGGTGGCACGCGGTATCGATGATGGTCATTAGGATGTACTCGAACACCGGGAAGTTGATTCTGAGGTGGAACATAAGAATCGGGGAGCTGATTCTGAAAGAAAATCGGCGCCAAAGGCCGCTGGGAATTTGCCGCTTGGGCTGGTCGGTACCCTATTGGATGCTGTGAGAACAAAGGAGGCTGGTGAGATCCGGCAGGATCAACAGGAATGGCCCTTGGGCCGTTCCACCGCTCCTCAGTTCCCTCAGCGGTAAAGGTAATGAAGCCATTAAAGCCAAAGGCAGGGCGAGTGGTGGTGGGGGCGGTGGTGGTAGGAGTCGAAAGTCAAAGCGCGAGTAACGTTGCGTCCACGAGTTTCTTTAATTTGCCCACAACATGGCACAGCTATCCCTGTGGGTGGCCACTGCCTGCCTGTCTAGCGAGTGCTGTGAAGAGTTTCTCCCAAAAAGGCCTGCGAAGATTTCAACAGGGGGGCTTGATAAGAGACGGTTTATCAGGCGCGCCATCCGAGTATCCCAATCAAGGGACGAGGACTAATCGATGAACTATTGGAACAGGCCAACACGTTTGCAATTGCTGTTGAGCACGCACACGAAGAAGCGAGAACGAGTTGGCACGAGGCTGCGGCCCTGCATCGTGAGACTCTGCCGGCTATCAACCAATGGCCGACAACAGGGTAGTCTTCCATCTCGTATCCGTCCACTTCTAAGCCGAAAACTACTACTGCAAATTGCAAATGTAGACTCACTGGGTATTTCGATAATCACACCGGTGCCCTTGTCTGTAAAGTGCTCGGTGCCATTAGATTGTGGCCAAAACTAAGAATTACTGGTGCTTAAATCTGAAAGGAAAATGGGGGCGATCAATAACCAGATGGTGAACAATGGAACTTGTCCGACGTACACCTTCACGCCCTCATTCTCAACCTAGAGGATCTGCGTCGAGTAGACATGAACGAGATAAAACTCGCCACTTGGGAACCCTCGAGCAACCGCAGCCGCTACAAGGGTTAACTGCTTCCGAGCAGGAGATTGTTCTATAGTACCGACCAACTCTTATCTACAAATCCTTTACCTCATAAAATGAATGCTAACCAGTCTAAACATCAGCTCTACAAAATGCACACATTAATTGGAAGGAGTAAGTGTTATAAAATACAAAGAAAAATCTTTTTCATATACAAAAGCACTATGGACTGCAATACCTGAGCGACTTCGATAATCCCATATTCTCGTGTTTCAGCCTGGTAGAGTAGGGAAAAGGGCTAGATATTCCTGGTTGCCAGGCCAATGATTGATTCCAGCGCAAACAAGGTAAAAGCCACGCGGCCCGTGTTCCCACTCTGACCTTTGTAAAATTATCTTGTGCTGGAGGTCGTACCCCGGCTATTTCAATGGTAACTGAGGATCACAAAGATCACCAAGTGACATGGTTGATCATGGCGGCAATTGGTTCCATATATAGTAACAACCATGTCAACGCGGACTTTGTAACCAAGACAGAATTTCAAACACCGCGACACTCGACGTCGTCTTTTCCATGTTTATTGTATTTTCATAAACATCCGTTTCACTTTTTCTTAACGACAGGAATGCGCACGTTTCGGATTTGATTAGATTACAGCAGTGCCATCAATTTCATTGTGTTCTTTTAAGTATAGACTGTGGTGTGTTTGCAACTTGTTTAACCGCTGCCGCGAGACTTTGTGTATAAAGGTCTTTTGCTGAATACAGGAAGTCTCTAATTGACCTTTACGTCCTATATCTCTGCCACCCCCTACGCCTATATCTCTGCCACCCTCTACGTCTTATATTTCTGCCACCACCTCAAGATACCACTATGCTATCAATTGCTGAAGATGACAACTTGAATACTTCACTGGAATTTCATAGATACCGTTTGAGTGCCACTATCCTTGATTTTATTGTCCACATGGAGGGAATGATAACGGAACTTCGGGACGCCTACGTACGGGCTAAAATCACTCAATCCCAGGTTCATCGGCCTGTACAATTTCCCATTTACCGGCAACCGTTTCGCGATTATACTTCTGAAGCTCGCGCACCGAGCTTTGCCAACAATGGGACGGTTTCCGAAGATGTTGAGATAGGCGGAAACCAAGATCTATTTCCTCCTCGGTATCTCCATGATGCACTTCCCCTGTCCGGTTTTCGCGTGCAGAATGACTACCACAATTCGGACCGAGATATTCCTCCCCAAATATACACCGCAAATAATCAGTGGATCAGTGATAAAGCCATTCCTTCCATGTATGGTCAATATTCCAACCCTGTTCCACTTCCCCGAGGTCTAGGTTCTCGCTTTCCGTGGACATCGAGGAAGGAACGTAGAACTACCGACGCCTCCCAGGCTCACAGGGTTTACGGCTCAAGGGACCCTATCGAACATAGATTCCGTCACCAAAAGGCATTGTTAATAGGAATACAATATCAAAACATAGAACCTGAGCATAGAAGATTAATGATTCCATGGCAAGACGTAGAATTGATGAAGAATTTATTAATTGGTAAGTTTTCAGCATCTGACAATACCGATCATCTAATTGACTCCCGAACAGACATTTATCATTACAAAGTAGAGGATATTGTCATTATGACTGACGAACCCAACACTCCAAAACACTTGCAGCCAGAACGGGAGAATATTGTCTGTCAACTTTATTGTATTAATGGCTGAACTCGCTGACTTTGCTATCGCTATATGCTTAACAGTTGCGGGAAATAACCAATTTGGTCCAGGATCTGAGCGCTGGAGATGATCTGTTCTTTTACTGTAAGTTCAAATGCCATCGAGGATATAGGAAGATGAAACTCAAAAAATGGAAAACAGACGCGGGACATGCTATCCAACTGAAAGAAAGAATCCAGGGCAATGAGCGTGATCACTTAGATGAATGTATGTTCTTCATGATCCCAGTACAACTTTCTAAACTTCATTCTATGACATGATTAGGTCTAGTTCCCGTTGATGCTCTCGACGATGAGAGCCTTGTAATTGTAGATGATGTGGGTGCTAAATTGACACTAGGTTAATTCTTGTTCAGAAACTCACTCCCTCTTTGAAACTGCAGGAACTCCACTCAATGTTAGTGCAACCACTGATACAGGCTGACGTGGATTGCCAATTGATTGTCAGCCCCATAATTTGTGCTTCTCTGGTCATGTTTTATCCTGATCCAAACATATTCTAGGCGATCATGGATACCTGTACCTCAGGCACACTGCTAGGTATCTCATTCAACTCTATGATCAATCTAGCATGCTGATAGCATACCGATGATGACATCACCGAAGACTTAAAACACGATATCTGCAACAGCATTCACCTTGGAAAAATATCCTGGGAAAAAATATTAACGAGGTTTGCCCCCAGTTTAAAGTCTGGAATCGATTCTGGCTCTCTCCCTTTTTGCAACGGATTTTGCAGTGAGGAGGGAGAAAACCATAAAGCTACCATCGTGAGTCATATGAAACAAAAAATACCAATGGCTGCAAACAGTTGCATGTTCTTTGCGCGGACACTCATTAGTGATAATAGATCTGCATTTCTGCTTGCAAAGATTCTCAGACTATCGTGGAATCCTCACGTGGCGGTACTTTAGCTAGAGTGAGTCATAATAGGATTGTGTTGGTACGCTCACAAGTCTAAATATTGTCACTGACAGGTGTTAGACAACTTCCTCCGGAGTAAGTATATGTTCGCTCCCAACATTGCCGGAAGCTAAAAAATAGCTAACCAATATCCTAGACCATAAGCGACCCTCGCTCGGAGAGCTTTTTCCTTATATGCGGCAAGTCATTAACGAACCTCCGATATCGGGGATATTTGTGATAGCTGATTCTGGCTTATAGCGGAACCATAAAGGCCACCCATAAGTTATTGCTAGCGGTGGAGGCGAAGAAGTTGAAAAATAACGAACGGCAGATTGATCGAATTCAATCGCATCGGCGCTTGCCAAAGAGGTCTCCAAGTCCACAGGTATGTTTGTGCTCGTTGATGTGTATAATACCATGATTCAAGCTTCGCATAGATTTCGAGTATGAGACCATTAGTAAGTCTAAAACTAATATTGGGCTCATACAACAGACAGCTGATTGGTTGTATACCACATCCATAGAAAGCGAAAATGCCCTTCAGACCATCAAGAGTTAATTCCGGCTGTCATTGAATGTCTCATATGTTTCGGTGCTAGCCACCCGATTCACGAATACTTGAATACGGGGACATTCTGTACTTCTGTTGTACATTCATTTTCTGGAAACTCTTCACTCATTTCTACCATCCATCTTACCACTCATTTTAACTGTCTTCTGATGCTTGTGACAAGGAACTCGTCATTTGTTTGTGTGATTGACTACATAATCATGATAGAAAAAATAGTAGTAGTTATAGTTTAGCGCTACTCGGTCCAGGGCCCCCACCACTAATGTACCGTTGATGCCGCGGCATGTGGAACGGTCCCGCGCTCCGGCACTGATTGGGGATTGTGAAGAGCGACACGATCATTTCTTATGGTGTTAATTAGGAGACAATTGTCTAATTGTACAGTGTATGGGCCCAACCAATGGTTCTTCAACGTATGCTTTACTCTCAGGTAGTTGAGTAGGCTTTCGTGAGGCTGGCCCCTCCTTGTATCTCAGTCTTGTGGTAAAGCAACACCTTAGGGTTCGCGCACTATCACTATTCCACTTGACTTTGTGTTGATTTTAATTTTATGACGGTTTATAGTTCTCAAACGAATATAATGTGACGGAGGAAGTGGACAAAGTATGAGGACAAAACCCAGATTAGGCCCTAACCAAGTTGACATTATTCACCGATAATAACTAAGTAATAGTATACCTAATCCTAAAAGTAAAGCACACTAGGTTCATACTAGGTTGTAGCACCAATTACGCAGGTCCGAATACCCACCGCTGGCCGTTAGATTGACCACGGTCACAGAAATCAACGCTAGCAGACACCATTGAATCATTCCAAGTCACACATGCATTGGTGTTGGCCAATGTGTATATATGTTGGAATTGTTCATCATAATCCCACAGCTGAGCCAAGTCATTCTCGCTTTCATTCTTTGGTGTCGCTTGCACCAACATTGTTCCATAGTTGACTTCATCATCTGTCTCTATGAACAAAGAAATCCAGTCAACTCCGTGAATAGATTGTCACTGCGACCGCAAACTTACTTGGTACTTCGATGACTAAACCAGAAGCTTGATTTCTCAAGACTCCATTGGTATACGACCAAGCTTGAGTAGCATCACCTGGACGGTGACTTGACACCATGATAGGACCCCCAGCCTAAACAAGGTTGGTCAAAGATTGAACCCTCAGAGAGACTGGTTACACATACTTCCGAACCTCCTTCAAGAACCAGCGGGGAGCCGGCGTTCGAGATCACGAATTCACCAGGCGGGAATCGCTGAGCGACGACAACTGCAGCCAACGCAAGAAAAGAGAAGAACTTAGAGGATAGCATGTTTACAATGCTGGAAAGGGCCTCGCGATGCCGGACTCTTATACACGCAGAATTTCCCCATCATATTAATATATATCATCATATCGAATGCCAGCAGCCTTTCAGATACGTGAGGTTCTAGTCTCAATTAGTATGAATTTTGTGGGTCAAAGCCACCAGGGAAACCCTGAAATTGCGTAAATTGCCATGATAAGAGAGACGTCAGCTTCGGGCAAGCGAACAACAACCAGTGGGATCAATCAAGTTCACTCGAGTGGTACTGCAACCCGAAGACCTCGGTTGTTGTCATCATCAAGTTCGCAATCTTTATTCCATTTGCATGTTTAATAACTAGATATAGATCACACTACCGGCGTGTTTGGACAACCGGCGAGGTGCTGGGAAATTTAGAGAAAATATATGATGGAACGACAAAGAAGCGTGATTTAATAATCTGAAAGCGCAATGTTGGCCTGCCTTTTCTTCAGGCTACAACATTATTGTCTGGTCCTTCAAAAGCCGATCTCTCATCAATGGGATACGCGTCGTCTCTTTGTGCATCGAGATTTCTCTTCGTAGATAGGGGCATATTGTAGTTTTATGGGCAGAGGCCCATTTGGTGAGGAAGGTCTGTTATGAGGGAACATGGCCAAGGCAGTCGAAGTGGAACTGCTTTGAAGGAACTGATAATGATCAGGGCTCGGGTTCCGGATTTGATACAAGACCAAGAAGAAACCATTGCCTCATGCAACCTGCTCGTTTACTTAAAGTACTAATGTATAGTGAATGGACCACTGGTTGTCCAGGAGAAAATTTGAAAGTCGAGGATATGCTTGGTTTCTTGCGAAAGGCAAGAAGTTATGTCGCGGAACGAGGGCTGTGCTACCCTTCGCTTACAATACAATCATTCCCGCCTACGGCTACTAAAAAGGTCACCAGCTCTTCCCTCCCTATGACTTTCCTTGTATCTTCTAAGGAACAGGAAAGAAAACCCGTTGCCATCTTGTTTTCATCGTCATGTCTACAATTCGTTCTCGTTCTAGCATTTCCGTTGGAAATAATGTATCCTGTGGGATCCTGCAAGTAGCTGGCTGGAAATTCGTGTTTTAGTCAGGTTTTAGTACTCATTTTCACTACTCTGATCGGAAGCGAATGGTGATTGAGCACAAAAAGATCAATGATCAACTGTTCGACTTCAGTCCTAAAAATAGAAACGCTATGCCATCGCGCTGCGCCGACTGTGTAACTATGTACACATTGAAACGCAGCGCCCCTCAGGGATTTTTTCTTCCTCATGGCTATTATATTTTCATGAACACTACCTCTGCCGGTTTTACTCTCTCAAGCAATACGTTTCGGGTCGGATTAGATTACAACATAGGCATTAGTACCATTATGCCTATTCAATATTCAAGGCTCGGTCGCGCCCCGGCGCGTTTCCAACATTTTCATTGCCGCCGCTGATCAATTATGTATATAAGAATCATACCCTGATAATAGTGAGTCATTGACCTACCTTTGCGACTTCTCTACTCCGACGCTACATGGTATTAATTAGGTCACAATTGTCTAGTTGTACAATGTATGGGCTCAACCAATAGTTCGTCTAGTCTTCTCGGGGCTTAACATATGCTTTTCTTTCAAGTAGTTGTGTGGACTTTCGTGAGGGGCTAGCCCCTCCTAGGACAGCCCTGACATTGCATGACAGGGGAGGACCACGTTGATGATAAGCGATTGCTCCCTGGACAAGAGAGACGTCAACTTAGGGCAAGCGAACAACCGCCAGTTGACCGGGATCAATGAAATTCATTCAAGTAGTATGGCGGCCCGAAAAGCTCGGTCGTTGTCATCAAGTTCACGATCTTTATTCCATTAATAAGCATTTATAGATCACACCACCGGCGTTTTTGCACAAAACTGTTGAAGAGAAGTAAATCATGGCATGACGAAGAAATGCGATTTGATAGTCTCAAAGTGCAACTTTGGCCTGCCTTTTTTTGAGCCACAACATCAAATTTGTAAATAGGGGTATATTATATATTTGTGGGCAGAGGTAAGGAAGATTTGTCATGGGGGAAAAGGGCTAAGGCAGTCGAAGCCGCTTCAAAACTCCACTGATAGTGATCTGACAATGGTAATCCTCGGGGTCCGGATTTACCATAAGACTAGGTTTCCTCAGACAGCCCTTGAGTACCTAGTGGATAGTGAATGCACCACTGATTGTCCAGGAGAGAATTGGAAAGTATATGCTCCGCTACCATTCGCTTACTAACAAAGTCGCCAGCCCTTCCTTCACTATGAATCCCCTTGTATCTTCTGAGGAAATGGAAAAGGGACCCGTTGCCAACGTGTTTTCACCGTCATGTCTACAATTCGCTCTAGCATATTCTTCAGAGGCTACGTATCCTATGTGGTCACACAAGCAGTCCTTTACTCTGTCTCTATGGCTAGAATTCGTGTTTCAGTACACATTTCCACTACTTTGATCGGGGTCGAATGGTTATCACAAAAAGATGCTTCGGTCCTAAAATAGAAACGCTATGCCAACACCCGACGCGGGCTTTGTAACTATGTACACATTGAAACACAGCGCCGCTCAGGGATTTATCTTTCTCATGTCTATTGTATTTTCATGAACACCACCTCTTCTGCTTTTACTCTCTCAAGCAACACGTTTCGGATCGGATTAGGTTACAACATAGGCATCAATACTATTGTGCCCATTCAAGGCTGAGCCGTGGCGCGTTTCTAACATCTTTCTGATCGTCGTTGACCAATTATGTATATAAGAACCATACTCTGACAACAGTTAGTTGTTGACTTACCCTCGCGACCTCTGTACGCCGACACTACTATGCCACCAAGTATCGAAGCAAACGGTGCTTTGATACCCAAACCTGGACCTCCCTCTGCGGAATGGAATGTTGATAATCTGCCCCCGCCAGATCCGCTAGAATTGCATAGAACAATACTCAAGCTATATACTCCTCTCCGGAAACTCCTCCGACATCCCGCCCACAAAAGGAATTTTCGCTTGGAGCTGATCCAGGAATGCATGGGTCACCATCTGGGACGGGACCAGAAACGCAACATTATTTTTGAACGAATTAAGAGGCGCATGGCTTACTCGCAACCAATGAAAAAAAACGGTACTCGAGTTCGTTCCAGTGGTGGTCATCGCGGCAGGGGTGCTATCCTTGGCCATTCGTCACACGATGTTCACTTTGCGAATTCAAACGACAACGGAGGTGTTTTCTTGCTTCCGCTCCGCCAAGATCAAGATGTTCATATGATTAGCGACGAAGACCTTCATCCCGAGTTGCATTCCGCCAGTGATCAATGGATTGGTGATAAACATATCCCTCTAACGTTTAATGAAGAACAAAATCATACTCCGCTTCCCCGCAGTCCAGGTCTATATTTACCATGGCGAAAGGAACGCGTGATCGCCGATGCTTGCCAGGCTAGTAATGAGCAGGGGCCAAGTAACCTGACGGATTTTAAACCAAGCGCTGGACATCGGAAAGCGTTGTTGATAGGGATCACCTACCAGCAGACAACGATGCCACGGGACCAAATGTTAACGTTTCCTTGGAATGACGTAGAATTGATGGAAAATATGCTAATTGGTAAGCTCACTTAATCGACAATTACCGAAATGTTCGTTTAACTAAGTATTGGCAGAAAATTTCCATTATAAACCAGAGAACATTGTTGTCATGACCGATGAGCCCAGCACCCCCGAATGCCTTCAACCAACACGGGGAAACATTGTTCGCGACATTCATTCTTTTCAGCTGAACTCACTGACCTTACTGCTTGCATGTCAGTTACGGGAAATGAACAAATTGGTTCAAACCCCGGGTGATAAAGACGACTTCTTTCTTTATTGTAAGAGCTAAGAGTAATGTCGAACATGTACAAAGTGGAACTGATGAGGACGGTCCAGATGCAGGGCATGCTACTCAACAAGAAGAAAGGGTACAGGGCAATGAACGTGATCAAAGAGACGAATGTACGTTTTTCCATTTTGAAACCATCACCCTCTTAAAATTTAAATTATATGTGAACGTTATGATCAGGTCTCATCCCCATAGATAATGATTTAATAATAGACGACGTCAGTTTTATTCTAGTTTAGCTTTCTCATGATGCGGTCTCACCCAAAGAAATTGTAGGAGCTTTACACGACTTTGGTTAAACCACTCCTAGATTCCGGCAAAGACTGTCAATTGATCGTCAGCTTTTACTTTGTCTATTTACTACCTTCCAGTTTTTCTCATTCTGATCATTTTATAGGCAATTATGGACACATGTACATCGGGCACATTGTTAGGTATGCTCAGTCTACAGTATAGTGTCCATGGGGCAGACTGATGGTTGCGTCACTAAAGACTTGGAACACGATATATGCAATGAGAACAATTTCAAAGGTACTAAACCCAAGAAACAGCTCTCCGAGATAAGCACCGGCGGTAAGAATGCGAAGAATGACTCAAACCATGCTCGCTTTTGCGACGGAAATTGCAGCGGCAAGGGAGAGAACATCAAAGCCACCATCGTGAGCCACGTGCAGCCACTCTCAACTCCTTCTTGTAATCTTATTAGGGACTTTTCAGATGTGTATTTCCGCTTGCAGAGATTCACAGTCCATCGTGGAGTATGAAGAAGGCAGTACATTGGCTGGTGTAAGTGGTGATGAAATCTTAACTCTATCAAATTCATGACCTTCCCTACCAGGTGTTGCACGACTATCTCAAAGGTAGGTTTATAACGGAGGCTTGAATAGCAAAATAATGGTCACCATCAATAAATAACAGAGAATAATGAACCCTCGCTCAAAGGATTGTACCTTCATATATGGTCATTGATTTTCAATAAGCTCTTGTCTGGTACTGACACCGCTGATGTTGGTAGTGTTTCCCTCAAAGGCAATCATAGCAAATTGCTTGCAAAAATACAAAACGAGGCCAATCAATTTCAGTCGCAATGTTCACTACCGACAGAGCCTCCAAGATCACCAAGTCCACAAGTAAGTTTCTCCCCTTGAGGTGTCATGTCCTGACTCGAGATTTGTGAAGATTTCAAGTATGAAACCTCTGGTGAGTGTTACCACTGGATACACACGTTAAAGCTGATTAAGTTATCGCTATGCTTGTAGGAAGCGAATATGGCCTTCAGGCCCAGAAGACATAATTCTGGCTGTTATTAACGTCCCACTCCCTCCGATGCACATGCTGATTTAACGAGCACTTGGCGCAGACTTATTATCATCTTTACAACAACATATTCGTCACTCATTCATATCATTTCCCTCACTCCTTGAACATTGAACAGGAAAATCGTCATTCATTTTATATAATTTAACGCATTATTGTGGCATAAGGTACAGCAACAATTCCGTTTCGTAACAAAAGCATTAAATGGGAGACATGAGTCGGAATACGACCAAAGCTATCGCTATAAGACCTATGTTAGATGGCTTGAGACTAACTGCGCTATCAACGAGAGGGGCATTTGCGCCAATGGTGCTGTTTAAGCAGCTCAATAGATTGGTGTCGATATTGTTGGGTAAGGGAGAATTTGGAACATTGGTATCGTTCGAGTATGCAGCAGTATTGTTGTAAGAGTCAAGCGACAATACAATACTGCTGGCTCGATAGTACTGGATGGCTTGCTGGGGACCGGGCGGGCCGGAATCGTTGTATTTAGTAGGTTGAATAGAGGAGGCGCCGTTGATTTGAGAACCACAGGAGCTGACGATATCGGGTACCAGGGAAGTAACAGTCGAATTGTCGGCTAGGAGGCGGAAAGTGGAATTGGAAACGGAACTGGAAGAAAATGTAGCAATTGTCATGACACCTCCGGGGCGGGTACTATTATTGGGATCGCCGTACTGTATTTGACGTCAGCGTTGATTAAGGAAAGAATCCTGCCACTAGCGTACCTCGTGTGATTCATGGTATATGAAAGCTCCTCCTCCAATCGCACCGGCACCGAATACAACTGGCCAGTAAAAGTACGGGAAGCCGAGATTAGAGACGCCACGGTTATTGGGACTGCCAGGATAACCACTTCCATAAGTGCTGGGAGAGAAACTTTTGCATTAGGAGGGCCAAACAGCAAACAGCGAGCGAGGAATGCGCACCCAGAACCGAAAATCTGGCCTCTATCACCTCCACCTTCTGACCGACCAGAGAACGGTTGCCCCTGGGGAATCGTCGATGGGGAGCCACCGCCAGGGGAGTTGCTCGAGGTAGACCTCGAAGACCCTCCACTCGAGATCGAACCCGGACGTCCCCCACTCCTACCACCCCCACCGGACCCTCCCCGGCCACCCCCACCTCTACCACCCCCACCCTTGCGTCTCTCTAGCTTGCGAGCTCGCGTTGAGAAGCCTGGAATAAATACCATAGGATTGGAAAGTACCCGTGCGCAGCTGGCTTTATATCCACTCAGCGCAGGCCGAAGTGGAGAGAGAGTTGGAATGTGGATGCTTGGCGCGCACAGCCCGTTTCCTTATTTGGCCGGATGGTATTCTTGTGGGGTCCCATGCTTTTCTGGAAGACTGCATGGGCTGTGCGCGCTCATCTCTCCTACGCCGGGTATGGCCCAGATGTGGGTTCTCGGGACGCTGCTGTGACAGTCCATCCGACGCCTTTTTGGTCAACGTCCAGGACAACTTGTCAGTCACTGCGAGTGAGAGCTGCTCTAAATCACACGCGGGTTTCTGAGTTTCTAAAAGTCACACGCAGAAGATAAAAAGTCTAAGAAAAGATGATGCCGATGCCTCTAAATACCAACGTCATCACAGTACGGTGACCCTGAGTACCAAGCCGACCGTATGCCGGTGGATAATAATTCTCTCGATTGATGAACAAAGACTGCGTGTATAAAAGTAGGGCAATGCTATCGAGCAGAGTGGTTCTGCATGAGAATTGATAGTGTCTAGATAGCGATCATTTATGTCTTACCGTTGCGAGCTATTACCAGAGCTTGGGACCAAGTCGGCTGCCTCGAAGATTACTTATTGAAACGAGTTTTTTCAGCTTTGACATCTATTCGACACGGAAGACGTAGCCTGTGGTTCAGAAATAAGGACTATGCTGTTCTTGCTGGAGATGTTGTTAGAAAACGTGCACCTGTGTACCGCAAATTTCGCGTTCAAACATAGCTGATAAGATCAAAGAACGACTCGGGTTGATAGCACTCAAATTAATTATTGTCACAGCGGTCCTTCATTATACCTGAGCATCCAAAAGATTTACACGACCTCTTGTGTAATACCGGGTCTAATTATCTAGGTTCTGTGGTACCAGCATCCGTCGTTCAATTCCAAGAATAGGTGTTACTCTTCGGCCATATGTCAAACAGTCCGCGGTTCACGCTTATCTGGGCCGCCTCGTGTTTGGTTTCGTAACAACATCATTCGTGCGCCGTATTGCCACGCTTTGTTCTCTGCCCTCGCGCCTGTGCAACAACACAACAATACCTCAACAGCAGTAGCCGTCCCCCAACCTTGAAAGGCTCCTAAGGCTTCCCGAGGCCCAATTTGCATCCCATAGTAGTTGGTCCGCTCATACCGGACTCGCTGCAGATCAATCGTACGTGTCCACCTAAATGCTGTGCGCCACTCGCATTCGACCAGCATTGGACAGATCTCCGCCCACATACGCAGTTTGGAAGCCCACCGCCCAGGAGACGCTGTGTTCTAGCTTGTGAGTTCAGCATTTCAATCTTGCGGAATGACTCATCTCCAAGCGGCTTCTTCAGGGATCACCGGCGAAAAGCAAAGGAGATAAACAAGCCTATTCAAGATGGAATTTGAGGATTTGGAGGATTTATTCGACACCCCGATAGCCGTTCCGTTTTCGAATACAGCCAAATTTAAAGGACACCACTACCTTTGCGAAGGCCTTTCAAGGCGCGATACTCCGCAGCATGTCCTTGACCCTTTTCCGACCACCTACTGTCCAAGTGACGACAGCTCCTCGGATGACGATGATTCACCGTTAACGATGAACGACATTCCCTTGGACGGAGTCTATTCAGTTTTCGCTCCTGGAGGACAAGATCCCCGATTCAACTATCAATTAAAAGACAAAGAACCGGCAACCAACCCCCCTGTCCGAAAGATGATTCTCCTAGCTCCGAACGGTACCCAGATACTTGTAGTACCCCGTTGTTTTCCCAAGAAAAAGATTACCCGGGCTTGCGTTGAGCTGGCTGTGTCCCAGTGGATGGAAGAGCAACACAATCTCCCCCTGGAGCACAGAATCAAGTGCAGATCCAGACCGGTGATGTCGAGTTCAAGGTTTATGGAGAGACCTGGCGCGCGCCCGTGTGGTTGTGGAGAGGTCTTGAACAAGTAGCTCATAAGCCAGAGACCTACAACCTGTATCTCTGACCTTCCCTAGTTTTTAAATGGTGAGCATCTTTCCAGCCGTCGTACACCCTGATGTCTCATTGGAGATACTCCTTCAGGATCTTCATCCATCCTTCGTTACCTCTGTGATTCCTGGCCGTATTCGCCCTTTTCTGGTTTTTATTTCATGTACAAGCACTGATATCGTTTTGTCTGTAACTCTGAAGCTCCTTGTCACGTTCTCTGTAACACTCACGCATTATGTACCACTTGTAACACATTTCGGAATCCGACTCACCTCTCATATTTCCATCTTCCACTAGGCGGCTGCTGGGCTGAATCAAAGCTAAATTTTGAATGGTCAGTCAGCACTGCGTTTCTACCCAAATCCGGATGCCTTCGGGAAGATTTTTGTCGGGAGACAAATGTTTGATAATGGTGAATCAACATTCATAACGAAGCGGAAAGGCTGCTCAACTAGACAGTGGAAATAGTTTGGCTTTGAGCGTTTTATCTCTCCTGCAGTTAACGTTGGAAGACGTGTTCATTTTATGGATAGCATTGAATTTGGAGAATAACACTTACTAGCGCGAGCACGATTCGGTTAATCGGCTCGTTATGGGAGAAGGTCGAGTGCTCATTTCTATGTAAGAAGGGGGGTCCAAGCTTTATAAATGATTTCGGTATAGAGCACCGCTTTCAGCCATTTACCTTGGCCTAACAAAAGCTGTAATAGAGTATCCGGCCCATGCGCAGCCAGGGCTAGGGCAGCGGGCAATAGTCAATTCGAGGAGATAAAAGATAACCAGTCAGATAACCAGACCGCCCGAAGATAATGACTTGCATGGAGGTCCTATCCAACAGGAGACAGAGAATCGGGGTGGGATGAATCACGAAAGTTGCCGCCTTTTTATAATGAGGCAGAGTGGGGAGACACGAGGCAAAGGAAGCAGGGTGAAGGTTTTGTAGTGTATGAGCATTGGTCCTAAAAATCGCCGAGTCCTAGTTTTGAATCAATCATTTAGTCGTCCCGAGAGCGCTCGGCCAGAAGAGCATTTAACGTACCTCAAATATGTTCATTGCGTCATGTACGCATACCCGGTCGCCTGAAGCCTCCAATATCGACTCTCGGTTGAGGGCCCTATCAAGTTCCTAGGCCGCATCTAGATTTGACAGGGAGATAGGACAGGAGATGCGAGCATGAATCGAAGACACGAGGCTAATGAGCCTTAGAATAGAACGAGGGCCCTTTGTCGAAGTTATTTTATACGAGAGACCGTGGTTAATATCGTGTTGGTCATCCACTGGCATTAAAAATTCTGTCGGAGTCTTTGGTCGCCTTTGTCAATGAGTCAACAGTTGCCGGGAGACATAACTCCTTATGATGTCAATCACCTCATTAAGTTTACATAACTCTCTCGCTTTGAATTGGTTACACATGCTGTGTTGCAATCCTCCCTGTTTGACGCTACACTACGTTGGGCCACATCTGAAGAGGGGTGAGAATGCAGAGTCTGAGATTCAGATATGGAACACACCTAGGATGATTGAGTCTGATAGGATAACCAGGATTGCGAGAAAGTTTAGGCCAAACGTTCAATGCCCACCTTTGAGCCGCTTTTCACATCCGTTGTTTCCCAATCCCCGAATTATATTGCTGCGGGAGATTCCATAACGGGCGCCACCTGTGAAGGAAGCACAAGTTGGACGTGACAAGATCTTTGATACGTTAGATGCAACCTCAACCTCTAGGGCCCCACGCGCCCAAGTTTGCAAAAGTCTGTTCTTAAAACAGAAGGTTCAAAGAAACTTGAGGTCACCGGTTCTGGCATTTAAAAGTCCCAGTTTGACTTTCTGGATTACAATAGGCCGCGGAATATTTACAGAAGGGCGGTCGGACCGAGGCGTGAGGGAAGCCAATGGTCTATATCGTGACCGATAGGAGACGAATGGCGGCCGCCCGAGTGATAAGGAAGTAAGGAGAATGTACTATAGTATGAGATAATCAGAGAGCGCCTTACCCTTGTTCCGCGGCTCGATAACCGATTATTGTCAGCGAAACGAGCTTTCCAGCAGTTTCTAGCTGTAGGTAGATAAACTGAGGATTGAACGAGGGACTTGCTCGAAGAGACAATGTTCTACGGTGGCCATCAGAGAGACACTGCTATGGACTCAGACTTTGAATCCAAGAAGATGGTCGAGTGAGGCCATAGAAAACGTGCAGGATGGCTGGACCTTTTGATGGCCTTCTTGAAATGGCCAGGGTTACATCAGTTCCGGAAGAGATCCACGTCAGCGAGAACGCGAGTCGAGCTAGGCTTCTAGCACGATCACCACAGCGAGTCCCCTGGGCGGGGCATCCTTGTAATCAGAAGAACCTCTTTGAAAAGCCATTTGAGGTTCGTGAGTGGGTTTGCGGATGGCTTTGCCTTGGGTTATGCGGTTTTTACAGAGGTAAAAGAAGACTCTGGTAGCAGAAGCGGGGAAGAAGCTTGAAAGTTTCTAAATGGAGCGTCTCGTGGGCGGCTTCCACGAATTTGGCGTAGGTCCAGCCAAAACTGGAACCTCGCGTTAAGTCCTGGTTCAAAATGAAGCAGAGCACCTGGGAGCGACCTTGACTGTGGCTGAAGCAGAGAAAATGTGGTGTTGGTTCCCTGGTCGGTGATACGCATATATTGTTTTTGATAGATGAACAGATGATAGACGCCAGGCAGATGCTCATGAGTAAGAATTCAGGCAATCTGGCAGGGTTTGATAATATGCCAATAAGGTGATGGTATTCTACTACTTATGGACTACCGTTGCCTCCCAGGTTCATTCTGGTAGTGATCATTGCGACAAGCTCATGGCACTGGTTGAGGAGGCATTAGTTGAAGAGTTCTCAGACAGCGTCAGGCGCTCGTGAACGACGGCTTCTTTTTGGACACAGGCAAATAAAGCCCCACACATGTCCCTGTGAACCGCGTAACTGAAGGAACCACCCTATGGGAACACACTACCGATGAATCCTATGAGCAATCTATATCATTCCGTTATAGAATGATGGAGAGAACATTTATGAGCAATCTTTCCAATACCGGGCCGTATTTCCATATTGGGCTTACATGACCCAGAGTTACAACTCGCTGGAAAGCGGCGAGGTCCAAGTTACCGTGGCTTTCTGAAGTTTGCAAATTTGGCCATGTAACAGTAGACTGAAGTGACAGATGAAGAGTCAAACAGGTACTTTCAGTCAGTGCGCAGTACGGTTATATAGATATTTGACTCTGAGTGGGGTCCCCTAGCCTTCTCCAAGCTCACAGGCACTTGTTACGAGGCTTTCAATTCATGACATTGGCGGAAGAAATCAGAAATAGGTCATCACGATCACATGACAAGTCTTCATCAAAAGTCTTTGGTGAAGGTTTCCTTGGATACCCCTCTGCAACGCCTCTATACCTACTTCACTCTTCTTGACTTGTTCGGCGTTTCTGTGTTGTCTTTTTGGGTATAGTAGTCTTCTCGAATGGCACAGTGATTCGGACTTGGATGGTATCAAATTTGGTGCACAGCGCGCAGTTCGCGTTTTCATCGTCGGGATTCATGACCGGTATGCAGGTTCTTTCATCTCGCTATACGCAAACCTTATGCTAAGCAGAACTATAGGATCACTTGGGACTTCAGTGTGACCGTGCTCGCGTATCACCGTTCTTCCTAAGCAGGACACCTTGGTCTGTGGTCTGCGATATCCGTCTCACGCGTTACGCCTGCCTCTTCTGTCACGAGATAGGGTGTTACTACATACCTACACATCGATTACTATCACATCCCCGTGTAGGGTGATACAGGAAACATGAAGGATGTAAGGGACTCCTTGAGTGCCGTCCTCGTTTCCCCTTTTTCCTCTTTAAGGAACCAATTAAAGCCCACGATTTCTGGGCCTCATTTCGTTCCGTTTCTTTTTTTAACACGGGTCACGCAATTCGATCAGTGTACTGGATATACACGCGTTCGTATACCACATTTATCCCTTTACACCCTATCACCGAACCCACAGCAGGCTCGATCAGGACACCTTGCACAGGCGTGGCACTAGGTGGGGTTCTACCCTATATATAATCCCCTTGGCCTCGTCTCCTTGAGCTCCATCCTGACTCCCTCAGGGCCTCTTGCTCACCAGAGCGAGCCCTCCCCCATTCTTGTCTTCACATTCCTGTCATTCTGATGCCTTCTGAGCCGCACCCAGGAATGAATCTCTATTCTATTTCGAAGAATGGAGCGCTCATGTTATGATTGGCTCGGAAATGGTTGTGATATGTATAGGCCTGATCTAGACAGCTCACATAGAGATAGAGGGGTACAGCAACGCGAACCCTGCCTCGTACTATCTTGCGGATAGAAAAAGAACCTGGATGATTGGGAAGTTACTGTGGCCCAGTTTCTCAACCTGGTATCGCTTGAAGCGTTATATTTACGGTAAGCGACCCATTCTTACTTGGGTCTCGTTCTCATTCTACCCTTCTCGAACACTTTGCTCGTATGTTACTCTCCATAAAGTTGCCTACCCTCATCGCCACCAGTTCTTATGTTGTTTTGGGGCCTGATGATTGCTCCCGAGTCAGGTTTAGCGGTCAAGGCGAGACTCGTACGGAGACCGACGACCGCAGATCATCATCGATACAGCTATAGGAGAGAAACTAAGCACCTTGATCAAGAAGGACGTTGAAGTTCCGCTCGTAATTGTGTGTGTTAATGATCTTTCATCTTCTTCCATTCTAACAACCACACGTTCATCTAGAATGTGGTATTACATTGTAACAGTGCGGTGGTCATTTGTCATTTAAAGTTCCTCAGTACTAACAGCCACCCTATAGAATAGACAACCAATATACTTGTGTTCTTACCCTACAACGAGTTTCCTTTGCTTTCAATAATAGCCGATCACTCGCCACGGCATCAATTCTCTCCTGTGATGTCTGTCAAATCTACAATTCACCGAGAGATTCATACTCGTACATGAATCATCATTCGTATCAACTGGTTCGGCGGAGTTCTCTTCCCCCGTGGCTCTCGATGCTTTGGTTCGACTCAATATAGGGGTTTGCATTTAGGGAAGCTCCAATGACTGGTTCAGCGTTGTGAGCTCGGGGCAACTCACTGGAACATTCCTCGATCGAATCTAAACGTGCAAGTAAGGGAGATTGTTCACTATCATCCCCTGTGCTACGAAAATACGGCTCTCATACAGATGCGAATCAAATGGAAGACCATGAGGCGAAACGGAAAAATCCCGTAAAACTGCTATGCATGAATTATGATGGTACGCCCTCATTGATTTCATTTCACTAGCGCGTCGCGCTTTCTTGTCTGTCATTTTTCCTTTTTCGCTCCCCGTTTTGATTGTCTTTGCAACCATCCCTCTTCCGTCAGTTGTCAATCCATCTAGTATTCCTCATCAGAATTCCTTTCCGACTTTGAATGATTGATTGAGAAGAACATACTGTATGTAAACATTTTCTGTTCCATTTCTCGGGCCCGTTCTCTCGCCCCTTTTCCCCTGCGCCCTAGACTCTATTCATACGCCATATGCCAATTCGCTGATTCTATTCTCATTCCCTATGTTTTAGACACAGCCAACCCGCCATCCATATTTCCCCGAAACCAACGTAATCATGCGACCCTTCAGTCACTTGTGATATGTGGGGAACAGATGATAAGAGCTCCGAGGGTCAGTGGAACATCATTGGAAAAAGCCTATATGGACTAGCAGGAAATGGGGGGAGAACGGTACGTATCGTGCACAGCTTCGTATGCGCGATGGGAATCACCACCCTGAATCCACTCAAAACTCATCATCCCACAAAAGGTAACATCTCTCCGAAGTTCCGAAAAAAGAGATAGGTTCAATCACGAGGTTGACAACCGGTGGTGAGAAAAAAAAGAGATAAAAGAAAAAAAACCCCCTTCGAGTGGTGTGATGTTCTTTTTACGAAATCCAAACCCCCTTCCTTATACGGTAACCTGAAAGAGCCAGGAAAACGACAGAACCCTACGCCCCTCCGTCATACGAATGAAAGTAGAAAATCAAGTCCGCATGTACGGCTCGACTCGGGACAGTTTAGCTAACGCCGAACTATATTCTTACTCAGGCCATTCGTTCGAAAAGAAGGAGGAGGTTTTTTTTTTCCTCAAATTAAATCCAACACATTTCTAGACACTTAGTCCGCGCTCAGCGCCGTTGGAGTCCCGTTATCGGAATAGTGGCAATCTGAAAAAAAAGTCCTCGTTAACGCCGTTCTTTGACCGGTTTTTTTTTTCTGAACAGAAATTTCTCTCACCGGTGTAAAGCTTTCTTATTGTTATTGTTCATACATCAATTTTCGCAGATTTCGAAGACCTAGCGGTTTGTTTTTAAATTTTCTTGGTCCGTAAACCCGAAAGCGAGGGGGTGCGTTTGGTTTATTTCACCCGCCTGCCTCCCTCGGCCACCGGTTCACATGGCTCTCATGCTATCTGTCTGTGTCGGAGGGAAAAAGAAGAGAAAACGATAACCCTCAACCTCAGGACTTCCATTTCATTTTCATTTCCAGTGACAGCATGATGCAATGCAATATATGTCGTCATTTAGAGCTATGAAAGCTACGCGATGATGAAAGAGAGAGAGGAAATAAAAAAACACAGTGGAAGCAAAAAAAAATGACACAAGAAGCCACCGATAATACGATAATAATCAACAGGAGGGGAAAAAAATAATGACGCGATACAGGGTATAAGAAGAGGATGGAGGAGGGGACGGGGGATTGTGCGAGGTAATAGCTATTGAAGGGTAAAAAACAAATGTTCATTGAATGAGTGAAAGAAAATAAATGTCCACAGGTGGAAAAATAATGAGGTAGAGGGGGGGGTGGTGTGTAGTGTGTGGTACGTAAGGAGGAAAAGGGTAGCCATTGCGTGTAGAGAAGAGGCGATGATAAGTCGAGCAGAATACAGCAAGTATAAAGAAGTCGGCAGGCCATGGTTGGTGTTATCAATGAACGAAAAACGGATATAGAATCCAGTATATCCTATTTTTCGAATCATCGAAAACTAACCCAAGAAGTGGTCGTGAAGGGTTAAAAGAACACGGGTCATACAAGAAAAAGGAGCGTAAGATGGTGGACCCCGGGTGGTATAAAATTACAGAATAAAAAGCACACCAGTCCGAACGATCGTCAACCATAGGAACGAAAAACCAAAAAAAAAGATAGAACAAAATTTTGTAAACAAGAAAAAGAAGTCAAAAACGCACGGCGCTTTTTGTTTCTTTTCTTTCCCTCCGTTCCGTTTTTTTTCAGTATCTCGGGTGGCCAGCCATCATCTCATCAAATCCAAGAGCATTTGTAAACTCCTGCCCAAACTGTAGAGTACTACCAGTCGAGGTTTGGTCATCGAGTTCGCTACCGAACTTTCCATTCTCATTACAAGAACCGAGTTCGATAGGCGGGATGGAACTCAGGTCGAAGTCGTCTCCGAGAAGAAGATGTGATGAGCCATCGCCTTCGAAAGATGGGACTCCGTTGGGCCATATTGAAGTTGTGTCCCAAGCGTATGAAGACAGATCTTGTTGGGGGAACAGTTCTGCTGGGTACTCCATTGAGGAAACATCCTGAGAGTACGACGTCATAGATGACGTCGAAGGATGTGGCAGAGCGGAAAGAGGGGTGAATGGATCTGCGCATGGCGATGATGGACCTGAAGAAGAACCAATTGATGATGCCGGTGATGCTGAAAGGTGGTGATCGTTGTTGAGATGTAGAGCAGGTTGAGAGTACACGTCATTGGTATTTGAAACATTAGGCATAGAGAAGATGTCGCGCAAAAATTCTGATGACTATAGACGTGGTATAAGTAAAGACGGAAGTATTAGGTATTAATCCAAAGACTTACTTGAATTGCTTCAAATCCAGTTGAAGCTGCCGTAGGAGTTTGGTCGGCATAAGTATTCGATATCGGTGGCGGAGGTGGCATGAAGTGGTCATTAGGGAGAAAGTCAAAGCTGTTCACCATACCATCGTCGAGATGATGATGATGATTCATGGACGCACGACGAGTGATCATGGGAAGGAGCGATGGCGATGCACGACACGAGGAGGCAGCCCCAGAGTACAGGTTCGGCAGAACGATGGACTGGTATGGAGGGGGAGTCGGTACTGACGCCGAGCGACCATGATGGCGAGAGGGACCCATCGGAATGACAATTGACACACTGCCGGAAGCATCAGTGGAATCGACGTCGGTATCGAATTCAGCCGTTTGTGAGCCGTCGGGCCTGGCTCCCTTGAACAGAGCAGAGTTCTTCTTCGCGGCGGCGGCCTTGGCCTTGTCCTTTGTACGTTGAGGGCGGTAGACATAATTAGGGTATAGCGCCTCGTGTTCCTTTTTCCTCTCCTTTGCCTTGTCTTCCCAAACCTTCCTCTCTTCGGGTGTCAACGACTTCCACTGCTGGCTGATGGTCTTTGAGAGATCTGCTTGGCGTTGTCTCTTTGCGGGACCGTCTTGCTTGGAATCTTCAACAGCCTGTCGGTCCTCGCAGCACTTTCGGCGGAAGAGAATGAAGGCATTCTCGGGACGCTTGATGTAATCGGAGTCACCCTTGCGGGGCCGACGCTGCTGCTCGTCGTCGGTGATGCTGCATACCGAAGACTTACGACGCTGGTGTGTGAGGGGTCGGGGAGACGTTGAGGGAGGGGGCGCGAGCTGGAGGGGAGAGTGGGTGCGGTTGGAGACGGGGAGGAGCTCGGGCTCGAAGGGGGAGGAGGAGGGAGAGGAGTAGGGACTGTCTGCGAGGTTGTGGGTGGAAGGGAAGGTGAAGGCGCGGGGAGTGGGGGAGACGATGGCCAGGGTCGGCGCCTGTGGGGTTTCGGTGGTCACTTCAAGTGCTAGAGACAATAGTGAGGCGATATAATAAGCAATGATGCGAAGATCAGACGGACATCGGGTATCTCTGGTGCGTAATGCTGGCATGATAATTGTTCGTGAGTCTTGAGAAGGGAATGGGAGGGTGCTCCTGCACGCAAGGAGAAGAAAAGAGAGAAAGACGGATGGGGCGGGGTGTCTGGGAGGGTTCTTTTCTTATTCTCTTGCGGCTGTATACGAGAACAATTGCGGCTGGCAAACAATTAGCTGGTCCGTTATATACTTCAGGCCCCCCAGATATGGGCTCGCCGGTGGCCACGAGCCCAAGGGAAGACGCGTTCGCTGAACCAGCATCAGCTATCCCAGATCTCTCCCCGATATAGCCTCGCCCTATTGTCTTGCCCAGATCACCGCCAGATCCTGCTTCCCACCCAAATCCGGCTGCCTGGCCCGGCTCGGCCCCAACCGAGCCAACGCCCGCCCACAGCCATTGCGCAGGCACAGCTCTGGCGTCGAGCGCGAGCCGGGTTCGGTCGGGTTCCTCCTGCCGTATGTGGACAGCACGCTCGGGATTCCTTCTCCCCCGCAGCTTCGCCAGTCGATCGTGTTTCAGCACCCAGCACGCCCGCCGAAATGAACCCCATATCGCCCACCCGCCACCAAAACACACCCACGTCCAGCACCCCGGGTAAGTTCAACCCACGTCGTCAGGCTCTGCGCGGAATATCCCCGGACCGGTTCGACTGCCCAAGCCACTAGAACCCATGTCAAACTCAATGACCATACTCCCAGGATCCATCCGTCCTCAACCACGAGTCCTCATTAAATGCCTATTTTCTCCTCCTTTATCATTTCATAGTGTCAACATCAAAATGCAGGTGTGCCACCATATCTCTGCACCGGATGCGCAGGCCCGACCGATACAAGTCTTTGAGCAATGTTCTATGTTCTGTTGGAGTTTGTCGGCGGAAATGAATGTCACAAGCTAAATCATGAGAAAATACAGGGTATTTTCCCCCTCCTCCTTCCTCGTGATGGGCGCGCCTTGCCTCGGACAGAAATGCGTTTTTCTAAAAACACATAGACCATGTCATTCGGTCCGTACATACGTTCACAGTAAATCCGAGGCATTGAGTGCTTATATATATATTCTCCATTGCCCGGCAGTATCACTATCAAAAGTGAAGATAGCATAACAGTGTATTTGGTTGCATATCCTCGTCTTGGAAGCCCCCATGAGAGTTCCTTGACATCGAGTCATATCAAACTTTGACTTGGGGGACTCTTATTTTTATCTCCGATCCGCAAACTTTCTCACCGGCTTCAACGGTCATCTTTTCGAATCGAGGAGACAATGGGTAGTATTGGTGGCTTACTTGGTCGACAAGATAATGATAGCGAGATATATCAGATAGCGATTGAACGCCGGTTATTCGAATACTCGTCGTTTTTAAAAGTAGCGCGCGAGAGAATAGATGGTTTAGCAAAAGTGACTCGGGAATGCTATAGCTGGGTACCGTGAGCGAAAAACAATCTGTCAGGACGGAAGCAATTCTGGACTAGAACAAGAATACACACAAAAGTCTGACATCTGTTCGCCTTCTTAGTCCTGTGGCAACATGCTTGGTTGCTTGGCCCGGTAAACGGAACTGGCCGACGGAGTTCTGTGGCAAAGAACCTAAAACTCTCCGGCTAACGACCGCTGACCTTGGTATGTCGAACAATGGTCAAAACTCAGACTGAGGATTAATGTATCAGCAGTCGGGAGAAGACCAAGGATGAAAGTAGAAAGGCATACATCTCTGTCAATGGGAAGTAAAACACTCCTCCGGTCGAGTCAGAATACCAACTCGGGCTACACCCCACACTATCAGGTTCCCAAAATGTTTAGGCGTGTGCTACTCGGTTTAAAACAAACTTTTCCCCACCTCCGAGCCGCAAAACAGTACCCGTGATCTTGACAGCTGAAATTTGTGGCATGGCTTTTCGCAATACCAGATCAAGGAAGGAAATACTCCCCATCACTCCGCGTTTAATCATTATCCAGCATATTAATACTCATATCATTCCACGAGGCCCTTTGTCCAACTCATCGAGCCTCATAAATTATCTTCTCACCGTACCTTAAACCGTGGTGTCGTATTGTATGTGGGAGATTACAGCGGCATGGCTGCTGACATATCAGCTCTTCTCGAAGACCTGTCGTAATCCATATATATCTTCTCTGAACTGGTTATCAGTAGGTACGCATACCACTACCTGCGGTATACTACTCACGGCGTGATCGCGGGAGGGTGTGAATCAACATCGCGGAATTCTTACTTGTTCTAGCAACCTGACTCAAAATCACATCGAGGGTATCCGAAGTCTTTAACTGACAATCACAGGATCAAAAACCTGCGAAGACGAACACACTCTCCAGGGCGTTCAATCACCTCATTGCAGCGGGCTGATTGGATATATATATTTAATATAGTATTCACGCGTGAAATAATGAAGAGAGAAATAACCAATATAGGATTGCCGCCAAGGATTTCCATCCAACAGTACATTGGAGTGTAATCTCAAAAACGAGGGTATTTGAAAATGATAACAGACTCTCAATCACATTACCGAAGGGGGATATAAAAGGTTAATTAACGACCAAATTAGGAAGTGTGTTTGTCCTCCTATTATTAATGAAGCTTTAGGGCTTCTTCATGAGCGTCATAGAACCTCTTTGTGGACTTTTGGGTCTGGGGATTTGGATGTCACTGTAGAATGGTGTTTGTGGCTACAAGGTAGTACATAAGAGAGAGAGAAAAAAAAAAGCATATCGCAACTCATATCCACTCATCTGGTTCTCCGAGCCGGGGAGTAGGGTTTTATGCGGGGGGTGTGGCATAATCACGCGCGAGATTGATCATTTCGAGTTCGAGGAAGCGTGATTCTGGTGCGATCCATGCTGTGAAGAAGGGGTTTAATAACTTATCTTAAAGACTCGTTTTTTGATTCGGTTATTGTTTTCCTTTGGGATGATCATTTTTTCTCTGTTCTCCCTTCTTCTTCCCCGTGTTCTTGAAATCTTTTGGGGTTTATGGTCCGAGCGGGAGGTTAAATTTCGCAATGGAAGAATAAAGATATCTTCATCCGCGTAGCTCTCGTTACTTAATTCCATGATAGTATATTTTTTTCTTGTTCTCGGGAACAGATATTTAGGTTTAATGTATTGTGGATGGATAGACGATGAATCGGATCCTGGGAGTGGGTAGGATTGATGGCGTATGTGAGTTCGATAGCTCGGGAATTACGGGGGTGAGTGGCTCGGATCCAGAAGATCTGATGGATTAGCGTAAGGGCTTTTCATATCGATTCGATCATCTCTCGAGCCTCTCGCGTACTTATGCGCGGTCTTGTTATGGATTCTCCGAGAATGAATGCAACTTTGGACATAGACAGCATATGCAAGTATGTAATAGCACTCGCTGGGCAGGCGTCATATCAGGTTTTTAATTGACGGTGATTGTTAATCTGCATTTAAGCAGTCAAGCACCTCTCGCCCTTCCACTATTGCGTAAAAAACACTTGTGGGACGGATATTATTTGCCATTGCATCGAAAAAAGGTATGAGCGCGGTTTCTTAGCGGGTTTAAAAATGGAATATTGCCCCGCCATCACATGCGAACTTAAAGTGGGACGTAAGAATAGGGGCCTCGAGGCTTGATCGTAGTTGCACCACGTGTCGACTATAACAGCACGCTGGTGGTGATAGTTCTCTTCGGAAAGGGAGGGAATCCGAAATGGAAATCATTGGGGGGGGATGGTCGAGTCAGACTGGTCGAACCTGGAGTTCATGGGACGTCGGTTTCCACACGAGGCAAATATATTGTATCAGTGACCGGTGGTAGTTGCCGGCACTGAATGCGGCTAATACGAGTTATTCGGTGAAGCCGGCAGGGCACTGGGGAGAAAAAGCTCACATGTTATGTTGCATATGATGGTGTTGTGTACGTATACATGAAGGCACGACCGGAGTTTGTAGCCGGATGTGGCATATCTGATAAGGTTGTTCTTGGAGGAATTTGACATTTCCCAGGACAAAACACACCTGCAATGAGCGCGGCCGAAATCCGCCTATCATTTATTCATGTCCGTTGTTTTAGCTCATTGACCATTTCTTTGAAATGGAAGATCCACTCTGTTCAAATCGTGCCAATGTTCGTGATCACTGCGACCATCTGCTTCGTTCATGCTAAATCCATACAGTGCTGTGACGATGTAGTTGATGATTGACGTCATACTCGCGTGACGTCACTTGTGGATGGCAACGGCGGGCGGTTGGTTGGATGTTCCGTCGCATTTCTCCTGCCAGGCGTCGGGGTCAAGGACAGAAGATCAGCGTCATAGGCACCGGGGAGTTACTCAATCTCTACCCGTCCCGAGAAACCGTGCAGCTCGACTGTGACGGATTTCACTACCCTGCACTACTTTGCCCACGGGCACCCCTATTGAACGGGTAAAGCTTTATTTTCTTACATAACAAACCACTCCTGTCACTAACGCGCTCGAATGGAACTTCAGCCGAAAGCTGGTAGTCAATCGCCATTGAAGTCTCGGGTCATCGTTGAAGTCGTTATCCCCATCACGCCCTCTAAAAGTCTGACACGGAAAAATGCGACTTCGATATCTCCGGCGAAAGTCAGGAAAGACGCGTCCCCGGTTGTCGTGACCCCTAAAACACCCTCACGGAAGCGATCTCGCATACCACCCTCCACAACCCCATCTTTCTCTCGTACACCCACCCTAGAGTCGCCTTCCAAAGCCAAGAAAATCAAACTTCAAGCTACATATACTACAGAGTCACCATTTCCCGACCACTTTCATCCCACAGCCGAAGAAGCCGTAGAAGTTCACGATATTCTAACCAAAGCTCATCAGCCAGTCGTTCGACGTCCTCCTCTAGACACGAGTAACTCCGCGCAGACATGTGGCAACGTCCCCAACGTCATCGAGGCCATTATCGGCACCATCCTCTCTCAAAACACCACTCAAGCCATTTGCGCCCGAGCCAAAGCGAATCTGGATCAGGCCTTTGGCCGTAACAATTTCGAGGCGATGGCTATCGCGCCGAAACAGAAAATAGTAGACGCTATACGTGCAGGGGGATTGGCGAATAAAAAGGCGGGGATGATACAAGGCTTACTCCACGCCGTGAAAGAGAAACATGGATCGTATTCGCTGCAACATTTTACCGAGCGGGATGCCGACTCTAAGCCCATATTCAAAGATGAAGAAGTCATGGCCGAACTACTTTCTTACAACGGCGTTGGTCCAAAAACTGCTTCTTGTGTTCTTATGTTTTGTATAGGAAGGGATTCGTTCGCGGTCGACACGCATGTTTTTCGCTTATCTCGCCTTTTGGGTTGGATACCGCCGAAAGCGAATCGCGTTACAGCACAAGCTCATCTCGACCTACGAGTTCCTAATGAACTGAAGTATGGATTGCATATGCTGATGTTTCAGCATGGACGCGAATGTAAAGGATGTAAACAGGCAGGGGCGAGGGAGGACTGTCCACTGAAGACGTATTTGAAGGAACAGAAGAAAGTCAAGGATGACGATCTGGATATCAAATTGGAAGAGGCGGAACACCAAATCAAGATGGAGGACTAGATGGAATCCTTACTATGTTGGAATCTTACGCGACGTAGGTACCTTATCGATCCTTATTTTAGCTGTAGAGAGTGCACTCAATTGGCCGAAGTGTACATATAACGATTTTGCTGGGTTTGTCTTTCTTTTAGCGTTAGGTAGTGGTACATTTTATCTTTAATCAGATTAGGGCATTAGATGGGTTACTGACTGCGAACAGCCCTTTTTGGAATTTGTTATTCACCATGATCCTGGGTTTCGATCGTCTGCTCCCACCCCGGTGCATCTTTTTGCCGAGAAAGCACACCTTCAGAGAAATCCACACTGATATGGAACGCTGATCCACGAGAGAGACCTGGCCTGGTTCGACCACCATTTACGTGATTACACCAAGCCGGGCTCGGTCATCGGTTTATACCACCAAACGTTTCGCGATGAGCGGGGTGTGGGATCTCTTCAAAATACCAAATAAGGGCAATCAAGCGGATCTAAGTTTTTCGGTCGGAGACTTCTTTTTTGATGCGACGTGCTGGGCGCCTGGGGAAGTTAAAGAAACGAATATTCCTAACTGACATTGACTGCAACAACTTGATGAATATTGATCTATACTTAATTTAAAATGCCTTGTCAAGTCGTTAACGATATCCCGACTCGGACGCATAACGTAGTTATTCGCTCCGATCGCTAGGCGGATGCTTTCATCTACTTGGAGGTGACAACATTATTACTCTGTGGCGTCTAAAAATTTTTATCGTGTCGGGGATCGATATCGACCTCGGTGTCAGTATACTTGCTTGGTAATAAACAATGACACAGGGACAATGGCTGAGACTTTTTTTTTTTTTTTTTTTTGCATGAGGCTTGCAAGGGGCGAACTGCCGTGGTTGTAAGATAACATTCTGAGCAGTAGATTTACTATTGACAATGGTGATTGTGTTGGAAATTTTCGGCGGCTAATTCGGTGTCACTCAATTAGAAACTTAATCGTGGTCTAGATGTTTAGTTAACGATATATTGATAAACACTAACTTTCTTGGGTAAAGAAAACAAAAACACTCAAGTTTATATCATAGATACTCATGACCTAGGATTGGTTTGCGACCCCTGTGGGTCCATCCCTGCACCTCCGTAGAAAGCCGTGACTCACTTTCATATGATGACTGATCATTCAAGTTATGCGGGCGCCAAGTGTACGTGTGCTAATTACGCACATTTGATCAAAGTTCACTTGTTTAGAACAATCGTACATAGAGGGGCGATAAGTTTATCCCATCACTTCTCACAGGAAACTATACCAAATGGAACCTGAACGAGTTTTGTTTTATACTCCCGAATATCATACGCGTACTTGCGCGCCGCATGAGTTGGTCTTCATCCGAGGCGACTCTGAAGCTGATTCCCTATGCTATGTTCTTAAAATAGAATGCTCACAGCCGTCGGCCTCACCCGGCGGAACTTGACCCTCTTATGTCATCCTCAAAGTGAATACTCTCGCAGACGACTCAAACCAGCGTCAAGTCTCAACGCCACAAGAACACATACACGCTGAAACTACATTCATCTAAGACAGACACGAATGCTGTGCAGTTCGTCAGCCTCATTCTCAAGCTCACCTCGAACTTTCAAACTCGGCGGCGTAGGGCTGTCCAACAAGGGTCTGTTATGTTTGTGCCATTTCTCGCCAGAAGCGCAGTTCTGGAGGGTATATGACATTGATGATCAGCTCAGCTTATGTCCTCGGCAACAATGTGTACTTCTAGCTTTTCCTAATATTGAAAGGAACGTCACAGGCCATCATTCGGTTTATGGCTCCTGTGTAAGCACCCTTGCAACCGAGAATATTGTTGCTGGGTCAATCAAAATCACACCGGGCATGTGTTTATCAAGTTCATAGCCTCCTTGTACTATGAGGCCTTCTATCCTTCTATTAGAAGACTGTTGGCGTATAGGATTGATGTCGAGTGATATAAATAGGACCAGTTTGATGAGACTGTACAGGATTGATTGACTCGTCGACCTTGGTCTGTGCGTTGGACTATGCTTACCAGAGCTCTCTCTGGTTCGAAAAATTTGAATAATTGAAATATTTGACCCATTTTTCTTGGTGCTCGTGTGTCTATAATTTTTGAGCATGGCTGCGGTTTAGAGCCTCAAAAACGCGAGTTTTGCGTTAGGCGCCTTGAGTTATTTTAAGACGCTTGACCAATCAAACGTGGGCTTATAGTAAATGATTGATATAGCAGGCACAGCTAAAGGCCATGAACTCGATAAACACATGGAATCGACGCGGAGGGGGGCAGGAGTATGATCAGCCTTCATGGTTACGGACACGCGAGCAATACGGAAGTGAACATTTGATTGAGGTATACTGGGCTTCTTTTCTGCATAGGCTGTGCGTACCCCGGTCATAAAACGTGGCTGAGGATCATTTATCAGTGCAAGTCGCTGTTTTAAAACGTCTAAGCTGTGTAAAGTGTGATTTCACATGATTTATGGTGGGGTATTGATAATTGTGAAGGGCATAAGTGGGTGTTTGATGAACGGTATGTGAAAGCCGTTTGTGGGTATTTCGAGGTATAGTCCGTTGTTGGTGGTACTTCTATATGTCCGAGTCCACCGTTTCCTGTGCAGATTGACAAGTAGGGCACAAGGCAGACATTAACAGCTTGATCGCCGGTGAGAGTTTGGCTTGTCAGAGGGAACTTATGGTTCGTCATCCTATACTCCAAGTTTAGGAATACATGGGACTGGGCAGTGCTGAGATGCTATTAAGTTCTGGGGTTCTCGGAGAGTGGCTCTAGGATTCCATTTTACAACCGAGCTGGGAAATCCTGACCCCACTGGCCAAGCAACTGGTTCGCAGCTTTATTAGAGATCTCAACGGTCTGGGTTGAACGAATCGCACGGTCACTGTCGGCAATGCAGGTATGAAGTTTGCCATGATCGGACAGTATTGGGATATGTCTCATTTTACTAAAGGACAGGTGAATTGTTTGCGGGGTAAGGCAAGTCTCTAGCGAATAGAGTACTTCCTTTAGTAATTTCGGACCGGGTATGGGGAGACGTCATTTGTCCACTGAGAGTTCAATGAAAGATTCAGGGACATGTTGATTCATTTAAATAGGCTTGCAGTTCGGGTAGCGCATGAACAATTCTATTGAATTTTCTGGATTGTTATTAATGTTCGAGCTCACTAGAGTGAAGATCATATCGACAGAAAAAAAAAGAAATTTCGAGAAAGAAAAAATAAATTTCTTCCATTCGACGAAAAGTTCGCGTGTGGCTTTTTAGCGTTCCGGTCGGCAATTTGTTTTTGTGTTACAAAGACAGTCCTGTACATAGTTGTTCCGAGGAACACGTCCGTGGAGAATGTATTGTATAGTATGAGAATCTTTTGCTGACAGAGTTGGTCCAGCACCGAGGAATGTGTACCCTGAAAAAAAATTAGAATTCTGAGAATTAACCTTGTGTTAGAAAGAACGAAGTAGAAGCCTGGCATCGGGCCCCGCTAGGCTCGTAGTTTGTTAGTCGTGTCCGATCGACTGCCTCGGCGTCGAGTCAGGCCGTTGGTAGTATGCATTGACCTCTAATGATACGAAGATACGAAAGGTCGGTCAAGTCCTGCCAGACCGAGCAGCGCCACAAATCTAGACCAAGTATGTACAAATAACAATAATTCTTTTTTTGGAAAGATTCTTCCACTCGCTTCTTTAAGCTATAGATATCCTCGAGTAACCTTCTTACGCACTTTTGGGAAGAGAATATGCACATGTTGCGGCGTGGAAATCACATGGGTTAAATTTTTAGGATTACGGTTTTCGAACATGAAAATTTCAGAAGGACGGTAGCTTGTGATGGTAGAAGGTTCTTTGAGCCATTGTGATGACACAATCAGTCATATTTTGGGGAATGTATGGTGGCGGGTCGAGGGACGAAGTTGAGGAGCATGACGTACATCCGAAGGTTTCGCATCCCGAGTCGCATATGGGAGGCTACATGTGTATGACTGCATTCGGCATCGGGATACAATAATGCTCTTGGTCGGACGAGGGTGGGTGTATAGCCGTTAGGAAATTTCTTATTGGATAAACCGAGTCGTTTAGGAAGTAGGACATCCGGTACCGGGTACTCTAAGTCTGATTTTTGTGGGTGGAGGATGTTCCGGGCGGAAACGGCGGTGTTTGAGTATTGAAATTTAGTGGAAAGGTGAACCTGATTGGTGGTCAAGCATATGCTTTCTGAATTGTCTAATTGTACCGTCCATTGAAATGAATAAGATGCATGGAGTGATGGTCGATCTTGTTTAATCCTAGTTTGCCTATTTTGTGTTGCGTTTTTTTCTTTTCGAGTGTGATGTGGATCGGAAAGGCCATTCCACATAGATCCTTACGGTACCGTTGGACACTGCCACCTCATGGTCCGTAGAGAATATCTTTTGTACCTTTCTTCTTTTATGTCTGGCAGTAATTGTTCGTGAAGTCATCGGCGTATGAGTTTTAATTGTACCAGGACGACGGCAGCAACCTTGAGATGGAGGACGTCAGGTTACAGTCACCTCGAAAACCGATCGGCAGGACATTTCTGCGTTGGTTGGGCCGGACGCGCTAGACAAGATGATCGAAAAAGCCAGAGATCAGGGGCATCATACCATTTTATGGAGCTCGTGGGCGACGACCCTTTTAACATTCTGAATGTGTTTTGTGTGTCCCACCGAATGCAAGAGAATAAAAATTCAGGGCTACTGCTCTGCTGCTTTGTTTGGCCCCTGTCGAATTGGCTATATCGTGCAAATGGGTCTTTGAAGTGCAAAGCCGCCTGTGGCCGTCGCACAGAATTTGCCCGTGGGGCCTAGTGAGTTTTCGTCGGCAGAAACGATCGGAAGGGCCAAGTGAGCCCCGGATTGGATACGGGTGCTGGGTCGGTTTATCGAAAAGGAAAGAAATATGTCAAAGTCCGTGATGGGTATATAAAGTTCAGGTTGTATACTAGAAAAGTGATGAAAATGGAACTGTGATGAGTCATGGCCAAGTGCGCTTCTGGTGGCACGACGGTAGTGCATCAACTGACGAGATTTCTCAGCGCGGCCGCGCAGACCGCAAGAGGACGCAGGAAGAGGTGTTGCGGGGGATGGAGCAGAATGGAAGCCCGGAATGGCAGATCAGGCCCAGAGCAGTGGTACGCTGATGGGCGATCTGGCTCGGCTTGGTTTGCGCTTTCCGTCTGCTCACTATGTCCCTGTGGCCCGCCCTCCCCGTCGAGCTCAAGCACCTCATCCTCGCTCTCGTCGCCGCAGACAGCGACCACCTCGCCCGCAAGCTCCGCCTCGTCTCCCGCGACACCAACGTCCTCGTCCTCCCCATCATCTTCCGCGTCATCGCCCTCGAAACCCCCCACGACGTCCTCGCCGCCACCAACACCATCCTCCCCCCTTCACCAAGTTCCGCAGGCCCGCCCAGCGCATCCCCCGCGCCCTCTCCACCTACAACACCGCCGCCCTCGCCCTCCTCCTCCGCGAGTCTCTCCCCTCCATCGAAGATGCTCTCGCCCGCATAGGCCCCGTCTTCGCTCGTCTCCACTGTCTCGCGATCACCTCGCGTAATCTCTCCTCCAACGCGTTCTGGCTGCGCGAACACCGTGTGCGCCCCGGCGCATCATGCTCCTCCACCACGGCAGCCCCGCCCCGTCAACTGGCGCGATCCCATTTTCGGCCAGGTGACGCACATGCTCACCTCCAGTTTCGATTCTCATGGCTGCTCCACCCTCGCCGATCTTCCCAATTTGACGCATATAGCCGCCACCACTCGAGCTGAGCTACCCGAAGACCATATTCGTCTTATTGCACACAAAATAGAATGGCTTCTGGACATGACTGAATTCCCCAAGCTGCGTTCAGTCGTTCTTGGCCTAGCTCGGTTTCCACGGCCGACATGTACTCCCGACGCCTCTGCGAGAGAAAAGTACACTGCAGAGCTTACTCGGTGGAGGACCTTGTTAGCGAACTGTCTCACGTCGTCGCGATTCTACATTCTACCTGACCCACTCCCGCCCAACGCGGAGTGGGGTACCTGGACGAATGGTCGTCCTTCCTCCTCCTCCTTCTTCACTTCAGCATCATCCTCCGATATCTGGACTAAAGCCCAGGAGCACCGCGAAAAACATCCCAACTCGACAATATTCAACCCTCGAGAAGCATCAGTTAGACGATATTGCCTTGATAACTTAATGAGATCTGTCTACATCAATAGACGATCACCGGACCCCTCTCCTGATCATCATCACCACTATCATTCCAACTCTTCGTCGTCGTCATCCTCGTCCTCTTCCATCATCTCAATCCCTATCTCCCTTTCTGACGATGAAGATGACGATGATGCCCCTTCCTATCTGGAGAATTACCTCTCTTCTTCTGATCATCATCCCTCAGCTCCCATGCCATCGCCATCAAGAAGATGCAGGAATAAGAATCGAAAAAGGTTAGCTAGAGTCGAGTGGGAGATTGATCTGGTTCAGAGGGTTGGGTATAGGGATACCGGAAGGTTGGACCCGGAGGAAGATGGAGAATTTGAACATGTTATCGGTTTTTAGTGTTACGTGGGATACATTGATTCATCGCATTCCCTCTCATTTACGTGTTGTCGATCACTTGCTTGTCCTGTTTTCTTGTGTATACCACTTCTTTGGAGAGCCACCACCATCAATTGTTTATTCTTATGTCATAGATTAAATATGTCTCTTTAACGAACTTGCCCCAAATAAACCGTTCGCCATTATGATCTGATAGGTTCGAAGAATTTCTTATGTGGGTCAAGCAGAAAGGTTGACGCTTCTGATGGTACATGAGGCTCGCACGTCTCATTTTGGTATTCAAAAAGACAATCTACCCCTTCGCTGTGGGCGAATGTGAAATATAGTGGAGATTGACCGCCTCGCACAAACGCACATGGCCTGTTGAGAAATTATAATGGAGATATGCGTACTCAGTTGTATTATGAAGATGATGACCGCGTCTGGCGCCTACATTCATTGTGATCCGCCGACTCTTATATTACCCACGTCACATTTTCCTTTCTGTCTTCTAGGGCCTGAAATTGACTTGATCTCCTCGATCGGAGAAGGACAGCTGGTTCAATTGATTATATTACTCATCGTATCATGAGGCTCGCACAACCCGTTTTGGTAAATGGAAAGAAGTACCGTGTGGGACCGGGTGCGCAAAAAACACAGTTATGGGAAAAGGGTACGCTCCTAAATGAAGTATAGAGAAACTTTATTGAGGTACTAATGGTCGAAGCGTGCCCGTGAGATGAGTCATGTCAGTGAGGTGACAGTGGCGCCGCGGCTTGTGGTACTATGATGATCCTGGTGTGTTTCGTGCTTTCGCACCCTTTTTTCGTTCGAGAAAATGTTGGATGGAATTGGGGTTACAGTCTGTGCGGTGATATACTAACTTGTTAAGGATTGTTCAAAAGACTTCTGGCCTTGTTCACTTTATGGTGCAAATATTCTCCGCGATTTTTCCTTTCGACATCTCACGTTTTCTTTAAGGCGTTGGAACGTGTTTCGTTCAAAGAGTTGTGAACCACTTACTCCTTGATGTAAACTAGAATCCTCAGGCTGATTATCTTTACCAAATCTCGAAAATATCCCAATTCATTATGTTCCCACCTATCCTCCGGTATTGAATTGGATATATCATGTGAGGATCAAAGTTCGTATATGTCATCGTTAGAGCCTGGATCCGCGTCGGTAGTGTATTGACTGCCGGGTGCATGTTTGATTGTTAAGCTGCTGATTTACGTTTATTTGATTCGCCGGCACGGGGCCTGACCATGAAACGAGTGATTGAATAAGCAACTTTGTTTCTTTCTTATTGTTATTGGGACTGTTAGTGGCGATGTGGCGAGTCAAACCCTTGAGTTACCTTGGGCACGAGCCCAGCGCTGGCAACGGTTGATACGTTAGAAGAGGAGCTGGAGGTGGGGTTTTTGGGCTCTGTTTCTAATATCTGGGGGTTGGCTGTGCAGATTGTTACTACTATTAACGTTGGGGAGATTTCTTTTTGTTTTGAAAAAACGTGTTGCAACAATATCAGCCTCTATGTACAGGTGAATAGGACCTGTAGGCCTTGATTCTGCTCTCTGAAAGAACTTTCTAGACCAACGATTTAGACTATACCCATAAGGCTTGTCTTAAGCTATTGACAACTGCTCTAACGGCGATCTGACTTTCAATACTATCTACGAGGATCTTAACTCGCTACTGACGTTGAGTAGTTCTGTCTCCGCCCATTGAGTTAACAGCCACTAGTTCACAACTATTTCGTTCATCATGGCATGCCAACGATCGCTGCAATGGAAGATTGTGCCCTTTACTTACACTTTTCCAACGCTTCATTCAGTCTGGTGCGGACCAGCGTATCCAAGACAACTCGGACCCTTCATTTTCCTGCCTCTAGCGTGTTGTGTTGCCAACGATCACGAAGAGAAGTGAGGGACCTTCATGAAAGGAAAGATTTGTCACCTCCGACCCTCAGCGGGACATGCGTTTTTATTGTCTACTGACATCAGATCAGAAATTTTCATTGATAATTTGAAGTGATTGCTTTTATCGGTATGGCGATAACGAGGGTTTTCGAAATGGATGATGGATTTTCGCTCTGTGTTTCCTAAAGTTGGATGAACCATGCTTATGCCTCGAGACGATCATGTCAGTGAGCATTAAGTATGATGAATGGTTTTCTGGATCATGGTTCGCAAAGCTCAATTTTATGCTCGGGTTGGTGCGTTAGATCGCCTTGCGCCTCGATATAGTCACATAAAACCATGACGCGCAGACATTGGCTTCGTCAACAAGCTTCGGTTTCCTCATCATCGGAATGCAATTTTCTAATTCCCGAGATTCATAAGAACTCTTCTGGCGTATCCCTTCGTTAATCAATTAAAAAAGCTTCTCCCGTTCCCCTCGACCCATACCTCCCAAGACGCCCGCTTCATTTCGCTGTTTGAGTGGGGCAGGAGTTCTAAAGTCTACTCGTTATCTGGTTTTACCGGTTTTTCTTAATGCGGCCATGCTTATTGTTCTCGCTAGATTGCCGTTCCGAAGAACCATGATGGTAGTGTCTTCATCAAGGGTTGATCAATACCCCTCCCAACAGTCAATATCTATATTTGAATAGGGTTCTCACGTCATCCTTGCATTGAAGCCGCTGCCAAAATCTCGAGTTATAATGGTGTCCGTGATTTTTTTCTTGCCCTTTCCTATCTCCCGTGTTTCGGAAAGTGCTTTTCGGCGGTCAATCTATTTTTTACTACAACCACCGATTGAAGTGTTCGTACCTGGTGTCCTAATATAGGGGACAGCTCACCATATGGCGAGGTACCAACTCCTTGTGGAGCGACTTAACCCCGTTGTCAGGTGTGGGGGTGGAGGTTTGTATGTAACTTGATAAAAGTGGCTTTATGGGCGCTGCTTGGTCGATGGTGTGGCTGCCAGGTCGAATGATCTAATTGGGGTAGCGGTCGACTCGGATACGTCGGTGCAATGAGATAAGATAAGATTATCATCATTACTTGAGTCTTAAAACCAATTACTCACCCCATCAATTTGCAAAATGTACATCAAGTTCGTCATGATCTTCTGTTGATTTTTGGGGGACTTAAAAACGAGCCATGTGTGAACCCTACCAGCCAATACGACTCGTGGTGGTGTGGTTCGCACTATTACCCATGACTCAAGGTGAGAAAACATTCGAATAAGGGTACTTTCGAAAAAGGTAAGGATGGGCACCGTCGTTCTGGGTCTGGCCTTTTTTTAGTCTTCCTGGAGGCTTCTTTCTTGATATGACATATGGCCTCCTTTGAAGCAGTTGCTTTCCATTTCATATCATGGCTTCGATTTACTGATATCAAAGGTGCTCATAGATCCGTGTAGAACGCTCCATGAGGGCATATTCTCCTTCCAGGTATCAAGGGTAATGTGATATTTCGAAAGGTAGATAAATAGCTCGGGCTAGACCTATTAAAAGTTGGCCTCTCTCGCTACTGGAGAAATCATTTTGTGGCGAGTAAGTTATCCCCTTGATTGACATTAACAGCGCCATCACCGTTTTCCGTGGGGAAGGTATCACCGGGTTTTCGATCGCTCGTGAAGATCATTTACGACGCATTGTGGAACGATATCACCAACAAGCTAAAACTCGTTTGAACACTCCCCGGTTCTTGCATTTTAGCGACCCCCCGACTCGGAGAATCACGTACAACCTGGAGGGCCTCATTAAGCGATGTTGAGACCACTTTAACAAGTTAACAAGTCAAGGTGAGCCGAGGTGTTTTGACAGGTCTTTAGTTTATTTACAGTAAAGTGACCAACGGACAGTATATGGGGATTCTGCGAGCCTGAGCGAGCGTTATCCACTCAATCACTCCATAAAAATTGTGTGCGACAAATGGTGGATCAAATCATGATGGTTATGCTAAGCATGTGTTAGTATCTGGTTGGTATGAATTTAGAGTACATCGTTGCCGATTGGCAAATCGTAAGCATCGTTTCTTGATTTATTAGGTGTGTCCTTGCGGCCTCACACATGTATGGGCGGTCAGCGCTGTGAATCTCGATACCATGCGGCGAGACTTTAAATATATATTTTTGTTGCAAAGACACGAGGCGGAGTCTCAACCCGGTTCTGTCTTCAAAACAGCAGCGCCTCAATATTTACATACATTTGGCTTCTTGTTCTTTCGTTCAGGGTGTATTGATATGCTTTCTTTAGACGAAGCTCATAGTAGATGCCCATATATCTAGCTCATCCAAGCTACGTATGGCCATAGCTCCTCGGGAACGTGTACACTAATTGCCCATAAATTACTATTAATATGAGTCGCTCCACGCGAGTCAACCCCTGGACTGGAAAATCGGTAGTCCGACGAGATACCAATGTACATCCGTCAATCGGGTTCATGATAATTTTATTCAGCCGCTCAACTGATTCCTTCCTGGTGCCCTTGGCAAACTGACAGTTCTTCGCCCGAGCAACCGTCAATCTAGTGGTTCTGTTACATGTTATTAAAATGCGGCCCAAGGAAATCCGGTCTCTCGGAGATGGATCCCTCCATGGAACGCTGCGCAGTCCTTAGTTGGACAGATATCCGAACCTAGATTAGAAGGTAAGCAAAGCATGAATATTCCTATGACACCCACATATCTGGCGTTAAGAGTGAACTTCGCGCAGCAGAATCGTCTATTAATCGACTCTTCAAGCTTCATCCTCAAAGGTCTCAATAGATGTGAGAAGTTTCCCATGAGTCATGGGGAAGTCGCCACTGTGGGACAGCTTGACAGACAACAGATTGACAGCAGTCATTTGGGTATTTTAAGCATCGGTGACATTAACCCGTTTCCGGACCGCCGATATATGATCCGTTTAGGGAGACACCACCTTCGAGCCTGGGTGACAGTTTTATTTAAATGGTCTACATCTTTGTTGATCCACTACCGCCGTCATGCTCACCTACGTCCCCGAATGCGTAAGTGCGCTTATTACACCTTGCATGTCGCTCACAACGACCTCTAGGTCTCACTCACAGCACTCCCTCACTGTCCCCGTCACTCTCAGATGCCCATTTATCCCTCAAACCAAATGGAACAGGTAGCCTCATAATAAGCCCGCCGTAGCCCGCCGTAAGATAAGCTAATGAGCGCCCTACCTCTAGTTCCAGAAAGCTCCTAAAAGAAATCCAGTCCCTCTTCCCTCGTTGGACGCGACGGTTCCTCCACCCCCCCTTGAAACTTATCCTCTCATGATTCCCTCAGAACTATCGATGGTACAATCGGGGGAACTGCAGAATATTATTCTCATCTCCCCCATTCATATTCACGCACCGCGAGTACACATAGGAACAATCCACGGTAGAATGCCAGGAGAAGGCCTCCAAGCGCTGGAGATCTTCTCTCATTTTCAGGCAACTACCTCCCAGTTGTTAGACTACCATTTCACATATTCTCAGCTATCCACCCTCATGAAGACGGAGGTACAAAGCACATTTCTGCGCCGTCGGGGCCAAGGACTGGACGCGACAATCTCTTGGCGTGAATTCACATCTGGGAGGTCAACATATGGTGGGCCACTTTGGCATGACCTACTTCTCGGGAATACTTCCATTTGGGGATTCGAACCCCATTCTCTCGGTGGATATAGTGTCGTCCACTTGGCTATTTGAAGAAACTTTTACCCTGAAACGTTCAGCGTCACTATCTTACATTACTACATTAGACATTAGACATAAGTTTCTGAGACAACAGGCGTATAGTTTAGTATTAGCGTATCACCAGTACCAAAGTTGTTAATGATGGACATGTAACATATCTTTTTGCTGCATCAATGGAAACCGCCGTACAACCTCACATCTTAAGTGACTTTACTATTCCTTGAGGTAGTATATCAATTATCACTTACGATTGGAGATGCGCATTATCGCCGGCCAAACGACTATATGAGAACAATGATATTACGCCTTGAGACACCCAAGGACCATGATAGGGTGATACATCAAAGTTGTGGGCTTAGATGTCAACGGCATGGATCATACCTCGGGAGTATCAAAACCCGGATCACTCGGTTAGGCCAATTATAGTGGACATTACCCCAAATGGAGACTTCACCAGACGGAACGCTTTGCACACTCTGTAAGTCGCTATAAGTGATACATCCTCTGCAAAAGTGATGATTGATAGATGCTTCTGCCAATCCAATTTGAGAAGTTAATGTATCAAGGTTTGGAGAGGTCCGTCGGTCAAACAGCCCGTAGAAAGCTTGGCTTGATATGCAATCAATATGTGCAGTCAATACGTAGCGTACTCCAGACAACTATATTTTGCGCATCAATAAGGAGACCCAGGTAACTGTCGGGCGGCAGCAGCCCATTCATGTTTAAAAGGGATATGGCGCAGACTTAACGTCAGATGCCGTCAGATACACTTTTTGTGAACAAGGGCAAGCTACTACGCAATATATTTAGAGTCGTTGACTCCACTCGAGTGTCACAAAACAGTAAATCGAGCGGCTATAGAGTTCCGTAGCTGCAGACGCCGCATTGCGTCATGCCAGCAATCGTAGTATAAAAGTCACTAGACGCTGTTACTCTGTAACTGCGTTGTTCCCAGTTGAACTATTGTACTGTCTGATTTAATCACGTCTCTTTCACGGACATGAAGGACCTTCATGGTCTATCATACTGTGCCCCTCCCTCTACAAGTGCTTACAAGATGATTGCTCCGCCTAATGTGAGTTTTATCGACTTGCTTAGTTAAAGATTGACTAATGTGCGGTATCTTCTAGATTCCAATTCCCAGCGCCCCTCGAATACGATCCATACCTCTACCGTCACCTTCGACCACCCCCTCATTAACGATTCCTCCCCTGACGGGAGACTTATACCCTATAGCCCTTCACTCGGCATGCTTATCTGCAGCACAGCAAACGAAACTAGAAACTATCCTCCTCACAACTCCTGTTCATCTCCGTACACCAACCGCTCATATCGGAACGCTTTACAGTGACACACCCAAACGGACGATTAGTGCGTCAGATGTACTTGTCACATTGAGCACGTTAGCCCTCTCATGCTCCACGCCTCCACGTCTACCATGTACAGTGGAGACGACATTGGAGATTTCTTGCACCCGGCGATGTAAAGAGTCACCGGTCGGTGATACTCAGTTATCCTTATTAGGAAGATGGTACTACCGTGATATGTCGGACTGCGGCCCTTTGGCGGAAGATTATTGCATTTGGGGTTTCGAGGTCAGTGATTTTGGAGGGAACAGTGTAATACATTTGGCATAATCTAGTAGTATATCGGACATTTCATATCTAATAAGTACTTTAGCCAGACATTTAGTTCTAATTAGTATAATAATAATGGTGTTAATGATTAAGACCTCGGAACAGCGTGGACAAACAGTGATCCACTATAAATGGATTCAAGCTGAAGTGCCCTACTGTACAACCTGACACAACTTGAGGCAAGATGCTACGAGAGACCCGGGTCCAGTGGCTCCGTGATGTGCTATAACTTGAAGAGTAGTATAAAGAGGATTGGCAATACCAGACCAATGAAACTCTCCAAAGCAATCCTGATTTAGCATACTATTTCACCTTGATTGATCGATATGGTCAGGATATGGTAGCCATGATCTGGCCATGATTATTTGGTCGATCGTTCCTTGGCGTCGGAGACAATGCGCTCGTGATCTAACATTAACAAAATAAGCTTTTATGTAGTTCCGATATATGTTGGATGGTCAAGGACAGAGGTGCGACTGCAGAAGTCTCGCTTTACTATCGCAACGGATCCAATAGATGTTGATTCTTTGAACATAATGGGCACGATGACGGAACACGTCGTTGAAACGCTGAGTATAAATCAACTGCTGTGATTGTAGAATTTATCTGTAAAATTTTCTGATGGAGGGGTCGACTATCTGTTTCGTGCTCCATCTACGTCTAGGAGATGCTAAAGAGATAAAGTCTATTGATACACGTTCTCCAACAGAGAATAGGAGATTCATAGTCAATGATTCAGCGGGATGACAAAACCAGTTTGGTCCCTTTGCGCCGCGGATCAATCAATTACGATTCATCAGCCAAAAACTCACGTAAGTACTGAAACAGCTGACTACTCGTTAGCATCCGGGTTGATCATAGGTTTGTACACGATTTGGAATCACGATTCACTATAGCTAAACCCCCGGGACTTCGACCGGACCGCATCATTACCTATACGAAGATGTATCTCCGCGGAGTCTGCGACTATGGGTGGCGCACAGGGCTGATCCCTGCCCGCATGTATCAAGACGTAGTGCCTCAGGCTATCGACGTGCAACGAGAGATCGGAAATATTATTCCTATCGAGAGCTCACCATCTTGGGACTCATTCAGAACTCTTTGCACTTGCCAACTGAGCCAGAAGCTTAGAAAATTTCCTCAGGACATAAATATTTTACCTATCAATAAATAGAATATTCATCGGAGTGCTCGCGGTAATTTAAGCACATAATGAAAAGTCTACTGCTGTTCGAGTGTCATTTTACAAGTACTGTCGCACTTATAAACCAGTAGGAGAGGTATCTGTCCTTAGAATCACGTGTAACGAGGACTAGCCTTGCTCCTAACCAAGTCCCAAAGAGACTTGGTTCATACTAAGAGCAATATTCTACTATTAACAGAGCCAATAGTCAATGCTATGTTTTGGGTCTGTGCTGCCGTTCAAACAGTTGCTGAGGAAAGGTTCGGGAGAGAAATCACTGAATGACCTAATTAAGAATTAGTAATGATTGCCGACTGCGGGGATGACGTGGGGAATCTCATCACCACATCACCTCTGCATCCTGTCTGCATCCTTGTTTCCAACTCTAAGAGTCGAATAGTTTTCTTCGTTTCGTGACATGGTGAGCCCTTGCCATCTTCCTCTTTTGTCAGGCTCAGCGGTCTACTAGTCCGCCTATCCCGCGTATGTTATCGGTGGTTGCTGTGTTGTTGGTGGTGTGAGTGGATTCGTCAAGAAGCGATCCATACCTTCGTTGGTCGCGGGTGTAGGGTGAGCTGACCTTCGGCGATTGAGCCTTACAATCTACTTATAAGTCTCAGTGTTGGCTTGCTTTTCCTCTGGAGCGCTGAGTCTATCCGTAAAGGCAACAACGGCGGACTCGAGGGTGCACTAGGTGAGTCGTTCATAGCTTTACCGTGACATTTGAAAACTAAATACGTGAAATAGGTGCCTCTGCTCTCCTCTTCTTGTCCTCCTTGCCTCGTGTCACTAAAGGCCCTATACCTGTGGTCCTCGCAGCCACATCCGCTGGCACGGGCTTGTACTATGGAAATGTTCTTCGTAATTTGAGGACTTAAAACTTGTGATGTACCATCTTGGCGAATACTATGCGTTTACCGCCGCTCATCCCCATTTCTGATAATCTTATTCTCGGCACAGCACTTTCGTTCGTACGACACCCCTAATACAACCGGGACAATTAATCAGCACGTTTCGCATTAAACATTTTGCGACTGGTGTTAAACTAATGTTAATCACTGAACGTTAAGTCCTGGTGACTTATAACCAGTGCCTCGCTGGCAAGGTACCAAGCAAAAGCATTACAAATCAGAATACTTGACAATTGAGTCGAGCTGGACCGGAGTTACTATATACAAGAAGTACAGTATGTTGGCAAAGTGCTTGGAACCCTGGCTGGTTCCGTATGCCAAACGCCGCATTTTTTTCCCACTCTATTTGAACAGTCTCCCTTCCTCAAGGCCTGAGCCCCCTTCAACTGTACACACGCCAGTGCTGTTGCCTAGCGGTACATGTTTACTTGTTTCCATTCATGTCTGGCCAAACCAAACTTTTGCTTCACAAGAATCGATGTTCATGCCCACGATTCGCCGTTGTGGATAAGGCGATGATACGTTACTCTGATTCTTCAACCTTTATGAATGCAAGGCATGGGGATCTCACACCCGCACGGTGTAAAGCATTCGGTAATACAACTTCCAAGAAAAGTCGAGATGTTGAATCATGCCGGTTTGATGATAAGATCAGATATGTCTCGGGTAGTCTAACCAGTCATTGAATATTTCATCCCCTCATTATAATTATTTCTTGTTACCAAAGAAGATCCATAGACTATAGATCTGCCTCCCCCTTGAAGTTCAGCGAGATGGAATTCACACAGTGTCTCTCATCAGCTACGCAGAAGTTAGTCAGAAATTTGAACCAATTTATCGTTTACTACGTACTCGGAGTAGGAAACCCTTCTCCTTGAAAGACGTGGCCCAAGTGCCCACCACAAGCAGCGCAAGTAATTTCAATTCTGCGCATACCGAGTGAGATGTCTTCATGACGAGTAACAGCACCGGGAATAGCTGTATATTCGACTAGTAAGGCAAGTAGCCCGGAGGCGACAATAGAGTTACCATCGAAAAAAGCTGGCCATCCACAACGGCTCTAAGTCAGAGTGAGATTGGGTCTGAAAAGGTACACTGGATGTACTTGCATCGAATTTTGTAGAACTCCTGTATAACGGAGCCCCACATCCGGCACAAAGATATGTTCCCGCTTCGTAGAATTTGTTATAAACACCGGTACCGGGTCTTTCAGTCCCCTTTCCTCTCATAATCCTAAACTATGGTGAATTGAGAATCAGTTTGAGGCTTGTATTGAAATGTCTGATGGAAGAATAATGCCTGTTCCGGTGAAAGTATAGTTCTCCATTCTGATTCTGTTCTCTTCACTGTGTTCCGCATAGTTTATTTATCTAGCAAAAATGAAATAATTTGGATCAATTCTCGACGCTGATTAGAGAATTTAAGGGAAAACTAACCGTCTGTCTTGTAAAAGATAAAGTAATGAAGGGATATGAGACGACAAGGCAGTGTTCTACGTTAATTGATCATGATCAGGGTGACGATAATAATACATTTGGTGTGACACACGTGGACAGTCAGAGAAGTTCCGCCGCCCTAACCACCAATCTTTTGAGATAATTACATACCATTTTTCTGAAACCCCCGAGAACACATAGCCTCAACTTGACAATGATCAAGCAAGGGGCTGATGATCCCGCCTTGTGCAAGTGATTTCATTCCTACGCATAACATGTGAGATATTCATATGGCGAGCGACGGCACTATAATAGCTACTATGTCGTAAAAGACTGGAAACACTTCGCAGAAAACGACTCGGGAAGATTGAGGTTGTCAACCATCAAAGAAAGTTGGACATGCAAGTCTCAGCAAGGTCTCAGCAGTCGGATAACACTACATCAAACCTAATTGGACTCGCATAATGGAGCTCCGTCCGATATACGGCCCCACAGATTCCATCTAATTTGTCATAAATATGGTCGCAGGTTTTTGATTTCTCTTCCTCTAAAGACTCTGAATTGCCATGATCCGGCAAACAGGGATGAATTTAAACAGACAGTGGAATCGTATATGTCTAACTGGGAGTATGGTCATCTATCCTGATTAAATCCGATGCAAGAATATGTAACATTTACAGCCACATCCTGTGTTAGAGTCGCAGGCGTTGCACTTATCCAGTTTTGTAATTAACTTCGGAGACGGCCGACTTAGGCTTAGCCTTTGGTAGTTAGAGCTTTCAAGCAGGCGAATTAAGGGAGTGGTCAAGCGCCCTGATAACTTATAAGTCTCTTCGTATGGGCGCACTCCGCATATCCCCCGCGACCTGTCTATCACCTACCAGATAACTGTACCCCATTGCTTCCAATTTTTGAAGACCTATTGTCATGACACACTCTGGAGCCTGCCTGTGTGGCCAAACGAAGGTTGAAGTCGCCGGAGACGTGTATACTGAACAGGTGAATAATTAGCCTCAGTCTTTCGAGTTCCTGCCAGCGCCAACAGCGATTTATCCAACCAGAGCTTGTGTCACTGCAATGACTGTAGGCAAACGAGCGGAAGTGCCTTCAGCGCCGACATTGTCGTACCTCAGAAGGATGTTACTATTACGGGACCCATCAAAGAGTACTGTTACAAAGTGGCAAATGGTAACTCTGGTAATTGATAATATTTCGTCAGTGTCGGAGCTTTATTTATGACCCTCGCACTTTTCGATCGTGGACAGTCACTCGCGTCTTCTGTGGTAATTGTGGGGCAGCAGTGGCTCAGAAATCGCCCGCTTTCGGAGACAGTCAAGCTATCCAGACTGGTCTCTTCTCAGAGTATGCTAATGTTCCTATTACAGCTGAGGGTACGCAATTGTTTACGGATACGAAATTCTCTGATTGACGATTGTAAATTAAATCTATAGTGTTCGTGAAAGATCGCTGGAGTTCTCTGAAGCCCATTGAAGGAGCTGCTCAATTTCAGGCTATGACTTAGGCTGGGCTTTTGAATTCGGGCCTTTGAAGCTCATTCTAGTTTAGAGAAAGTGATTTTACATAGTCCGAACCATTTTCTATATTGAAATTTGTATTTCACAATTCGAGTCGACTTAACATCAATCTTTGCAGGTTGCGATCGTTGGTTTATTTTTAGTCTTCTGCAAGTATTCATGCAATTCTTGTTTCGACCAATCATCAGACAAAATTGCTTGCCCTATATAGCTAAGCCAGAAATTGGCATATCAAACCATAGAGAGTATCGGCTTATGAGTTGTACACCATCTCGGGCCTCGTATGCAAATTATGTGGAGAAGAAGAATAAATAATTTCAAACCATCGTCATTATACTTACTGTTTTAGGCTATATAAAACCTTTCCTCATTAAAGAAACATGTTTTCTCCCAGTAGATGAGAGTAATAAAGCAGCATATCAGTACAAAATGGTATTTACATCTTGGGTAAAAATGGCCATAGTAGAACAAGTTAGTCAGGGCGCAAAAGCAATTATATAATGAATCAGTCATAGAAAACCAATGCTCTCAGCTCGATCGACTCCCGCAAGGGAGTACCCGGAGGTGTCGTTGGGTCTTGGAAACCGGTGTGTGGTGTTAGAATTGCAACACTACCGTCCTGGATCGAATCGAAGCTGTCATGTCGTAGTGTGATTTATGGTCTGTCAGCCCTATCAAGTGCCTTCGAAATCAAGCAACTAACCATTTTATTAGCACTATCTCGTCTGGAGTCATTCCGTGCTGATATTTCCATTGATGGTTCGAATTGTACTTGACTGCCATTGTTTCTCCCACATGGGTTGGGAACAGTGTGGTCACAGGAAAAAAGTCTTTTCCCATGTCTACGCTTCGGTAATCACAGAGCCCGAGTGGCCAATCAATAGCTGGGTTTCCAATAGGCCGCCAGAGGTTGATAATTTGGAATCGCCCCTTGAGCAGAGACTCAGCTTCTTCAGGAACATGCCGACGGACGCGGGTGATAGAGGCAGCCGTTGTCTGATCTACATGAGCCAAGGAGACTGGCTGTCGACGATCAGAGGATGTTTCCCGTTCTCCCGGACGACGGAGACGTCGAGCTGTGTAATTTATCAACATCGAACAGTCTACCAGACACCATAAGGAGACCCACTATGGTCGAAAAGCACAACTCGAGATGCACCGGTGATCTCTTTTAGGATTTGAATACTCTCTGGGTAATATTCCTCCTTCACTTTCTTGTCGTCCTGAAAATCACTCGCTTGCATTTTTGTAGGGCGCAAGTGGAACTGAAATCCCGTGGTATCGAGCGAGTACTGGTGCTCCTGTCCACGAACATTCTCAATTGCCACTCCCATATGCTCCTCCTCCTCAAAATTCCTCTCCATTAACCCAGTTACCGGATCGAGGATAGTATTCCGGCGTGCCTGAGAACCGTCCTTGGGTGGTACCGAATACTTGATTGTGGCCAGGACAGTGCTTTGGTTCTCAGGAGAAGGGGAGGACATTATGGTGGAAATTGGGAGGGATGTTGTTAAGCAGTTGATTCTCTGGCTCTGATAATTATATAGGCGCGGACGAAGCAAGTTGAGCTCACGCTGATGAAAGTGAGCGTGATCATATGATGACAGAGCGAGGGGCAGGTACTGTAAGCAGGCTATCCTAGTTGGGCAAGTAACTGTTACACTAAAAAGGATATGACAACACCGACCTGTATATACGTTATGAGCGCATGCTTACAGATAGTGAGAAAAAAAGTATATAAAATGGACTGTCCTCGTGGAAAGCACTCTACGCCAAGCCTGCTGTTAGCACACTCTACCCACAGCGTATATTTATAAATCCGATGACAGGTTAAGTCCTTTCTGAAAATACGCATATCTAAACACGGGGAAGACGTCAAGGATATTCCAACCGATTTAATTTCAATACCAACCCTGTACATTCAAACACTTCACACAGTTGCGCTGCAGTCTTACCACCCTCAACATGCCGCATAGAGGAATGACGAGGCGCAGTGGCAGTTGACTCTAATAGGTAGAGAAATGAGAAAATCAATTCACAGGATTCGTTCATTCCAGTTGTACTGTATCATTACGACTCGGACCTTATGTTCACTGTCAATTACATAATCGTGACAGCTGTCAGCCAAACAAGTCATGAGCTCGGGGAGGTACACAAGTGGTAACATCGGATCAGAAATGCAACTTCCAGCGAGCTGTCGATCACCCCCGGGCCATTTGTGTATCCGCTCTTATTTACCTTATGCTCATCCTGTCTACTCCTACTGACTGTGATCGTCTATGCACAAAATAAGGTCCGTGTGGATAATTGTGAATAGAAACATCGTTCAAGGCTAAATATGTACGTATGGCTTCGTCTGAGGAATCAATTACTCACTCCGCGTACGTCCCTGGCGTAGACTTCCGCTGCAAAGTTGAAATGAGGACCTCTGGTTGAACCAGTTGTATTCTGTAGTCATTACCTGAGTCCCCACTCATCTATCGGCCCGCTAGCTAGCCCACAGCTCAAAATTGAGCTGGTATCCGTGCCCACATCAAAATATTACAACAGTTGACTTAATCGTGGCTACAAATTTATTCTGAGGCGCCGTCAACGTTGAGGGATTTCAGGTCTTGTAGGTAACTAGTATAAGGCACTATAATGACTCATGTGCGGTACTATAAAAAACAATACAATTAGAGGTTTAGGACGACGGGGCCACTGGGGGAAAGAGTACACCTGAACTACATCCGCTCACTGAAACGCCGAAAAATTGATCATAAAGTGCATTAAAGCAAGGAAAAAATAGAATGAAGAACTTGTATAGCAAACCGGCTGAGATCCTGGATGATGGGATTTTCAGCCACAAACTCAGGCAAGTCAATGCCTAGAGCATATATGAAACCGTATCACAGGATTGAGCCAAAGGATTGAAACCAGATTGCAAAATTAGACGTACTCGATCAAAGCCCAGTAAGGTTTGCAGCCTGTGGCTCGAGTAAACATTTTCCTGAAAACGGTGAGATCGAGGTTCACACACCTGACGCATCTCGTCGAACTCCAAATCCAGAAGGTCACCTTGCCTACTTGCTTCTGTTTGGACCTTAACTGCTTAAAAGAACAATAATATACCCTCCTTGAACCGTGATTGCGGACCCAGTCCGCACTGTTCAACGCAGCGAGACCAAAAACTAATAGTAAAAAAATATCAGCATAGTTGCTTGAAATCGATCCACAAACTGACGCACTCCCTTGCTAGTCCCGCTGCGTTGAGCTCGTTTGGGCATTTCTCAGTTGGCGTGAAATCATGTGGGAATGATAAAGCATTCATAGTAGCATTTGAGAGCATATCAGTCCCGTCATGGTGTGTCATTAATCCATGACTGATAATATCCCTGCAATGACCGAATTCAATCATATAACGATCAGTCAAATCACTGAATACGTACAAGTGGAACAGGAAGTTCATGCAATCAGAGATAACACGGAGTCGTCCCTTTTCTGCATTATTGTAGCAGAAAGCCGTAAGTTCGCCAACCTGAAGACCATACAGAGCCCTTCTTTGCTTATGATTGAGATCTTGACAACCAGCGTCCAGCCATCAGACAGATTGTTGAGCGACTTCGTCCCCATGTATATGGTATGTGAGCATACTTGCAATGGGAAATGAGATTAGGAAGAATAAAAGAAGTAGGCTTATCGTTGTGTCGAATAGTATCCATTGATATATGAAGAACTTGAAAGAGAGATATGCAATTGGCCTGGAGCAGTAATACAAAAGAATGAAAAATAGGTTATGCGACAACTATAGGTTTCGGTCTTTGTATCTTTGCCATCGGAGGAATACACACATCCACTCCGATGAGACAATGAAAGCCGGCGGCTCTCCTAGAAAGCACAGACACCTCCATGCCGTAGAATCACTAACTCCGTATATCATGTAAAGCCGCTGGCGTGTATTGGCTGACCACTCTTAACTGTCACGCATAGTCTACAAAATATGTTAGGAAATGTGGCACGATCCTGAAACAGAATGACTTGGACCGCAATGGGAATGAAGATACAGTCCCATAATTCTAGATATCAACTTGATATTATTTGTGACCTGAGGCAAACTAATGGACTCGATAACAGTTCGAGAGCAATTCAAAGTCAGATTGGCTGTCTACTCACCTTATATTAGGATCTCGTCAATTTTCTGATGCCCTTCGGTGTGGCTTCGTTAGTGGAAGACGCGGCAGCAAGACTAGAGCACAGGTACAGCCTGGTGATACCGGTCTAATTACTTGATACGGCTTCTTTCTAGTCGCCGTTGGTATTATCACCGACGCAGTTGGTAACCAGGCTTGCTTTGTGCACACTTCGATTAATATTGCCGATTACAGGACCACGAGGTATCCACTATATTCACACAGTACTACCTTACCATTGAAGTGGTGGCAATCTTCAGCTACGGTGCGACCCTTACACGCAAGTTCCTAAAATGGAAACACTGCAAGAATGCGGTAATACTCCGATCAAACACGAAAAATGTGAAGCTGGAAGCTTACAGAGATAGGTCGAAATGGTCATCTGATGACATGCCACTTATCTAGTTCGTAGACGTTCGACATGTTCGAGATTTGATTCTCATCGTTCTTGCCAGCGCCTGCTACTCCAGCGCCTGAAGTGTTCGGCATTACACTACTATACAGATAAAGACTACCAACAGAAAGTATCTATTACTTATGAGTTGGTATTAACATCCTGCTGAGTGCTGCCCATGTCACGTCGCAAGTTGCCTATACAAACGATGCTGAATACCGTCGGAGGAAAGAAATGTGTAAATGCTACATACCTTGTGTTTGCTGCTGCTTGTCTCCGGTGACAGCGCCGAGGGTCGAATCTTTCATTCCCCCAACACGGTCCTGAGTCCCCTGTTTATATCCTTGGGCACGAGCGGCCTCAACCTCACTGCGGCCGGCTTGTTCTTGCTGCTCGCCACTGGATCGGAGATTGTCCGATTGGAGGACCTTTCCCAGCTATTCCGAATCGTAAGGGCCATTGAATGATAGAGAAATATTGAGGATGCATACCCCTTCTTTCGTAGAACCCATGGTAGTGTTGTATTGACCGCTCATCTTACTTGAATGTAGTCAGTGCTGAAATTCGGTGTGGTAGTAACAAATAGCACACCTGGGATCGTTAGACATGTTTGAAAAAACTTATAGAAGTAGAGTAATTCGCAGAGTAAAGAAGCGTTGTCGATTGAGATAGTTGCATCCAGTCAGCCAATTTATATACAGAAAATTTTGGAGTTCAATGATGATAATGAACGCATGATTGGGTACCAACGCGTCATGTATTACAACGATAGACCGAGTGCGCCACTTGATGCGACGTCGAGCTATTTTTAGTTGACCCGCGCTGTGTGTAATCTTAAAATGTAACCGATCGGGCCCCACTTTCCCTAACATGGACACGAAGGATTTCTGTGTGACATGGCACGGTGCATGCTTGGCATTTTTGCACATCATCTCTGGGAACGGCCCGTAGTATCTCCAACCTTCCTCTGTAGGATCCGACTCCTCACAAGATCTCAGGCTAGGCCAAAATTATCATTGGATAATTTGCAACTCATCGTTGGTAGCTCTGACTCAATTCCTCTGCGTCACGCTCTAATTCGCCCCTCTTCTCTAGAAATAAACTCAAAAACAGCATCACAAAATTGGCGTCATCGTTCCACTTGACACCTGAAATCCAACCTCTCCTTGTTAGGAGGTCGCAGGGAACCACATGATTTGTGATTTAGGAGAGATGAAGCAGGCGGCACTCAGAATGCCCCTACAAGAGAACAGCTGAGGCCAAACGAAAACTCATCAAAACCCAACCTTGATATTAACAAATGCTAAGATAAATTGACCTCACAAATCCCCAAAGCCACTCTCAACATCCTCACTCTTGCTTCTGATAGCATGAGATGCGCATAATTTGTCCAGGACTGCGCATGGTCCCCACTCCCAAGTCTCCACTTCTCTTCGTGTGGCTATTTGAGATCGAACTAAGAACCCCCTCGTGACATTGGCACGAGACTGTGCCGGCGTATTATCCTGTACATCATGTCCATCGACGGCCGTTAGCGTCTCCACCTGCATTATCTTTCTTTCCACACGAGGTATTTTAGTCTATAGAGTATGTTCATAACACTGCCTCGATTTTTCTACGCAGCATTCTCACTCCACCCTCACTTCTAAATTTAACTTCAAGAACGTCAGTGTAATGCTGACGTCCTCAACAACAGGATTATGACATGAAGCGCATGACCCGTGAATAAACTCCAAACTTTTCTGTATATAAAGTGGTCGAATGGCCGAAGTAGAATCAGTTTGAAAGACTACTTCACTCTACGAATCACTTCACTGTTATAAACTTTACCTACAAACATCATGTCCAGCGATCCCAGGTATGCTTTGAAATATTGCTACCAGGCATCAGAACTGACTGTCTTTCAGTAAGATGAGTGGCCAATACAACTCTACCATGGGTGATATGAAAGAGGGGGTACGCACTCCTCAGTGTTCCCTTACATGTGATAGTCTTAATGAACAGGAGTAGCTTGGAAAGATTATTCAATCAGAAGGTCTCCAATCTAGTGGCCGGCGACAATCACAATCAGGCCGCGACGAGATTGAGGCTGCTCGTGCCCAAGGATACAAACAGGGTGCTCAGGACCGTGTTGGAGGGATGAAAGATTCGACTCTCGGTGCTGTCACCGGAGACAAGCAACAACAAACGCAAGGTTTGCAGTATTTACATGTCTGTGTTTCCAGTGGTATTAATTGTCGTCTGCACAGGCAACCTGCGACGTGATATGGGTCGTACTCAACAGGATGCTAATAGCAACTCCAACGAGTCATAAAGAGTTATTGTTTGTATCAACAACCTTTTCAATTTGTACTTATGTTTTGATCGATAATTAATGAGTATGGCGCTAAATGTTTGGGATGCTGGAAAATAAGGTGGAAGGAAGAACGCTGGATTTTCGTAAGTAAATTGTGTATGGTGAGGTGCTCCGTTGGTAGAACACAGAGCACTCAGAATCCTGCTACGGGAAATTGAATAACAACAAGCCCAACGTCGGTATCACCGAACGCGACGCTAGCTCAACCAACCTCACAAATCCGCAAAAGTGCTCTCAAGAATATCTCTCTGCTGTTTCCGATAAACCCTCCCAATTCCCGGAGTAGAAATCGCACTCTCCCTCCTCCCCTTATACTCCAACCAATTCATCCTCAAATCCAATCCCACCTCGCCCAAAACACTCTCAACTCTCCTTCGCATACCCCCACGCACCCCGATTCTTATATTCCTCCTGAACCCAGCAAATTGATCATATGACTCAAGCGCCTCGTAGAGCTGAGTGAACGAGAGTGGTGCCAGCTCTTCGATCCGTACAAATGATAGCTCATCGACCAGGTTGCGCGTTCCACGCTCTTTGATCAAATCGTAAAACAATTTTCTGGACTACGAGCCGATGCACTTAGTTTTCGAAGGGTCTGTCAGAGGATCTTGAATAACAGGTTTAAATCCCGTTCCTTCGTCAAGCTCCGCCAAAGACAACGAAGATACCTTCATAAAAACACACAAGTCAATCGGCCCGTTGAAAAAATAGCAAGCGCCACTTACAGCTAACCTCAACAATCCCTTCGGCCCCACAATAACCAACGGCTTCCTATACCTCCTCTTCATCTGTCTCCTCAACAAATGGGAATATTGAGCAGGCGTCTTAAAGAACACCACATGCATATTAATACTACCCGCATCAGCTTCATCCTCTATTCATCTATCATTCGTCAATTGCAACATACGTTCCATTCGCGAAGGCGAATGTTCCTGACAGGCTACGTCAAGCCCATGAGGAAGTCGTAAAACAATAGCACTCTGTTTAAGCCATCTGGCTTGAGACTTACTTTCGGAAGAATATATGTAGGTATCAATCATAGTTTGAGCGCCCTTAAAGAAGTCTCCAAACTGCGCCTCCTAAATCGGGAGTAAGGTAGGCCGTTCCCAGGTAGCACTTACTCGAACTAGCCAAAAAAGCTAGTCAGTGCGGCATCAGGAAAGACGAAGACATCACCTACCCCTAAGACTGCAAATTCACTCGAAGAACCTATCAAAAATCAGCATTCCCTCCGTGAAAATTTCCAAAAATTAACGAACCTCGGGTCGCCCGAGTGCGTCCCTGTCCTCTTACCTGTGCAGGTCCTTGACTTCCACTACCACTTTCTCAACAGTTATATGAGGTTCTGGCGGATAGAAATTAAATATCCAGAATGAATTAAGAGATGTACGATGTACACCTCGTAGTACTGGAAGAGAATAAGTGTGATATAGGAATTTGTCCCTCAATGTATCTTGTACTAAACGTGATGCATGAACACATACACGGACCTGACACGGACTCACTTCGGAGAAATTGCTCCGCACTCGCTCCTCGTTCGGACCGTCATGTATGTTGATAATTCTCAACTCGCTGTTGGTAACTCTGACTCAATTCCCCTGCATCACGTTCTTATTCAATCGTCGTCTCCAAAAATAAATCAGAAACGTCATCACAAAGTTGGCGTCATCATTCCGATTGACACTCTAAATCAAATCCCTCGACAATAGGAGGTCGCATCACATCGAACCACATGATTCATGAATTAGGAGGAATGTCAATGCACTATGCGGCACACGGGTGACAGAACGCCCCTCCAGAAAACGACCGAAGGCAAAGGAAACCCCGCCGAGTTCAACAAATCAAAGCTCGGTATATCAATAAGAACTAAGTTCAACCAACCTCACCAACCCACAAGATAGTCTCAACATCCTCAATCCCGCTTCTGATAAAATAGGCTGCGCGTTATCTACCATTTTTTACGCATGGTCCTCAACCTCCGAGTCTCCACTTTCCTCGTGTGGCTCTTTGAAATTGGACCGAGAATTCCCTCGTGACACCGCGGCGTCACTGCACTGGTGTATTATTTGAATTTATTTTGCACACCTGTTGCACACCATGTCCGTCGATGGCCTAAGCGTCTCCACCTGCATCTTCCTTTCCACACGACGTCTGGGCCAAAAATGTCGAGTATGTTCAAAACACTGCCTCGATTCTTCTACGCAGTGTTCTCACTCCACCCTTGTTTCTAAATATAACTTCATGAACGTCAGTGCAACGCTGACGTCCTCAATAACAGGATTACGACATGAAGTGTACGATCCGTAACCGAACCCAAACCTTTCCGCATATAAGGCAGTCGAATGGCTGAGGTAGAGTCAATCAACAACACTACTTCACTCTACAAACCACTTCTCTACTATAAACTTTAACTACCAACATCATGTCTAGCGATCCCAGGTATGCTTGCAAACATTGCTAACGACCGTCAGAACTGACTGTCCTTTAGTAAGATGAACGGCCAATACAATGCCACCATGGGTGATATGAAAGAGGGGGTACGCAGTTTCAAAGTTTCTTTATCCTGCTGTCATTTCAAGGATTATGAATAGCTCGGAAAGATTATTCAATCGGAAAGTCTCCAATCTAGTGGCCAGCAACAATCGCAAGCAGGCCGAGAAGAGATTGAGGCTGCCCGTGCCCAAGGATATGTGGATGGTCTTCAAGACCGCGTTGGGGGAATGAAAGATTCGACCCTCGGCGCTATCACCGGAGACAAGCAACAGCAAACGCAAGGTTTGTAAAATACAAACGGCTGCGTTTTCAGTGGTATTAATCGTCGTTGCTATAGGTAACTTGCGACGTGATATGGGCCGTGTTCAACAGGATATCAACAGCGACAGTAGCAGCAACTCTAATGACTCGGAGTCTAAGTAACGGGTTGTTTTTTTCTATCAGCAATACGTATCTGTGCTCTGATTGTTAATAAAAGAGTGTAACGCCAAATATTTGGAATGTCGAGAAACACTGGATTCTCGTGAGCAAATTGTATATTGTGATGTTGTCCGGTGATGGAGCACATTTATACCTAGAGTCCTGCTACAGCAAATAGGATAACGAACCTCTTCATTGACAAGCCCAACTTTGGTGCCACCAGAAGTGACCCTAACTCCACCGTCCTCACAAATCCTCAAAAACGCTCTCAAGAACCTCCCTCTGCTGTTTCTGATAAATCTTCCCGATCCCTGGGGCCGGAATCGCACTCTCCTTCCTTCCCTTATACCCCAACCAATTCCTCCTCAAATCCAATCCCATGTCTCCTAAAACGCTCTCAACTCTCTCCTTCACATGTCCCCACGCGCCCTGATTCCTAGGTTCCTCCTGAACCCAACAAATCTCCAAATCATGCAATCGTTGATCATATAATTCAAGTGTCTCGCGGAGCTGAGTGAACGGGAATGGTGCCAATTCCTCTACCCGTACGAATGATACTTCATCGACCAGGTTGCGCGTTTCACGCTCTTTGATCAGATCATAATAAAGTTTTCCGGTTACTAAAACGATGCGCTTGGTCTTCGAGGGGTCTGCTAGAGGATCCTGAATAACAGGTTTGAATCCCGTTCCCTCGTCAAGCTCCGCTAAAGACGATGAAGACGCCTTCATGACAAGTTAGTCAACGCGCTTAAAACTGAGCAAACAACCACTTACAGCCAATCTCAACAATCCCTTCGGCCCAACAATAACCAACGGCTTCCTATAACTCCTCTTCATCTGTCTCCTCAACAAATGGAAATATTGAGCAGGCGTCGTAGGGAACACCACATGCATATTAATACTACCCGCATCGGCTTCATCCTCCGTATATCTATCATTCGTTAATTGCAGCATTCGTTCCATTCGTGAAGACGAATGCTCGGGACCAGCTCCGTCAAGCCCATGAGGGAGTTGTAGAACAATAGCACTCTGTTTAAGCCATTTGGCTTGTTAAAACGGAAGAGAATCGGTCATCAACACTTTGAACAAGCAAAACGAATGAGGAGACTTACTTTCAGAAGAGGATATGTAGGTATCAATCATAATCTGAGCGCCATTAAAGAAGTCTCCAAACTGCGCCTCCCAAATCGGGAGTAACGTAGGTCGTTCCCAACTAGCACCGTACTCGAACTAGCGCAAAAGACCAGTCAGCGCGACATCAGCAAAAACCAAAACAACACCTACCCCTAAGACCGCAAATTCACTCAAAGAACCTATCAAAAATCAGCATTCCCTTCGTAAATAAAAAAAATTCCAAAAACAACGCACTATTGGCCAACTCAAGTTTGCCCTCGGCACCCAAAGCCTCATTCAAAGGTACAACCACCCCCTCCGTCTTCTGATTCACCAACATCGCATGTCTATGACTGAAAGTTCCCCTCCCAACATCCTGTCCCGAAATCCTCACATCAAACCCTTCCTTCAACAACGACCCAAACGCCAAAGCCTCAGCAGTAGCCCAATCTAATCCTTTCTCCTTCTCCAAACTATTCAACCGGTTCTTCACATGCCGCGCCAATTTTGGATGGAGTTCGAAATTGTCAGGGACCCACACTGAAGCTTTACCGATAGCTTTAAGGGCGTCTTTATCGACACCTGTTGAGATTTGCGCATTGGATTTGTTAGAGGAGGAAGCAGGCCATGAGATCTCTTTCCATTGACGTTGAAGCATCGGTGCTGATGACACAGCGGGGACGTAGGACTGGACTTGGGAAAGTTGGGATTCGAGATGGGATTTATACGTTGAGCGAACATCCGTGATGTCTTCTTGCGTCACCACGCCTTCCGACTAGCGAATTGGCCTCAATACTTGTGTCTTTGGTATTTCACGAGGGCAAGAATACGCACCAGAAGTTTATGTTCATAGAGCTCTGGAACGGATTTCCTAGCCGCTATCTTTTCATACATAAGCGGGCTCGTAATACCGGGAAGATCGAGTTCATTGTGTCCCCTAATAACGCGTTTAGAGTAAATTAAGAAATGAGAAAAAAATATGAATACCATCGTCTATACACCAGCAGATCCACAATGATATCCTAAACACGCGAAAACTTGAGAAAAGAGTTATCTCCAGATCAGTGCATACACTCACTTTTCTGAAGTAATTACGATATCGGAAAGCGATATCCATCGCACGCACAACGTCTACATCATCCATCGTCAAAAATGCGCCATTGCGAGGGCAAAGTATCATTCATACCTTCAGGATGGTCGCCATTCACATGCAGGACAGGCGCATTGATAGCCTTGCCAACGTCTGAACAATAAGCCGAGGATCTGGCACCCGATGCTGGAGTGGTGTACCCAATACTACACACCACCGTCTTAGTTCTGTACTCCCAAATGTGCATACAAAGACGGCAACATACTTGTTACTAAACCGAATGTCAGCAACCAGGAATATGTACAAGACAGAAACAAAAACTCACTCAACAACCAAGTGAACACTTCCACCACTAGTATAATGCGGTAAATTACCTATTTCAGTATAAGACCAAACCGAACCCGACATAATGTCCAACAGAAAATCACTTACTGAGGCCTAGAGTCTCCATCACGACTCCCTGACCAGTGAAACTCGCGTCACCATGCAACTGCACACACATCACTTTATCGCCCAACTGACAATCCTTCGGTGAAGTCTTTAGTAACGAGAATTGTTTAGCACGAGTCTTTCCTAAGGCTACAGGATTCACGGCCTCTGTATATATATATACAACTGAAGTTGAGTGAGAAGCCTAACAGAGAGGATGTGACGCACCGAGGTGAGATGGATTGGGAAGTAACGAGACTTTGATAGGGTTTTCTGCACCATCGTAGTTCAGCGTCGGAGATGAAACTAAGAGTCAATCCATTCAGATTGAAGAGTACGTTAAGAACGTAGGAGAGAAGGATTACCCAAGTGACTCAAAACATCGCCTTCAGCACCCAATTCCTCAGGATATTCCGATCCACCCTTGATTTTGTGGAACAGCGCCGTCGGAGAGTATTGCAATAGATCCGTAAGAAGGTTCAACCGACCTCTATGGGGCATAGCTACAAAAAACAAAAATTATAGCCTCGCTCGTTCTGTGGCGAGGAAAGAATACCGTACCAAGAATGATATGTTCAATGCCACCTATAAGACAAGCGTCAATATGATAATAAAAGTCGAGGAGAAATATATAAAACCTTGAGCCGCGGACGAGAACAACGTATCCAAAGCAGGTATCATCGATTCACCTCCCTCCAACCCATACTAACAAAATAAAAAGCATTCAACACACCAACTACTCAACAAGAGAACAAGACTCACCCTCTTCAAATTCGGAAACTTTGCTTGCAAAAAGTGGTCCAAAACTTCGCTCTTCGCTAACAATTCATGTATCCTCTTTTTCTGTTCTTTCCGATCGACGTCCAATAAAGGTATATCCGACTCTTTCGGAAGTTTCTGAGATTCAAGAAGATGAGAGAACCAAAGTCGTTCGGTTTTACTAGGTGAATGCATATACTAACATTCCCCCTTTTATCAGACACAGTAGCAAGGCAAGAAAGCAAAAAACCGCACCTCATACCCAATCCTCCCAACATAAACACTCCTCAAATGATTCTCAATCTCATCCAAAGTCCACAACGACTCCTTCCCCACATCATCACCACCCTCCTCCCCAACGCGCTTAGTCCACAAAATCCCATCAACATCATATTTCTGTTCTCTATCAACCAACCCATATCTCGCAGGATACAGCGCCGCAACATTATCCCTATGAATTAAATCCAAAGGATCAATAGACGCTGCTCTATGCCCATGTGTACGCATTGAATCAACATATCTGAGTAGAGTCGCGTTGTGATGTCTATTCGCGAGTTGTTTAGGTGTGTCTGTTGTAGGTAGTTAGTTAGGTTTATAGATGAGAAGAGGAGGAGGAAAGGGGAAGCGCGTACAATCTGGGAACTCGTATTTCGGTGGTGGGCGATACCCGAAACTCTCATCATGATACCCTCTCAACCCTCCAAACGCAGCTCTCACCGAAACACCAGACAGCCGCAGCGTAGTCGCACCAGCACCAGCACCAGCACCAGCACCAGCAGCACCGCGACACAACCGACCAGCACCGACGCGTCTAGAAATCAGATACATAGTCTCAATAAAGATAACACCGTCAAGAGAAGACCCCAGTTGGCCAGCTTCTCCTTTCTAGCAGAGCGGTTGTGCGAGGGTATACATGGAGTTACGGGATGAAGTATGGTTATATACTCAACCACTAACCCGGGTCATCAGATCAAGTTCCGCCCGACGCCCGTACTTACACACCCCCCCGCTCAACACACTCGGGAAACAATGGAAAGCGACAAACTTCTTTTTCGTGCCTCGTATACGTAGCAGTAGTCTATTCTGCTAATGTGTGCTTTAGGCGAGTAACATGTGACTTGTGCAGCTCGCTCGACGGCGGAGATATCTACCCCGCATTACAATCGAAGTAATTAAACACACACACATACACACTCACCCGGATCATACATCCGTACCCAAAAACGTTACAAGCTCGCACCGCACTCGTCACGCAACACAGTCCTCACGAATCACAAAAAAAAAAACACACATCAAATTCCCCAAAAATCCAAAACTCTACACGAAAAAAAATCAACAAACGACCTAAACCCATTGTTCATCTATAACCAAAGAAAACAATCTTTGTTTTTTTTGTTTGCAAAAAAAGGAAGAAAGACTAACTAATTTGTCTAGATTAAATAGAGAAAAAACCGATATAGTCCTCACACGTAGTCATGTAGGTAGGTAGCTAGCTTGATAATAAGGAAAGGGAGCCGAGTAGAAGAGGGGGGAGAGAGTAGGGAGGGAAAACAGGCGTACTTGGATAAATCACGTTGATCCCCGGGATTACCACACCCACCCAACAACAATAACAAAACTAGATAACTACACGGTAAAAGAAAGAAAAGCTCTAGTTAAAATAAGATGGTAATACGTATGTCCGTTTCAATATTTCATGACGAGAAAAGACCGTAGATCGTTAATGAAAATGCTTGATATAGAGAGGGAGAGCGGGAGAGCGGATTAAAGAGTCTGCATGGTGGATGATGAGAGAGAGAGAGAGAAGGGAAAGCGTGAAAAATAACGAGAAACCCAAGAAAAAACAAAGCATAAAAAAGCGGTCCAATGCAAGCAAGAAAAGAAAAAAAAAAATAAGGAAATTGTGCCGAGATGCCAAAGGGTCCATTTCATTCTTCCTTTCCGTCCCCTTTTGATAGATTCATTTCATTTCTACGCAGTGAGCCGACTTTGTGCATGTCCTCATATTTTCGTTGTTCTTCAAGTTCGACTGGCATCGTACTTGCGGATACTCGGCGAGTTACTTTTAGAAGAATACTCCATAACGGGTAAGGTCTCAAATTGCGTTTTTCCAGCGACCTCCATGGCAACATCATGACCATAGTGTTCCGCCAATTGGCTACAATGGCACTCAGTACAGGTAGAGACGCGGAAAGTGATTACGCACCTGGTATACTGATCCACGATCACAGCCATACTGTCCGGACTCAACCTATACGCCTTGGGCATCATCCCCTTGCCAAACCTATACGTCACGTGATTCGAGCACAACAGCGCCACGATGATAATGCCAATGTGGAGGGGTGCCAGCGAAAACAAAACTGTATACCATTTCCTCAAAACCATCCTCTGGAACTGCAAATAATGCAGTTTGCATCCGGGCAGGACGCTTCTCGCATAGCAGGTCTGGCTGACTGTAGCCTCGATGAACGGAGAAAAGTAGCCGCAACATGAGAGGAGATTTTGGACCTTTAGACGACCGACCGCGCCGAGGTCTCGAGACCACTGGGCGTTGACTTTACCTTCGAGGTTGAAGGAGTGGCGTTTGTAGGCTAGGTAGCCCGGAGCCATGAGAAAAGCAAAGGTGACCCAGAGGAGAAGGGTATAGATGGCGAGGAAGGAGCGGTTGTTGAGGAGGATACCTGCCCAACCGATAATGGAGGTGAAGAGGCCTATTGAGACGGCGAGGGTGGAGAGGACGAGCTCGGAGCGGTTGCCTACTCGGATGATATCGGCCTTGTCCCAGATGTTGAACCAGGTGAGAAGGCAGATAATGATGCCAACAAGAGTATATGCCGTTAGCTATGACACCAGTTGAGCGACGGGTGGAGCAGATCAAAAGATTAGAAAGCCTTACGATGAGATTTGCAAAGAACAATATCCACTTGAATTTAGTCCATTTCATGTATTTCATGCTCTTGGACCAACCACCGTTGGTCAAGCTGACGCCGTCGTAATCGTCGTCGCCCTCGACGGGCATTCTGGCCTCACCACTCTTGAAGGCATCGACACCGCCGCCAAACTTTGCCACCTTCATGGGACCGTGGGCACCGTCGCCATCCGCGGCACCCTTTTTCCGGGCTCGTCTCCTCGCGGTTCCCTGGTTGAGCATGCTGTTCGAGAACTTTGTCGGGAGATAGTTTACGCTGAGGGACATGCCGGAGCTAGAGGTCATGAGCCTGCCTTCGGGCACGGGGCTCGAGGGAGACGTCCCGCCCCCTCTCAGGGGACTGGCACTGCCGGTGTTGCTTCCAAGACTGGCATACGAGCCGCGAGCCGAGCCAGAGCTCTGCATGAAGGGCGGCATGGGGCGCTCAAGAACAACCTCTCGGTCCTGGGCGCCGGTGGGGGCAGTGGGAGCGGCTGCGGGGGCATTGGCATGGTGTGAAGAACTGCTGCTGCTGTTGGACATGGCGGGCGAGGCAGCGGAATCGATGAGCCTCCTGCGCTCGCGGTCAGAGACGATGGGGGCAGTCGAGAGGGCCTGGGAGTCGTGGGAGGAAGTCGAGGATCGGCTGGGCGTGCGGGCAGAAGAGAAAGGAGGCGATGGAGGCGGATTCCGGATTTGCAAAATACGAATCAGGCCCGGCGTCCGAAAAAGGGAGTAGCAGAAAAAAAAAGTCAGCGGGGGCGCAAGGAGGAGAACGAGGTGAAACTGACGAGTGGTCCATCTGCAAACGAGCGTGGAAAGCCTGGGCGGGGCAGAGGAGAAGGAGAAGGGAAGACGCGAGGCAGGGTCTTCATCAATCACCAGCCGTGCCACAGATCGGCAGGCGGCGAGATCCCGGACCGCGGTAAACGTGTCCATTCTTCCCTTCCCTCCTTTCCCTCCAGCTGCGGAGTGCTATATATAGCCACACCGTCGTTCTAGCCTGGTGTACATACATCCTATCAGCACGAAATGTGCGGAAACCAGGCTAGTGGCTTATCCGTCGTGTGCGACTCGACGAGAACTCGTGCTCGCAGCACCGGTGACACTCCGATGACATAACCCATCTTGTGCACAGAAAACATGGCGGCGTCAAGACTCCTTTTCATCCTAATCAAGACTATCCTAGTGGGCAGCCTTCAGCCATCGCCTGCTGGTGTCAGCTCAACAGGGCTGCTGTTAACCCGGAGTTAATTCCTCTTGGGACTCACAGGGTCAAACCGCGCCCATAGCATTCTCCGTCTTCGCGGTCTCGCACGATCAACATCCTTATGTTTTACCCACCAGCAGGGTCGATTTCACAGTTGTTGTTTTTTTTAGCTTTCACCACCCGTCAACCTCTTATTAAAGGTTGCTATACTCCTCCTCACTGGTGGAGAGGAAATGAGATGTCGAACATGACAGCGGGCGGGTTTGTTTACATTTGGTAACGATTCAACCAAAGTAGGCAGCCCATCGACACCTTTCCGATTACATACACTCAATTTGACATCCATCGGTACAATGCCCCAGTCTCCTATAATTAACTGTCATCACCCTCCCTTATCCCACCATCCATTAAAATTAACATTTTTCCTCTCTACTGTGCTCCTTTAGTATCGCCCACGAGTGCCCCCGAGAGATAGAGCCGAATAGTCAGAGTCCCCTCAAAATTGCAAAGGGAAAGCCAGGAGTAGAGTTTGGCGCGGATGTGTGGTAAGAGTTCGGGCGGTGCGGGTACGGGTACGGATGTCAACCCCTGCATACCTGCCTGGTGGGAAGCCGCGGGTGATATCAGTAATCTACTACCTTCTTCAACACTGACACGTTCGACAGTTGCACTGCCAGTGAGCATGCGCAACAGGGCACAGATGATTACACTTATGAGGATAATGAAAATTCGATTTTGAAAGACCAACCAGTATTGTTAACAATATCTGGTTTTCCAAAGTCCCACACCACTTGACAGGAATAGGTGTGCGTGGTTCGTTTCCCCGGATGTGCAGGAAACTTATCGAGGCTCAAATATCGCCAGCAGTTACTGTACGCTAACGATTTCCAGACATCTCCGCTATTATCTTTACTCCTGCAGAGCTCAGGTATCTCGAGAACACTCCCCCCCAAGCTATTAGCAAAGGCCTTTCACCCCCGACATCTCGCAGGAGAAGCATCTATCCAAAATTAGTTCCATCGATCCATGAATACATCATCAACCAACACTAGAACAAGCACCCTGCAGAATTTGGTTATCTCGGTGTCCCCCCTCCCACAGCTACTAACAAATTCCGTTCACCCTCGACATCTCATAGGAGAAGTGACTATCCCAAATCAATTCCATCAACGCATCATCAACCGACTCTAGAACAAGCACCCTTTTACTAGTTCTCATAGAACCTCCGCGTTCAGAAGCTCAAACTAAATCAGGTATGATTCAACCCTGTTATATGTCAGACCTTATCTGAACCTGCAGTGGGAGCTTCGGGCGTGACAGCAGATACGTGAAGACCGCTTTGAATTTCGACAGCTTCCTCAAATTGTATCGAAGCGTGATTCGTTGCATGATTCCAACGCAAGGAACTCATAACCCCTTGGCTCCTTTGTGATTCATATGATTGGCCACTGGCAACTCAGTATTGCACCAAAAGGTAGGCAATTATCTAGGTAACATACTTTACGGTTTAGCGTTGATAGTGACTTTATTATGGGCTTACCTCGACAAATACCTTTGATTCTGTAAAGAAATTGATGACGGTACTATCAAAAAGTATTGCCGTAGCCAAAAGCCAGACAGATTCAAGGACATATGATTCAATGATCATGGCCACGACGCTCATGTATCCGGTAGCCCCTTGATTTTCCCCTGCCGAGATCCTCTAATTAGTTATTTCCACTATTTATACTATCACGTCCGTACCGATTAACTTTCGTTGTTGCCATTGTTTGAAAATGAGGTACACAGAAATCAGCACTGTGCAGAGTGATGTCGTGGCTCCTTGAATGGCAATTTCTGCTCGATCTGTTCTATAGTCCAGCTGAAAATCCTCTTCAGTTGACACCGTAGTGTCAAGTACTGTAGTCCTCAAAAGCAATCCTGTAAGGACATGAGATAATCCCGTAAAAGAAGAGAATCCGTACTAAGCAATTACCCGTGAAAGTTAAGAAGCACATCGTAGGCAGCACAATAACCCAGTAGGCATATCGGGTGGCACTCCAAATGACCCATACACGCCAAATCTTACCCAACATTCAGGCATCTTGTGGAATAGAAACGATAGCAAATAATGGCACACCTGAATTCCTGACGTCAACACATCGCACGTCACCTGAAGGGCGATCGCAACAGGTACTACAGGAGTAGTAAGAAATTCTGTTAGTTCATATGTATATGGGCCGCCAGGATAGCTGCTATGCTTGACGTAGGCATCTTGTGCGACCCAAGCATTCGCGATCAAGATGTACAGCCCACAGAGCATTATAATAGTACTGTACACAAGCATAAACCTAGCCTGTCTTTGCCTGTCTCCATTTCGAAGCCTAGGAGCGAGTGAATGAACATATAGGCAGAAAAGTGTAAACGCAATTCCGTAAAATGTTCCAACAACTGTTGTAGTAGCAACAAGGTCAAGCTGGGCGATGAGGAGACGTGCCCCTTGTATTGGCACTGAGGTACTGTTATTCATACTGAAATTCAAAGCTGTTGGACGTGTTTAGATTCGTTTGCCCTTCAGTAGCCGTATATATTCATTTCTGAGACATACATATATGGTTTTCATCATTAGGTAGACCTCTTGTACGTGACAACCATGCCTGATGGATTATCATGCAACATTTGTTTGAAATTGACTTAAGAGAACGAAGCTGATATTGATGGTGCCAGTGGCTTGTGACTCTCACTTTCTACCAGAGCATCCCCTGGAAAAAACGATCTTGTGACTTTTGATTTCCCAACAGCCTAACATCATTTTCAGTCGTTCACATCCTTGCAATTCATCATGATCGGCGGAGCATTCATAACATTTGTCATGAGCGCTGAGCGTTAGACTAGTTATATTTTAAGAGAGTGAGAAACAACTTCTCAAAGTCAATGATAAGAATCTGTGTTGATATATCTGCCATATCACAGTTTTCCTCCGATCATATCCCCTATCAATCCATCTCACTGTGGCAACGAGGATAGCTGTCATTCATCACATTGTCAACGGAATCAAGAACTAATCGAAGGTCTAATTTTTTCTTCATTTATTGAAAGCCAACGCGGCTCACTAGAACGACAACCCACAATCACACAAAGAATCAGTGTTCACGATATTGTTTTACAGACAATAGATACACCTATATGTACAGGGAGAGGATAAAACTACCTGAAAGTGAGAAGGTAAATACGCCAGGCTATAAATAGAATGGTCAGTCGTGAGCGCAAGCTTACAATTGTACTCCTCCATCCACAAGTTCTTCCGGCCAGAGATAGATCATCAATCGCGTTAGTGGAGCTGCCATGTCATTCATGGGATAATGACCCCGCAAGTTTACAAAGAGAAGGTCTAGAACAGGTGTATCGGCACAGCTTTGGGGTAAGAGTAAGGTGGACTCGGATGCGGGTACGGGCTAATATTAGTGTACCGGCGCTAAAACACTACCCGCCTGGTGGGTAGCGGCGAGTAAATCATCATGCATCATGTTTAGTAATGCTTAGACTTCTTCGACTTCGACTTCGAGATTCCCTATCGTGGTGAAGTCAACGAGCACGTACCAGAGCACACGCCGGATAATACGTTGACTCAGAATATGAGGATGAAGGTCAGAAGATAATTTTTTTACTCTTGACCCCATTCCCCACTTTTCCGAGTATCTGGTACGCTATCTAACAGAAAGATTCTTCTTGTATTACTACCTTACTGTGACTTGACTCCGATACAATTATGCCTCTCTTTTGGTTTCTGGTATCACTAGCTTAGTGCCAATGGTGAAGTTAATACCAGTAATCCTGAGACTTACGGATACAACCGTCGACGAATTATACGAATGATGTTCGAGAAACACCAGTGGAGTATTTCTCCCTCGAGTCTAATGTTCAAATCATCCATCACAATGATCGTTAGCCTGGGGAGGCTGTCTGTAAAATCAAAGAATCCATAATCCCATCTCTCTATGTTTAACTTATCCACTAAGCAGATTTCGAGAAAGAATACAAATGAAATTCCGGAATAAATTACAGCTGGTTGAAAATCGTAGAGAGCCGAGGGACGACGAGTAAATAAGTGTTACTGCAATTCCAGACAAAACTGATAGTATCGAAGTCTCATTAGTAGGCGGAGTCCTGCCAATTAGCCTTTTCTGTCCTGGGAACTGATACCGCCTGCCTCGAGAAATCTAAATTTACTGACCTACTAGTGGCCCGAGGGCCGCAGTTGTAAAGCGCGCAGTACCGAACATGTGGTAAGTCGTGGATTATGCCGAGTCCTACGTTCAAGTTGGTGGACTTAATCTGTCCTCGTGTATGGACTGTGCTTCCTCGTGGGCTTACCATAAAAGGACACGCTAATGAGTTTCTTGGGGCTGGCATATCCTATAGCCATTTACCTATTCGACTACCCCCTTCCAACCAAACAAGAGTAAGACGATAAAGCTGTTGGTCCGGGATCGGCCAAGATTCCATTACGAAACCGCGATCTCCCAGAGTTTTTCCTAAAATTGATCTTCTGCTCTCGAGTTAGTTGGAAGATTCCAAAGGAGACCCTAGCTAAGATCACATCCAAGTCATCCAAAAATAACCTCTTCTTATTCCTCAGGTAGAAAGAACGAGTTAAACAGTAAAACATTCGTGACTCCGATACTCGAACTCCGATATCCGAGGGTTCGAAAATGGGTCTGTACCTTTCTTTGGTTGAGTATTAACTGATTTTACTTGACGGTCCGCAGAGGATCTTTTGCGGAGGTATTAATGAACGTCTTCCTCAAAAGCAGGTATGTAGCTACCACTGGACGATGGAAATCCAACAGAGCTTTTTCTGCAATCATCCTGCATGCATTAATAGTTTTGAACAAAATCCATGCGTATTAGAATTGTCGCTCTGGGTTCTGTACTCTATAGCTCCCTGGCCACCAGACTTGCCGATCCCCGTTGCTTCATCCTGGGATTTTACCTCGTTTTCTCCCACCAGTAACAAGTCTACACTACCCACACAGACAATATGGCCATTGCATTGTCCTGCCAGGGCTTATCGACTATGACGGAGCGTGCAGGGTTTTTCTGATACTGCGAGGCACTCAGGTCCAAAAAATCAGATCGAAAGTAGTATGCGGCATGAGATGATTGCTGTCGATTATCTCGGGCTTTAGATGTCGAATCACCACGCGGGTCGCGTCTTTGAAATTGCAAGCGATCGCCCCTATTGACTGGTCTCATAATCTCAAATGATCAATAGGGACTTTGACTGTTACTTTCAAGGCGACATTGAAATCCTGAACGGTGGAATTATGTCGGTCTGAGAAGGCTACCCCTATTCAACTCATAAGTTTTACACTGAATGAGGGATATGGCCGAATCCCCTGAGATATTCTGTACATGCTATAACCGTTTCTAGACTTGTCTGGTATTGTTGTGGAGCGATCGATAGTTCTGATTGTGCTCATGACTCGCTTGACAATGATGTTCGGAGGGGGGCAGGAACGGCTCAACGGATGGTGCTACAGAATCAAGGGGTTCACTACTAAATGAGGTAGTGATCTACCGGCTATCGATTAGAAACCATCACTTGATCGTGCATTCCGATAATTATTGTCACACCAAGATTTTGTCCTTCGCCAACTCGCACGCGAGTAACACGCAGTAGCTGGCGAAAGAACTAGGAGGAGTGTAGAAACTCGATCGGTTGCAGCTCATATCATACTCGATTTCAGTACCCCACCAAATGGTTAACGTTTATGTCAATCGTCCCCGTGGGTGTGAGGTGCTCCGGTTTCGGGAGATCACACCTCCAGACTCGGCCTTCTCTAATAGCCTAAACTGGTAGTGTCAAATGAAGACACCCTGTGGAGATTAGCCTGGCGATTCAGAAAGCCTTTGAATGAGCACGTACGACACCTCCACTTTTACGATGGTCATCTTCTTTTCTGCTTCATAGTTATTCCATCTCTCGGCAACGCCATAAGATGCTCCCCATGATCTTCACGTTCATAATCCAAAGAGCAAGGGATGACCGGGACATGACGCAGTAGCCTCCTGTAGTTGGGATATCTACTCCGGGTCCCGCCCCCACTTGTGGTATATCTACTCCGAGTCTGATTCTAGCGCTCGCCGATTTGGTATATCTACTCCGGTTAATGTCAACAAGTACGCGTTTGTGTCACACGGATGCCAAAGTTGTAAAACGAAGCCCTGCATTCCATTTTGACAGGCCAAAAAAACACATAGAGGTAGAGCAAGAGAGTTGATGAACATATGATTAGTGGTGACCTAGAGCAATTTTCCAAGGCTAAACGGGCCGTACCTGCCTATGTCTGGACGTATAAATAGGAGGCTTGACCATCCCTGTGAAAACATCGTCCTACATTCTCTTCGTTTATCCCAACCTCCTCATCGCCCAGTATGATTACCTTCTACGATCTCAAGGCTAAGGACCCAATCAAGACTGTTTCCCTAAATGCATGGAAGATTAGGTATGTCGCGGCACAATGTGTCATTATCGTTCGTTTGCTCATTGTTATACTGTCAGGTACACCCTTAACTACAAAAATCTCCCTTACAAGACTGCCTATTATGAATTCCCCGACATGGCGACGGAGTTCCCGAAGCTAGGCATCCCCCCTAGTGGCACTATGAATGGTCATCCATCGTACACCATTCCATCCCTCATAGATGACTCGACTGGCGCAAAAGTCAGCGAGACATTCAACATTGCCCAGTATCTCGACAAACAATACCCCAACACTCCCAAAGTCTTGCCTGCTGGTACCGAAGCCCTTCAAGCCGCCTTCCACGAGGAATTCTACAAAGTCATCTCTCCGATTTACCCCATCTTCTTCCCGAAATGTCGTGGAGGCTTAAACCCACCCAGTGCTGATTATTTCGATTCGACTCGGGAGAGGATGTTCGGAAAGTCGATGGCGGAGTTGGAGCCTAAAGGAGAAGAGCGCGTGAAGGCTTGGAAGCAGGTCCAAGACGCGTTTGATACGCTTGATGGGTGGATGAGCAAGTCGTCGGGTCCTTACTTTGTGGGGGACACCGTCAGTCTCGCAGACTTTACGATTGGTGGACTGTTGAGTGAGTTCAGGCTATGTCTGGGGGACGATAGTAAGGAGTGGAAAGACCTTATGGCGTGGAACAATGGAAGGTGGGCTGCCCTGAAGAAGAGCTTGGACGTGTGGTCAAGCTGCGACAACTGAGTAGAATTGAGGAAGATAATAATAAAGGGTGTTTGTGTCTCATAGTGCTTACTTTTCTGATAGACCCATGCTTTGTGTAACATACAGACTGGCGATTGGATGACTTATAAGCGAATAAATATAATCCTACATGTTTTTTTAGTAATCATCCCCAAAAGAGCACCGCCAGATGCAATCCTATATCATATCATGAGCTTGTTTTATGATGTTCATTGTCTCCGCCAGTGTTAGATCCATAGTCAACTGAGAGCGCTGAATTCCGAATTAATCTACTCACCATGAAGCATATCCGAGGAGGTTTTACCTTTTCTCCGGACTGAGGCCGGGAATCGATTACCGAGAGCGAGTGGTCCAGGCGATGAGACTACTGGAGTTAATTTTTCTTTCGGAGTTCGCACTAAGCATGTCGGATTCTAGACGTCGCCGATGTCTCTTAGTGCGACATTCACAGGAAACATATTGTAGCTAACACCGTGATCGATTGTTGACTTTGCTTTCGCTTCCCGAATATAGATGACTCCAGGATGACTCAAATGCATATGAGCGATCTGAGGTCTTCAGCTTTTTGACAGAACTCGACTGAGAACATTTCGGAAGACCTAAGGATAGGAACCTTGGCTCGTTAACCAGTAACGATGCGCGAGAACAGGAAAAAATTTAATTAGGACTTAGAAACACCTGTCTTTGCTATTGACGTGCGGATGACAGCAAGTCTGCATCAAGAACAGGAAGAAATTAACTGACTGTCAGCAATGTGCTGTGTATCACGTACCATTTCAATTACTGGCTATAGAAGAGGGAGTTCCGAATAGACGGTAATTTGTACTCAAGAAGCTGTTGCCTTTAATTTTCTGTGTAAGAGAATGAAATAAGGGCAGGGCTTCGTGAGAATTTCATGATTTTTTTGCCAAGTCCGTGTGGGAAAAATGGACTCCAATTTCCCGGATTTCACACGACACTTGCTGTTCGTTCTAGCTTGATCCCCACACTGCCGCATCTCTGATCATGCTCCTTACCCAAGTCCTACCGGGTTGGTAACGGGGTGAATGCACCGCACTTCGGTTTCGATCTCATCGCATCGGGTCTCGGCCCTGTAGCGTATTTACCATCCCGATAGTCTGCCGATAGTTATTCGGTCTATTGGTGTTGGGATGTTCCCATTGCTATCTTACACCCACCCCGCATTGTCGCGGTGCCACGATCGCTACTCAGATGTCATTGTTGCCTGATTTATTTTCTTCCACTCCATTACCGAGGATTCGTAATCGGTCGTCCGAGTTCACACTGTCCTACTTTTTCTCTCCCTAGCCGGAGAAGTCTATCGTTGTTAATCATATGTCATTTGCTTGCTCCTCCAGGTTTAGACTACATTCGGAACACTTGGACCTACATGCATGTCAGGACCATTTTCCGCGTCAAGGTGGATCATGCACGGGTCGTGAACGGGGGCCTCGTCCATTCATCCGCTATGCTGGATCATCATGGGGGATCCGCTCGCAACGGCCATTACGTTCATTCAAAAATAGACCACTGATGTGGCTATGCAGTGAAAGTGTCTATCAAACGACGTGGATTCCTTCGATTTATCATCATACGCACTACTGGAACCGAGATCAAGTAACATTCATACAAAGTCGTTCGAGGGTCTCTTCTTCGACGTGCCAGCGCCCCCATACAACATCCGAACTACGTTTCCATATTGATCTCGGAAGATAGAGTACAAGGTCCCCACCCCAAACATTTGTACAGATACTACCTGACTCACAATGAATGATATGGGCAATATGCTGGGATCCATTAGAGATAGGTGAGGGGTTGAAACAGGAAAATCCGCCGTATCAACCGTGATCGGCTCCGACTGTCACGCTCGAATGTACGATCTTGTACCTTAACACATTGTAAGTATAGTAACGTTTTGAGAAATTTTCTTTTTGACTCTGTACGTAATCAACAGAGGATGTCGACCAAGGACGACTTGTATAAGTATATATGTGAAATTATACGGAGTTTCACACCAGGTCGCCGTTCTCCAGGGACCCTTCTCAATGTCCTTTTATCTCAGAATCCTAATATAATCATTTGTGCGCCTGGAATCCTAAACACTGTATAACTTGAGGTGGCATGGAGCATCAGTTGACTCACCAACAGAGGAGCCTGACAGAGACCATACACAAGACAATCTGTTAGGGCCTCGGTACATGCCAGAGAGAATATGTAATAGTTTCGGAGTAGCGAAACCGCCGTTTACTTGGCTCGCCGGGAATGGGTAATACACCTTCATTTACAACCACGACGACGAACAGGGGTACAAAAAATATCTAAAGCGTCCTATTAGGCAACAAGAAGATATTAGGCAACGGAAAAATATTAGTCTAGATAGCGTAAGTTTTGGTCGGCATATGAATACTAAACTACGTCAGATTAAACAGAGGTATTACGAGACTCGTCACATTTTAGAAGATTAATTCCTCTTCACCACCTTAGTTTCTCAGGAAAGAATTTGGCGATGAGGGTTGTGTAGTAAGGTTTGAGCTTCTCTGGATCTACAGGGTCGTCGCTCTTGCTGTATAAATCATAAGGATTGAATGCTTGAACTGCAGCAAGTGCTTCCTTGTCGGTATCGTTGCATAGATGTTGATAAGCACCCTCGCGATGCCATCTGGAAAATAGACTCGTCAGTATTGGAGGCCGAATCTGGAGGAGTGGATAAAACTAACGGATAGAAGGAGTGATACCGAATCATCCAAAGGCCCTCCTTTGGGAGCGTGGACTGATTTTTCATGACCGAGTAAAGGTACTATGAGTATTGGTCAGAAAACGATACATCGACACAACAGATATAAAGTCACCTCATCATGACCCCACGAGAGCAGAACGTTCTCTAGCCCACAATGAGGCTCATAGATGCCACAGTCGGTCATAAGGTTGTCGTTTCGTGAGTCTGGGTTGGCAGAAAAGGTCTCTGGATAGATTATTTTATCTGAGTACTTGCACCCAACGGGGAATGTATCCTAATGAAACCAATAACGTGAGTTCGCCGATCAGCCTGACGCAATTTAGTATGTCATACGTACTCCAACAATGGCCCATTGTCCTCTAAAAGAAACCGGCTTCAGAAATGAGAAATGTGCGAAAAGAAAAAAAAACTTTACTCCGGTTGGAAGGTGGCAAGAAGTTTGCCAAGATCATGCACAAGGCCAACAACCTGCATCCATTCAGGCTTTCCATCCCCGCGTATGGCTTCTGCTGTTTGTAAGAGATGCTCAATTTGAGACACGCTTGTCTACTCGAGCAGGTTGTCAACTGTTGAATTAAGCAGGCGGAACAAGCTTCTCACGTCAGGATCTGAATCATCTGTCATTGAATTGAGAAGCTCCATCGCTTCCCAAACTCCTGTGATTACGAGTGAGCCGAGCATGCGGTGTAAATTGAGGGGGTAGAGCTGACCCATTTCACAATGTTTCAAATCAGCGAAGCGTTGGCGAACTTCAAGATTGAACGCTAGCGTTTGTTTTTCTACGGCAAGCTAATGTTAATGTTGTTGGTTATAGAAAGAAGCGAATTGCAAACCATGTTGTTCTTGATAGAATCCCTTCACACGATCGCAGGCGTCTTCATACCGCCTGAACGACGTGGTATCCTTTTCCTTGGCAAATTCCGCCTCTGAGTTCCACAGGCATCCTTTTAGCTGGTTGACTGCAAGCGAACAAGCGTTAGATTTAGCATCGAAGACGTGGTGATGTGTCATACCTTCATCTATGGCGTCGGAGGTGTACTCGACTTGAGTAAATGTTGATGATGGCATGTTTAGATTGCCGAAGGGCGACGAGGGACTGGGATGGATTGTAGAGGAGACCAGCAGTGGTGACTTTATATAAGGAATCGGATCTTGCTATCGAATCGAGGGGCTATGATTTTGACTGTTTGAGGGAGGTTAAGTCATATCTATAAGTAACCAAACACACCATTAGTGAGATGATCAAACCTGTTCGAACAGTTCGGCGTGTCTAGATCTGATGACGATCCCCCGAAAAACAACACGAATGTATAGCAACCAGGGCATACTTTCATCCTGCCCCTGCCCCTGCAGCTGGCCCAACCCTGTCGTCCGGAGATCTGTAAGAAGGCCTACAACGCCGTTAATGCCCGCCCCCGATCCCAAGTTAGAGCTCGGCCAGCGAATCCGCGTCACATGCGAGGCGTGCGATTATGGTAGGAGAATGGACTCCAAGGTTTGATATGCCCGTGAGCACAACGGCTTCGCATTTGGTGGTGGGTGTGAGGGCGTAGTGATTTCCATCAATGGTGCAGAATCGAGGTGGATCTGGCATCGCCCGGCACATCGTGCGGCCGCGCAAAGCTAGTTTCTTCAATCATCCAGCGGGCATTCATACATGCCGGATCGTTCCTTTATCGATGAACGTAAGGTGGGAAGCTAATTTGCGCGAAATAACTTGACTCACGCCATACAGTGAAAATTATCATACAACATACCATGCATGAATGAACGATGCTGCGGCGGCCAACGAGGGAAAATGGGGTAAAGGTATCTTTCTGATGTAGTCATCCCATTACTGCGCCTTCATTTGTGGCGCAACTACCCGCAGAGAAAGCCAGTGGCTTGGAACACGAGGGTTGGAGTATTGGTGCACTGCCAATTTCATATTGATTGTCACAGTCACATCACTGGAAAACACAAAAAGACTTCCACCAGTCAGCGTACATTATGCGTCCAACTTGACACTTCTAATTAAAAAATCGAAGACATAAACTCACCCAGAAGTCTAGTTCCCTGAAACGGAAAATCTTTCAAGCCTTTAAAAAACTTCCTGACACTCCCACATAGGCCGATGAAACAAGGTGCTAGGATGTGCTGTTATCCTCAGAAAGTGGCATGTATTATTATATACCAGATAATCAGACTAGCAGTGGCATCTCATCTGTGGGTTTCAATGTTCCTCTCCGAAAGCCTATATATAATGTACCCTGAACCCTTGAATTTTTGGACCTCGGTTTGATAAACTTGCTGTCAACCGCAAACCCTTTTAGGGAACAAGTGGTACATACAGCTACAGAGTGTGGATTGGTAAATCCTTAATTATTGAGTTTGATTCGCGGTGGCTGTCGATCAAGTGATTAATTGAGATTGTAGGACAGGGGAATTTTGAACCCCTACTTCAGTACGCTGTTTGTTGTCGCGCTTCTATGAGAGTCTCTTCACAAATCCTCAACACCTACTACTTCCTAAGTCCATAAGCCGTTAAATTTTCAGTTCAATATTTGCAGTAGCTCATGAATGCTGTTCTTAATTTTAGCAAGTTAAGCAGCCATGCGGCCCCAGTGCACCCTTCCCGGTCAAATGATGTATGCACGCTGGAAAACAGGTCTATGCCGATAACGGAATGATGACCAAGAGTAAGCATAAACGCGTATTCGATGCGTTAAAATTACACTTATATATGATAACATAAATATCTATTGATCAGTCATGTAACATACTATCTTTTTCTCAACCAGACCTCAAAATGACTAGACCGCGGAAGTAATAGTATAAGGATACTTTTCGGGGTATTAACGAAAGATTGGCCTATCAACACTTTCGTGTACAATTATCGGAAGTAAGGATCATAAGGAAGGCAGAATTATATTATTCCCTAGTTGCTGGCTTGGGATACTACAGAAAGATACCGTAAGATAAAATCATCAAACCTAGTAAAATTAGGTGACCTACAAGCATGTTACACTGATTTCCTAACATATGTTCGATAGAAATCGGAGACCAAATACAGACTGCCAGCAACAACAACCAACCCCGCGTCTTGAGTGCGGTTTTCTGCCCATGCTATAGCCTCCGCTAGCGATTTCGTCTGTTCATCACCCTCTGCAGCGACCCACATATCGACGCCAGGAATGAGATTGTTAACGACGTCAGCCATCTCCAAAGGAGAAACGGCTCTGATCCACGGCATTCCATCAGGTGCAGAGAAACGTAATAGTGCAACATGCGGCCTGACGCGCTCTTTGAGGTTGTTTTGTACAATTGGTAGGAGCATCGGAGATAATACGTCGTGCGTGGTTTTCGGGGGAGATTTAGATAACGCAAGGATGTATGTAATATCGATAGTTGGATCAGTGGAATTCGAGAAAATCTGAGAGACGTAATTTGCAAGTGCTGTGGCAGACACTGAATTGTGAGCACCATCTACAAGCACGGGGATGGACCTTGAAGACGGCAATCTGTGGAAGGAGAGACGGCCCTCCCACTGTACACCGTCTATCCCGGAGATTAAAACTGATGGCGTCAAGCGCCCGGAAAGACTGGCATTCGGAAGCCGTTTGTTAAAGAGAGTGGAAATCACTGTCAGCGCCGTCGTCACGTTCTCGAGCTGGTGGCTCCCATGAAGAGGTAAATTCGCTATGACTTGGTCTGGGAAGGCGGGATATGGAAATTTGATTTTGATTCCGGGTGGTGGGTGAAATTCACTTGGGCTGAAGGATAAACGGCAGAGCGCTGGGGCTTCTATCTCGCATACGGAAATGAGGGGGATGAGTTCACATCCTCTACTCGAAAGGAGTTTTTGACCAAGGTCGACAACTTCCGGGTAATCTTGAGGTCCAATAACAAAGGGCTTTCCGGCTCTCGCAATCCCGAGTTTTTCCGTTGCGATGGCAGAAATTGTAGAACCCAAGAAAGCTTGATGATCTAGTGCAACATTCGTCAAAGCCGACACTAGTATGGCTTCGTCGGGAATGATATTCGTCGCATCTAGTCGCCCACCCATGCCTACTTCGACTACAGCCACATCGACCTGAGCACGTTCAAAGATTTGTAGAGCAGTGAGTGTGAGGAGCTCGAAGCTGGTAAGCTTAATGTCGTGTTCGACATTGACGCGCTCGACCTCCGATCGCACCGTGTTGTAAAGATCGTTTTCAACGGTTTTATCGTTAATGACCATACAATCGGTCACGACGGCAAGGTGCGGACTATTGTACCGACCTACATTTAATGCAGGTGACGCAGAGCGAAGGATGGACGCGATGATAGCAGCAACACTGCCTTTACCATTAGTACCAGCGATATGGCAGGTGGGTCGAGTATATTTCGGAAAATACTGCGTAGCATGTTGGAGGCGATCTAATCCGAGGTCAATCGACATGGCTGGAGGAAACAATACAAGTGGTGAAATCACATGATCCGGGCCACTGATAGGGATCTTATCAGATCAGGAACGGAATGCTTTATAGCAATTACGTTATGCGGAAGTAAGTCCACGTTTTGGCTGCAATGCGCTGTCCAGCAACTCATTAGAGGTGGTAATGGTGAACTAGTTGCTACTGTACACGCTGGTATTCCCTCATCATCACTGCCGATAATTCTCTGAGAATCTCGATGGACAAAACATGTCTGCGATACCCCTGAGCAGTTTTGTGGCACGATAGTGATGGTATATCCAACGCTTGAATTAACATCGCCCCATCGACCAAGAATCTATTTCATGATCCATTCTCAACAAACGTCATTAATTAAGCCTCACCGAAAGATAGGAGCATGAACGTGACTAGACAATGATCAGCAAGGTACTTACCAAGGGCTCAACTCGGGACTGTATTCGATCACCAACACAACCAATTTCCTGGCCACCATCAGTCTAAATGCTGAACGTAATACAAACAATTGGATATCACCTGCCTAACTTAGAAACAATCCTATTAACAACACGAGCGGAGCGTGTACAAAGATCAAATTAGAAATGTATAACTAGCTTTGGCGGAGGCTGAGGCTGCGTACATGACCCAATTGCATTTGTATACCTCCAACATGTATGTACTAATTCGATTCGGAGGCTGCACTTTCAAACTCAGACACGTTTATCACTTGGGGTTTCCACCACGCCACAGGTGCACCATACACTGCTCAACGTCTCCACTCAGGAGCTGAGAAATCTTCTCCACGTTTCCATTCTGGGGCAGGAAAGTCCTCTCCACGCTCCCAACTATGAGCCGAGTTGTCTTCCTCGCGCTTCCATTCCGGAGGAGAAAAGTCTTCTTCACGCTTCTTAGTCGGAGTGTCGACCTGTTGATGACATCCATATGAGTAGGTGAAAACAGCGTTAGGAAGATGATCAAACTAACAGCCGCCGAGGTCCCCATATCGAGGTCACTATTTTGGATGCTGGAAATCTCCTACAGGTAGTGTGAGCGGCGTCAAGAATATACGAAGGTATAACTCACGAACGGCGCTGCTGTGACAGTAGCCGCAAGGATGGACGTGAGTAGAGCGAAGAAGACCACTGAACGCATTTTTCGATGTTTAGGAGTTTTTTACTTTGGGCTATCTTATATGCCCGTAGGATGCAGATTCCACGTATTTGGCCATATCCTTAGGAAGGTTGGTGTGCCTGAGATCAAGAACTCGTAGCCCAATTGCCTCCTGATAATGCCTTAGCTCCATGTGGGTAAAGCAAAATATTTCCTCTTCAGCTGTGAATCGCGAGCGACGATCTACAGAATCATTAAGCTTTCACGGCGACGACTGCGCTTTCCTCCTTCTTTTTTCCTGTCGTCAATCCCCCTCGTTGGACGACGCCCCGCTCCCTTGTTACTGTTTCGGAACTGCCATTGTCGCCGCTCCAGATCGAAGCCGACGCCGTCAAATCCCTAAAAGTGAGTCGGGGCTACAGTGCCCAAATTTCCGAAAATGACACAAACTAAATGGGAGCATGATGCACCCAATTCGGGCAGGGAACAGAGCCTGGTCTATGTTGCGTATTCCGTGCGGAATGAATTCTTTTTAGGAATAGGATCCAACTGTATCAATTAACGCAATTTACTGACAATGACGTATATGAAGAAATTGTGCTTGTCGACAGCGAGTGCATCGGCCAAAGTATACACATGAATCGGAATACACTGGCAGTCCACAAAGACTGCAATGATATGGCGGCCATCAGAGCTAAAAATAGTCGGCAAGGGTATGTGCAGTGTGCACGCCCTTATCATCAACAACTTGATCACGTCATTCAAGATATCGTCCGCTTCAGTCAGATAATCATGGAGACAACTAGTGGTCGCCGTGTCATGATCTATGCCCCTATACTATACGACCCGGGTCTCCGAGAACTCGGTGGTAGATTGGACCGAAGCGCTAGGGAGAGAGATCAGCAAGAAAGATGGACCACAGGTGGTGCTGACTTCTATTGACTGATGGTGGTTATCGAGATATGTAGCTCGGAATGGTACATGAGGATGCGAGTAAACTCTTAACACCGACGTTTCGGATTTCACATTCTCCTTATTTACAGCGGCACCATGCAGTATACTGCTCACATGGTGAGGGAAGCCGCGCGTTCTCCAACGACGAGCCGGGCATACTTTCCCCCATCCACGGGGCCCCTATGAGTAGAGAACCTGCCAAAAAAAGCCTCGGGTATGAATCGAGTAATGAGATCGACATCCCACTGTTGCCGAGTCCAAGGGGCCGGCGGGCTCTATACTAAAGGTGTCTGTATTTTCTAGACAATCGCTCAGACAGGGGCACCGTAGTTGTATCCACTACCCAAGATGTCGAATAATATCGCATCACCAGGGAGAATAGCATATGTGCCTTATAACATGGCCTTCTTTAATATCTCCAGCGGTACAATAGAACACCTTTGGGAGTTTCCACATTTTTTTTCACAACCACAGAACATAAAAATTGAAGACGGCGACTTTGTATCCTCGGACTTCCGCTTGTAGATCGAAACATGTATAGACTGCCGCCATTGATGGCGGCTGATGGCGAATTAGTCGTCAAGGCCGATATTGACAGCCTCAGCCCATTGTTGCGTCAAACCAAGTACGGGTGCCATGGCAGGCTAGCGCCCGTTGCCATAAACGCGCTCTCTTGGCTCAGAGGGTGGAGGGCTTCTCCATTTTCACCGGCAAAGTGATAAGAGTTCATTTTTCTCGGATACTCCGTTGCGAAATCCGAGGAAAATTGGTTTTTATTTACTTCTTGGTGCCCACATAATGATTAATGAAGGACGGAGCCTCGGATTCATCTGGGATTACAGATTTGACAAGACGGAGTAGAACCCCGGACTATCAGAGATGCGAAGCTGTTGATCTTTTCGTCTCTGTAGACAACGACTATTACCGGCAATTATGCTGCTAACTCCTGTAGTCTGTCAAATTTTCTCTCCTATGATGCGAAAGGGCCGGTTCGACTTTGTGCCCAAAATACTGCAAGTTCTGTTCCGCGGCACTAATATGATCTTGATACGTTACTTCCATTTCATTAGCCCTGAAATCCCACGAGGCCAGGGCCTGGAGCACCCTAGGGATGTCTAATTGGTCAATAAGCCAACCTAGTTATCCCTTAAGTAAATATTGGGCAATTGTTCTCATTAGGCGAAGACTATCCACGATACTCAAGCCCAAGGTAACGCCTATATTGAGAGGTAAAGTATCAAGGTTGTCATAATTGAGGGCGCTAAATGCTTCCCCGAGCCCGAATCTGGCTCTTCAGGGATCAGAAATTAAGTCATAGGGCCGTCGCGGCAATTATTTGCTTTACTAACACAAAACGCTTGAAGATTCTGATTTCTCTTATGGCTATACAGATTCCTTATTCAGTACCGTCCGGTATCAAAGAAGGCCACAACCTAACAGATACATTGAAGTATCCAGGCTGAGGGTTCAAGAGGAAGATGATAAATCGAGGCCGAAAGCACCGCAACGAAGTCGAAGTCCGAGTGTGCTGAACTTTAAGACGACCGTTACGTAGGAAGTTGTTACTCCTCTACTATGTAGTGTTACTACTATCTTCTCGTGTGCAGTGTACATGGAATTACGTTGTTCTGTTTGAATATTTGGAATAAGGGAATGTCATCAGAAAGTTCGGACAAATTATCTAGCGCATCCTTAGGCCCGATTTGGGCCCTGGGACACACTTTGTTCTCTTTCTGATCTTGTAGCACACTTGTCAAATGCCAGGGATGCTAAAAATGCGTCTGGCCCTTGACCATGACGGCGAGGGTATCTATTCTTGCCAGTACTTTCACATAATGCCCACGAACCCGAAGGTAAGACGAGAGTAAAGTTGATATTCAGGAGGTAACAGAAATACAGTGGTTATAGGTCGATAACGATAAATAGAATGTTGTATCAGTCATCGAGAAGAGAGAAACAAGTAGGAATACGCTACACAAGGGGTAATCAGATCAGGAACCTATATATGGCTACAATGGGACGGTTGCAAAGCGTGATAAAAAGCCAGGAGAGATGAGAACAGAGATGGAGCGTCAGAGTTGATTAAAAAGATGTACTCGGGGTGGCGACCAGAACCGGTGTTGCAAACGAGAAGGTGGGCAAGAATACTATCCCGACCAAGAAAGAATTCGTCTATTAAATAAGAATCAGGCTTCATTCTTCACGTACTCCCCGAAATCAAAAGGGGAACTAAAGGGAAACTTTGTCCCATCAACGCAGTTCCCGTCCTCGGGTTGATATCCGAGGCTGTGTTCTTGGAAGTCCATCGCGTGACCGGACCAATCACCTGCAACAATCGTTTCAACGTGGCCAAACATAGTAGGTGCAGGAGCCTGGTCAGCGTGCATTGGTTGAGGGGCGAAGACAGGTAGGGGGAGCATTCCATCAAAAGGTGGCGGAGAACCGGAGGACGTGGAAGCATGAGAGGAAGGAAGTCCTGGGCTTTGTTGTAGGGATGATGGAAGCCAACCAGTCATGTCGAGGTCCGATGCTTCGGCTGCATTATTATTAGATTCGGGGGTGTGAGATTGTTCGTATACATGTGCGAGAGTATATCTTGCGGTGCCAGGGGTTCGAGTGGTCCCAAAGAAAGCTGCGAGTCATGCGATTGTTCGTGTGGAGGTAGGTTGGCCATTAGTTCACTAACGTTATAAGGAGGCGGTTGGTCGTCCGGAGGGGAAGTCTGGAAGTTGAAGTTACTGAAGCTGCTGTAGAGGGTGGGATCTGGGTCTGGGAGGGGTGAAGGATCATTGTTGAAGAACGATGTGTTGATCAGTTGATTTTGTCCCCAAGACGAGCGGAAAAATGTGGGCCCAGCACTCGACGGCCGGCGCTGTTGTCCGTAAGCCATTCGTTGTTGGCGGCCCAACGGAGATACAGGCCGGGCTGCCAAGAACGGTGGAGGAGGTATGGTGACGTGTCCATATGGACCGTAATAATCGCTTGGCAAGGGAACGGAGGAAGAGCGCCGATGTGCATAGAGAAGCCCGGGCTGAGGGACTGGCGTTTGACTGCGGACCTGGTCAAGTTTGCGTATAGCGTCAGCCAATTCTTCTCCTTTCTTGCCTTCCAGTAGGAGCTGCGCAACCTCTTCACAACGACGTTCATCCTCCATTGTTGACTGAGGCTTATCCTTCTTCTTATCTTTATTCTTGTTGTGAACCGGTCGGAAACGATAGTTAGGGTATTTGGCCTTGTGCTCGGCTTTGGCTTGCTTTGCTTTCACCTCCCACACGCGCTTTTCTTCGAGAGGCAAGGCTCTCCAGCAATTTCCTGAATAGAGGTATAAGACCGCGAAGGTTGATACTAGAACAAGTATGTACCAATTATTTTGGATAGCGAGCCATGATTCGTTTCAATCGAACCAGGGACGTGTTTTTGACGAACAAAATCTGCTCGGAAGAGCATAAAAGCGTTGGGCGGCCGGGGAATATAGCCAAGTGACCTGCGCTTGCCAGGAGGAGCCCTACGGCGGGTAGGACCAGTGGATGGGGCCTCTGAAGGAGGGAATAAAGTTGAAGAAGGAGAAGGGGGAGTTCCATCATCTCCATCTTCGGGTTCCACATAGGTTACTGGAGTGACATTAGGGGCGAACATGACGGGTTTCTGAGAGGGTAATGGAAGACCAGCGCCATAGACCCCTGGCCTTGCGGGAGTCAGACCTACAAGGCAATCAGGAATGCTAACTGTAAGCTAAGTGAAAAATGCATACCATAGATCATGGCGGACGAGCGCCTGCGGCGATTGGCAATGTGGTTGTAGGCGGGCATGTGGGACCAAGGGAGCAAAGATGTCCTGTTCGTGATGAAGGGTTTTATACTGTATATAGTTGGAGAAGTGTTTTCAGGGATAGATCTAAATGATGGCTTCTAGGAGGACCCCGTGGACCGTTAACGAAATCACTGCCGCACAGCACACGCTGCCAGGTCCTCATCAGATTTCGCAATCTCATCAACAAGATGGAACTCACCTCAGCCACAGGGTAACGGGCGTAGCGACGGGGAGAGAAGAGTAAATGTACTGGACTCACCAGAGTCCTTGTTTCTTATATGCAGCGTCGTTCAGGGAGCGGCGAACCTGCATTGCCTAATCGGTCAACTTGTTTGTGTCCAGATATGGATGCTCGTTTATCTCATGGATGCCCTTGTTCGGCTTGGATCAAATCACCCAATGCCACAACCATCCTCATCGAGCTTCCATCCGTTCTGATGCGGCGCACTTACGCCCCATGATGCCACCATACTCGAATTATAATTTACACCACCGCGTGGGAGGCCACAGTTTTTACTGCTTCAATCCTGCGCTCTGTGATTCCCCAGTGCCCACGCGTTGACGGGTGCGGGGCCTCCATCCAAGAGTATCTTTCAAAATTAAACACTACCGTTGTTTGCACCGTGCAACCATGCGCTTCCTCTTTGTTTTAATTTGTTTGTTCAGCATCCAGGGACGTTGCTCACTCGGAATCTTGATTCGATGCCAGAAACGTGGGACGCCTCAAGGCCCGAGTATGCACTAACTCGAATTCCCCTCGATTCTATCGCATCTTCTGTGCCCTCTGATTCAACATCACTTACTCCTAACTACTTACTGCTTTCCGGATCAATCAAACTGCTGGCTATCGTCCTGGTACTATGGAGCACGATCACCATCATCATCACTATCATCCTGGTGGCCGGAATTAATCTTGGGAAAGTTCCCAGAGGATGATTGCTTACTTGGGTCTTCGATGCGGGTACATCACTTTAGTTCCTCCGTCCGCCTTCACTGAAGCCATGTTACGTGACAATTCCCCCATGACGGTAAATTGAATTCTTTGTGGAGCATTCTATGATTCTCGACTTGAGCTCAATTATGTTTACCATCTTCAACACTTGAACGTACCACCTGTCCAAGCCACTACCTCTCCTGCGTGTCCAATATCGGTTTATCATCGCCCTCGAGCCGTCAAGTTTCACTAGCGACATTTAGATGCTGCGTAACTTAATACCGGGATCAAAGACTCGCAACTCACTAGGTGAGCTTCTACATCTGACCCCCAGGAACTGTAGCGGTGGATATGCTATAGACGGGGATCATCCCGGTACCCTTCATCATAACATCTGCAAAGGTCGAAGAGCTGTTGAGGTGCAGCCTCACCAGAAAAACTATTATCTAAACACTCGCTCCTGGTTACTACCACTACTTGCCGTCTCATGTGTATACTGTATTTAACGGCTCATTCCCGTACTCTGTCTTTGTATGATTTCAGAAGAGATTGATGACAAATAAGACACGATGTTTGGGGAGCGGTTTTACCCAGTACTTCTCAGTCTTCGCGCTTCTGATCCAGTGTAATCAACTGAGGAAGAACTCTCAGGGAGTAATATCCATTCCCACCAGTACGTTTGATCCTCGTCCTGCGTGCGCGCTTTACTAAACGAATTATCTTACTCAGCTAGCCACGTTGGCCGATATCAACAAGTAACAATGGCTTCATATCGGCACCGTGTACCAAATACATTCACTGAATGATGAAATCCTACGGACAGTTCCGGGAATCCGAAATACAACACACGAAAGATGAGCTAAGAATATACCCCCCCTTTCACCACCTCCGATCATTTCTTCGGGGCTATTGCACCGCTATGATCGTCATTGCCATTCTTCCATACTAGGTTAGCCCGAAACGTGGTTACAGTATATAAAATAATGAAAAATAATTGAAATAAAGGCAAGCCTTCAAAAAGCACAATGTTTGTCGTAATGAAACTTTGTGGGTCCATGACAATGCAATAATTTAATCATTCTTCGGCGATAAGCTTATTCCTCGAGACATCTGCGACAATCAGAATTCAAAAAGAAGGCTCTTATGTTCATTCTTCCTGTTGTCAGGCCAACTCTTGTGATCAATGGCTGATGTGGGCCACTCGCCATGTTTTCGGCACAATCATTAATCTAACTTCATCGTTTGATCCGATATTTGTATAGAACCACACTGTTACCATCGACGAAATAATAGGGGTCGTCAAGGTCAACAGCTGAGCACCCTCCACCCCCAGAACAGACAAACACCAGATCAAGAACGAATGACCATCGTCTGGAATGCTGACGTAAGAGACTCAGAGCTACTTCCAAGATTGTGGCGTGACTGGGCCAATAAAAATAATCATAACTTCCTAATGGTGGAGGACTACTGTTAACATAGTTCGCGACAACTAGTTGTTTGAGTCCAGTACGGATTACAGCCTTTATTATGGTTTTGTCTCATCCTTAGGAGCCCTGGGCTGCCATTGCGCTCCCTCTCCGGTGCGTTACTGCTCTCTCCTGTGCTGATAAGATGCCTAGTTTATAGTGTCATATACATGCCACGAGTAACAAAACGACCTTAAGAGAATCACGTGGAGAATACATGATGTGCATTACAACAAACATCGGGTATACTATAACTGACATATTGTCACTTGAAGACCAGGCAAAAGGCGAAGAAAAAGTATTCATCTGAAGCTTTTGATCAAAGCCCACAGGATGAAAAGCAAGCAGACTAAATCAACAGACGAATATGGTCGTAGAATCATTCCAGCATTAGTCCCACCGGCTGTATGAGTCGGCCCTGGAGGTGCGTTAACAAGGGGTGCTGCCCTGCCAATAGTGTGATTGAGACAATTCAACAGTGTCCTATCCACTCCTAGAGGTAAACGTGTGTCAAGTGTTCCCTCAGGACCATACGTCGCATTGTTGTTGTAACCGTCGAGAGTCAACACTATCGTGCTTCCTCGGTAATATTGAATTGCTTGCTCTGGCCTCGGTTCTGTAGCATTGGCAATGAGAGGAGCTGAAGTCGGGGCGGGATTTGTTGAAAAATTGGAGGAACAGCTGTTTGAGAGATCGAAAACCAAGGACGTAGTGGTTACGTTGTCCGATATGACACGAAACGTCGAGTTTCCAGAAGGTGATCGAAACACCGCGCTTGACATAGGTCCCCCGGGACGAGTGTTGTTGTTGACATCACCATACTACGAATTTGCACTTTAAGTTTCGTTCAGGCACACAGAAGTGTCCTACGTACCTCGTCAGCGGCATCTAGGTAGGCTGCTCCTCCACCTATTGTCGCTCCGCCCCATACTACAGGCCAAAAATAAAATGGAAATGGGCGATTAGCGACTCCCGTGAATTAAGTTCATTCGGATAACCGCTTCCATATATCCTATTAAATGTATAAAACCAGAGGTGAGCCCCAGTCGTTTGGAATAAAGAACAATTCGCCTCTTACCTTGTACCATATATCTGTTTGCGGGTCCCACCTCCCTCGAACCTGCCAGCAAAGGGTTCTCCGACTCGTATAGCTGTAGAGGGTCCTCCACCTCTGCCATAGGCTGAAACTAACCTTGGTTGGCCACCAAAATTGATACCTGGACCAACCGTGCGAGGGTTGGTTGGGGGCTTAATGGTAGGAGGTTTGGGGTTATTGCCCGTTCCTCCTGCCCCGGCTCCCGCTCCGGTTCCTGGCAATGCTCCCGCACTACCCGAACTTCCTCGTCCACCTCCTGTACTCCCACCTCCTGTACTTCCACTTCCTGTGATTCCACCTCCTTTACTTCCACCTCCTGCATTCCCACCTCCTTTACCTCCGCCAGTTGTGCCTCCGCCTGCTCCACCTCCACCTCTCGTCCCTCCCCCGGACGTACTTCCAGTTGTACCTCCGCCGCTGGTACCTCCACCAGTTGCAGCCCCGGTACCTCCTCGTCTCCCTCCACCTCCGGTGCTACCAGCACCGGCACCAGCACCGGCACCTTTTTGTCTCTCTTGTAAAACAGTCATTAACGTATAGCGTTGTTGATTTGCAAAATTTCTGTAGCTTGATAAGCGTTGAATTATTTAGATGACGCGGGGGGAAGAGGTATCGTATATCGTTCTCGTCTAGAAGTTGCTTCAAAGTATGGGTGGCGAGTCGTAATCGTCACAAGTAAAATGCGTCTTCTGCATGCTTTTTTATAGAGGCAGAAATGAATTCTCAGGGCTCTGAGTTAGATATCTCCTGTTAATGGATATTATTACTTACTGGAAATATGGTGTGGAGCTTCTAGGGCAGTGTCTTGACAGATGCTAGAGCCGACCTCGCGATTTATTGTGGGCTTCTTTGGTATCCGTTCATCTCCTAGCTGTAAGTTTTTGCTACAAATTCTTGAAGATAATCAGTTCATATTCTTCTGTCTCCTAGACAAAGATATAGTTAAATTACCGCCAATAAAGACGTTAACGACGAGGCAAAGATCATACCTAAAAACATGTGACCATAGTAGAGACCTGTGCTTTGACTAGTTGCCGGCATAACCGCCGGCACAGGCTGCTGTGCCGAGCCCAGAAAGCTCCAACAACGAGCCGTATGGGGGAGCCGAAGGTCCCAGATGATTTATGGCGGTGAAGGGGTGGGCTCATCATAAAAATTCAAAGATGAAACAAAAGCAAGCTCGTGAAGAAAACTTGAGATACGAAAGACCTTGAGCGATTTATAGATTGGTAAGAAAAACCGACTAGTCCGAAGCAGAGATAATTGAAGTCGAAGAATCATGTAGTACTAGGGGGTTCTCGTCGTCTGTACCAGCCGAAATGCCATGAAACAATGGATGTGGCGCTAGGGGATCGTTGCCCGAATAGAAAACAGCCGGTGGAGCTAGTGAATTGTGATGTTTTTTTTTTGGCGAGTTTCATTGAGAGTAACAGCTGAGTAGTTGGTCCAGAATCCTCGTTGTCGCATCGTGAAACCCGAACATGCCGGAACGGCAGACGAGCAGGCATGAGTACTTCGCCTTATGAGCCAGGTCCTCATTGTCAGTTCCAGTAAGATTGCCAGTGTCTTTCAGCTTGGTGATGATATGTAGTTCACAATGTTTGGTCCATGTTGCTCGTACTCAAGACTCGGATCTGCAAAGTTCAAACCCAAGCTTGTTCAAATCAAGGTGACACATCAGTCGGACACGTGACTGACTTTTTCGATTCATGTTGAGACTGGCAGAAATGATGATCATAACGTCTCTATTCCTTGTATTCAAAGTCATCCTACTCTACCAACTCGTTGGACATCATAGCACTGTCTTGGCATGGTTCTACTACCACGGGCCCAACAACATCTGACTCGACGGAAAACTGGACGGCCCGCTGTCATCATCACCTGCTTCTCGATACTCCCGTAATTTTTCCTATCCTCATGTATAAGGAGCGCCATAAACGAAATAAAGGAAAAAGCTGTTGAACATCACACTTCGCGATATCTCTCTACCCCAAATGTTCGGTTTCGGAATTAGTACCTTGGCTGTGCTTATTAGCACAGCTGCATTGTTCACTCGGGGTCTGGTTATGCCGGCCGTGGGCAACGCGACCGTGTCTACAAGTCCATCAATATCATTAGAGATGTTCAAACGGGCCGTGTCCTCTCCATACGTTTTCACTGCCTTCACTTCCGCATCGGAATCTAACCTTTATGTGTACACTTCGAATGATGGGACGAATTTCAACTTGCTAAAGGGACCGACGTATACCCCACCGTCAGGACTTATCCGAGATCCTAGCGTTATATTGCATACCGAGTATGTGTGTCTTCTCTTGTGTAAATCGCTGGTGATGTCATTGATAAGCATCGTAGTGGGAAATACTATATCGCTTGTATGTCCGCTGCTGTTATGGAATTGTCAAAACAGTAGTCCTCAGGTGTTTTTGTGTTGAAGATACTACCGATTGGACAGGAACAAACTTTGCGATAGCTGTAAGTTAAGCTACGGAATTTACTATGCTGTTGCAAGGTGTTCATCCGGCTCTTGTAGAGCAGTTCCGACCTCGTCAATTGGAAGCTTCTTGTAACGGTTTCAACAGCTTCATCAACTATCATCCCTGTAAATACCTGGGCTCCGGTATGCTCATAAAGTCATATACGTCATCACAATTTATCGTCTAACTGAAACGGTTACTAGGAATTTTTCAAGGATCCCCAAACTGGCAAGCTCAACATCATCGTATCGCTTTCGACTGGGAGTTATGGCCCTTTCCTTCCGTATGTTTTTACAGCAAACGACTCGACCTTGAAGTCGTGGTCTGGTCCTGCCCGGATGTCAGGGATATCTAATGCTGGGCTCGGTTATATTGACACTTTCCCGTTGTACCACAAGTAAGTGGTTATGAGCATGTTGCGGCTCAGTTATTTATGACTGAATCTTCATAGTAATCAATACCACATCTTTACCAAAGCGGAGTCTAATGGACAGAAGCATATCGAACATGCGGTAGCGTCTTCATTGACTGGGCCGTACTCTTTTGTCCAGACCGGTGATTTTGCGGGGTGGGGACAGGCGGAGGGACCATGTGTCACTGTCTTACCCGATGGAAGATTCCGTTTGTGAGTGATGTCCATTAATCGGACAGAGAATTTTCTTTTTTTTTTAAAAAAAACCTCGACTTCTTAGATATGCTGATGGGTTTAATTCTGGTGAGCGCTCCTTGGGGAATCAGCTCATTCGGGTTAGATGAATGCTGATTGCGGAAATAATCAATAGGGAAATATATTTTCTCAGACTCAAGCGACCTTTACAGCTGGACGGCGTATCAAACGCTACCCGGCCTCAGTGGTGTGGTCAGACATGGGACGGTTCTGAAGCAATGAAAATTGTAACCCTGACCAATCGTGATCGTATGTCTCTTTGGGAATGAAAGTTTTGTTCTAGTGAAATGAAATGTCTTGGAGGCTTGTCTTAATCAGCGTCCGGAGGAACTAGGAAATGTGCGAAAATCAAGAAGCCACTAGCTTTGGAGAGTTTATGGAGAGTTCTATTAACGAAGATGTTTGCTAGAAGTCTGGTCAGAAAACCAGAAACGCGTGCCAGAAGTGGGCAGTGCAATGGCTGCTCAGTGCTATTGGGCGTGAGCAGGTCTGACTGTTGGCCTTTGGGCTTCGATCTCATCAAGCAGCTCTGGGCGCATCGCTTAGCTCTTAACGATCAATGATTGATATCTTTTTCGAGTATCTTCTTCTTCGGGTGCTGAGCCAGGTGACGCATGGGCTCCTTCCGATTTCTTCAGAAAATTCCATGAGTATCGTACGAATTAAAAATCATCTCCAGTCCTGCTGTCGTAAGATCAACTGGGCACAACAACCTTTGACAGCGGCACCAAAGATCATCCTCGGCCCATATCTATCTAATAGCGCGGCGAATAGCACGCTGCACTACACTTTTTCTTTTATCTTCTCTGTCGCCATCTCCCAGAGTCATCGTCGCCCGCTCCCGAAACATCCTACTACGCTGTCCTACCGCGCGAGAACATTGCAGCATGTCATTTTTGTGGGCAAACGACGACGAAGGGCCGTACAGATGCCCCATCGAGATCAAGGTGCATGTGGAGACCGAAGTCGAGGTGGACTACGCCTCGCCTGTGAGGAGCAAACCCGAAGAAGAGCTGACAGGTGGGTGACTGCTTTTGGCCAGGGTTCCCACGATGCTGAGCGACGCCCCACGTAACCACAGTCTCCTGCGCACACCACGAGCAGCGCCCGAAAGACTGCACGATGTCCTTGCCCAGAGCCGACTACGACCCCCGCAGGGTCTGCCACAACCCCTGCCCCAACATCACCCTTGGCAAGCACCGCCGCACCGTCGGCGTGTATCTCGCCGGAGCTCTCGTACGCCTTCCACGCTGCCCCCTATGCAGGAGCCTTCTGACTCTCGTTGCAGTTTGCCTTGGCCAATTGGACATTTCTGGACGCCTCGGTGCTGTCAGCACATGCCAAACCCCGGTGGGAGGACGAATCACCCGTCCATGTCGCCTTTGTCGACTGGGTGCCTGGAATCTGTTCGTTACTGGGGTTCCTAGTAATAAACATGATTGATAAGGACAGAGTCAGGGGAGAAGAAGGCTTCGGTGACTCGAGAGCGGTGTGGAGAGCCAGGCTCATCTTGTTCATTGGTTTTGCTCTCATGGCCGGCGGTCTCGCTGGGAGTGTGGTATGTCAATTGCCTTTTTCGTCCTCGAAAGAGACCACTGAGATTGCCATAGACGGTCCTGATTCTCAAGTATATATTGGCTGGTTACTCTCCTCAGTATACTTACTACGGGTATGCCAACGTGTCGCAGAGTGTGGCCCTGATGCTTTCTGCTGTCGTTCTTTGGATTGCGCAGAATACGAGCAACGAGTACGAATACAACCTCACCTTGTAGATCCCCTCCCGCACCTCTTCAAGTCGGGTGTCGTGGCTTCTCATACTCACTGTCACCTTTTGTAACCTATATGCGTCATGTCATGCTTCTTTCAAACCGACGATCCGAAAACAACATGGAATTTGTAATTATCATTGTCATCTTAGACATACCTGATGCGTGTCATGAGAGTAAAGGTTCCCAAACCGGGACTATTCAATGCTGCTTTGTCCGAGCCGTGAGACGGGATGGCGCAAACCTGGGATATTATCGTCGAAATCAGTGATAGCCACGCTCACTTCGCAACCAGATATAGAACTTGTGATCAAATCACCAAATTAATCGCCCAAGTGTAAAACTCAACTATAAAAAGAGGTGCCATACGAGTCAGAACCGTTCCTTATCCTCCCGCAATGCCTCATTACGGATCCTGCCTCTGTGGTCAAGTCAAAATCGAGTTGAACGCAACGGTCGATCATCAGGTATGTCCTGTATGCTATGAGTAATGTCGGCCATGACACTAACAATTTGTACGGAATTAGTACACTTGCCATTGTACGGATTGCAGACAATGCTGTGGAAGCTCCATGAGCACCAACTTTCTCTGTCCGGCTGACAAGATCATAATTACCGGGCCCGTCAAGGATTTCTCTCATACAGTTGGAAATGGAAACATAGGTCTGACCTCTTCCCCAACATCACCTCCACAAAAATTTTATGTACAATTTTCTAGTGGTCAGAACATTTTGTCAGAATTGCGGTAGTGCGATCGCACATGCATTGGCTACCCTCGCTCCAACTCTCAGAGCGGTCCAAACCGGAAACTTCCCTGATTTCGCGAAAATTCCTATCACTGATGAACGTGAGTGAAAGACTTAGCCGTTCAATCGTTGTGCACTTTACTGAGGGATTGTGGTTGTATGCAGTTTTTGTGAAGGACCGTTGGGAGGGTTTGGCCAGTATTCCTGGAGCGAGGCAGATTGACGCGATGCCTGACATGGATTTCATAGAAAGAGCTTTGTCTGTGAAGTGAGAAATGGTCGTAATGAAACTGAGCCTGTGATTTTCAACAATGTGGAATCATGTTACTTTTTGATACAAAAGCTAATATAGCCAGCAACGTTGTAGTGATGCGCCTGTCTGAATGCTCTTAAGTTGGATGTCAATGTTAGTAAAACAACAGTGTAAAACTTTCTTGTCATAGGTGTAAGTTTGTCTGTGTATTTTCGAGAAGATTACGCTGCTATGGAGGCCGCCTAGTAAACCTCGGATTGTTGAAAGGGTTCTAACCCTTCACTAAATCCTCTACGGTGCCCCAGATCAACTGCCTTGTTCAGCTTAAACTGAACTAATCACTGTCTTAGGATCGTTCCGCCACAATCTAAATAATGAGGCATACTTAAAATAATTCTTGTGGGTACCTGCGTACCTAGATTTTCCTAATTCAAAATGTTCGTTTTGAGGTATATAACCCGAACAGGCGAGAACACGATGAGATTACTATATCTATATGACATCCACATTATCCTAGACGCCACAGCTATAATTGTGGGCAGACTGTGGGCAGTGGCGTTGAATGGTGGGAAAGTTGGGAGGATAGGAGGTACCTGGAAGGTACTGAATGGGTACCCGCGAGGTGATGAACTACAATACCTATAAGAGGCAAGAGTTTGCTCAAAGAAAGAAAGGATTTGAATGTATGATATTTGGTCGTTAGGCCAGTTTTGTTGTAGTGATTCACTGAGGAGGAATTTGTTTATTAAAGAAGGACGGTTAGGTGGAGATTTAGGTGTGTGAGAATCAGATACCTTTTGAAGTATTGGATGATTGAAATATGTTTTTTATTGGTAATTTTTTTAAAATTCAACCTGGCTAATTTCACTCCGATGCTGCAGTAATTGTACGCTGGCAGCACGACGATGAAAGATTGGTGGTCCTTAGGTGCACCATATTTAGATGGAGTCCCTTTGTCCGAGCAGTGCATTACATCATCCGACGAAACTCTGCAACTCTCACCAGTGTATACTGACCCCAGCCCATTTCGTACTGAAAAGGCCTATCATAGTAAATATTCAGACGTGCAATACGCATACATTTCTCTGGGTTCTCTTCTCCCTATTATCATTAATACTGCCGATTACTCAAGAATCATCTCGCTCCTTCGACGACGCACCAAATGTTAGATAAGGATTGAACTCGCATCGAGGTAGCCCGTACTTTCGAAACGTTCTAATTACATCCTGAATCCACATTTTAGCCAGAATGGTTGAGCAATGACACTCAAAATGTCATTGGTATGTTGGTGTCCGAATTGATCGCAAGAGCTTCTTAGCACTGCCCGAGAAGACTACCAGCCCCATTGCTCAAGCCTTTCATGGAGGATCATATAATATCCGCTGACCGACATCGAAAATTGTCGGTAGAAAAAGAATGGTGCGGTTGAAAGGAGACTGGCATATGGATATGCGGCGTGGTGCACCGTATGGAAGACTTTTTTCCGGAGATAAAATGGAGTTTGCAGAGTCGAGGAAGGCAAAGCTCGATGACAGGTACCTTCAGATAGGATAAGGTGCAGATATCAGAAGACTAACTGACTGCGAGAACTTTTATAAGGTCAGACTAGAAGTGCTATCTGTTTCACATGAGCAGAACATTAACCCAAGTTAGGGGCTGGAGACAGCATGAATGTGAGTAGTATATATAGGGACTACGGCCACATCCTGTGTTCGCTCGTGATCCGCAGCAGCAGCACACCGAAGCAGCACTTTGCTCCTTTCGCCCCTTTCTTCGGAGACAGCCGACTTGGAAACTTAGCCTATGCGAGTTAGATCTTCCAGGCATGCGGATTAAAGTATCCAAGCCTTTCGGTAACTTATAAACCCCTCGTGTTGGCGAAATCTACCATATCCACTCAGCTTGCCTAGCACCTACTACTAAAAGCTTTTTCTTATCACCTCGAATTCCTTGAATTTTTAACATCATGCCTCACACCGGAACCTGTCTTTGTGGCCAATCCAAGGTTGAAATCGCCGGAGACGTGTACCCTGACCAGGTGAATAATCAGTCTTCTGCTGATCACTTGTCAGCGCTAAATGTGATGTACATGACTAGAGCTTGTGTCATTGCACTGATTGCAGGCAAACGAGTGGAAGTGCTTTCAGCACCAACATTCTCGCGCCTCAGAAGGACGTAACGATCACAGGACCTACCAAGAACTACGAGACCACAGCGGCTAGCGGCAACACAGGTAATTGACAAATTTTGCGCTTTTAATAGGGTCACTCATACGTTTCGACCATGGCAGTCACTCGCGTCTATTGTGGTAATTGTGGGGCCGCCATCACCCATAAATCTAAAGGTTTTGGAGACGGTCAAGCTGTCCAGACTGGTCTCTTTGAACAGTATGCCAATGTTCCCATCAAGGCCGAGTGTACGTGATTGTTCTCTTGTGGAGAGATAATCCACTGATTGACGGTTGTCCGAACCTATAGTGTTTGTCAAGGATCGCTGGAGCGTTTTGAAGCCCGTTGACGGGGCCGTTCAATTGCAGGCTATGACTTAGGCCAGCCTTGATATCTATAGGAATGTGATCGGGAAAGGCTGAAACGTTCACTGGCTTCCTTTTTTATAAGTCATTATGTAGTAACTCTGTACTTGAGTATCTTGGCGCCCCCCAATATGATATGACTTACGAGAAATCCCTTCCGAGGGTTACGGTCAATTCGGCTTTCCATGATTACCGGTATAGGGTCGCTGCATTGCATACCATTTATGAGATGAGGTTGACAATAGTCTCCGGGATCGCCTCGTCAGCCTCGCCTTCGTCGCCTGTCCCTAATATAACGCATAACAGTCATTGTAAGGACCATTGCTGAATAAGCTTTCGAAGATGTTGAGTCGATGGTTCTGCACTGCCTCCAAATTGTAGAGAGAGCGACCTGCAGCCTCGAGGGCAATGAGAATCAGAATATCAAATGATCGTTGATTAACTAGTTTGATCACGTGATGGAACCAGACGACTGGCTGGCCACGGCCGCCGGACTCGGATATCGACTTCCTATCCGTTTTGGTGACTCGGAGTGCGGCGGATAGATGAGTCGAAGTAATTGTGGATAGAATACTTGGATGGCACGAGGTGATCGTCGGAGACAGGAGTCAGAGTAAACCGACCTCATTTCAGGCTGTGGTTTGGCGACCACTCTTTACCAGCTATACTAAGTATAGGCAAGAATATTTTTTTTCTCGGAATGCTGGTTTGCGATGTTTAAGGTGTTGAGATGTGGCCACTGGAATATCCCATGGACGCGTCGTTGTCGGATTTCCACTGGATTGCGCCCTATGCCAAGCTTTCCAGATCGAATTGAACGGTGTTTGCTCGGTTATCTGTTTTCGAACATAGGTCCGAGTATGAATTCCGTGGTAGTCTGATTCACAGAATTAGCAACGTCGATGGAGAAGACGGTAAACTGGCGATGCTTCCAGTGACTCCGAAATCACCTCAATGTGAGTCAAATAATGGTGCCGAGAAGTCCTTTTCGGTACCGCAATAGTCATGTCAGTGGTGCCCCAAGTGGGCAGCTTACTGGCGTCAGCTTGAAAATTCAATTGTTAGTAATTTCTCAGTGGATGAGGGATTTGAAGCTAATCTCAAGAAAAGCTGCGTCGTAGAAACGACTGACAAATATATAACAGCTTACCACAATATACGTAACGACACTTTGTCGCCGATCATCTTCCTTAGAATTGCGAAATTCGGACGTGGGATGTCTGCCTTAGCACCACCTGAGACCTGGCTTTATTGACGTTTCGGGCCGATATATCGCCTTTAGGCAAGGTGCTTATGCTATCCACCCTCATTTCAGCCTGGGTAGTTCCAAGGGAGTCGTATATCTGCGTTTTTTCATTGTGGTACGGAAAACAGAGAATGGTGTCATTATCTCTGTGTATGTAATTCAAGGCGGGCGACCCTCGACAGTAATTGTTTCGTACCCTGAAAGGGACGGTAGATTATCTCGTGATATTCTACCACCGACCGGGAGAGCTCGTAGAATGGTTAGCGGCGAAAATGATGATTATCACTGATTCGTCGACCGCAGACAAGTTATGCTATTTTCCGTCCCACGTGGATATTACATCCTAGATGAGTGCTAAAATGTAACCAGACGAACCATCGAGGATGATTGAGGTCCGTAACTCAGAACACAACAATGGTGGTAGTGGTGATTGACGATTGGAGCGGACCCCGGATTTGTTGAAACGCCGTAAGGGCCATTCACGCTATAAATTGCGAGGGACTACTGAGATAAGATTTTCGGGCCGCCAAAGTCATACGTTATTAGGTGGCAAAGGCAGTGCATCGTTGAAGCACTGAGGATATTCGAAATGCAGCTCGGAGATCTTGACGGCCGCGGTAGTACTCGATTAGATTATAGTTGCGTGTTATGTATTATGTAAGTCATCTACTTTGGTCTGAAATTCCCAACTGATAATCAGGGTGAAAAGTGTGCGGGGAAGGATAAATATTCCTATTTTACCACCATGGTCCACGGACATGGTTCGCTTTCAAGTTGTTATATTGGGTAGGGTGATTATACACCCGCAGTCGATGTCATTCTTGAGGAGTGCTTGCGCCATTTTCTACGCCTTTCCATACAGTTCGATTGTAATGACGAAAGCTAGGAAAATTTGTACGCGCAAACCGTCGGCACGATTTAGAATTAGAACCCTGAGACATTGACTATACACCATCTGATCATGATCACCGACCATCATTCTATTTTTAGCTATCTCTGATGATCTCGGTTTCCTCTTTACAACGTGGCCTTCTCACTCCCTGGACAGCCATTCAATAGCAGTGGGTTGTCGAGTGCTGCGGGATGTTGTGTTATTGAGTTTGGAAGTTCGCAATCTCAGTAGAAGCGAAACATCTAGGAGACGTGAAATTAAACAGACGAGGTAGCAACGTTCATTCATGACTGACTCAGCAACGGTGGGGTCAGCATGTTTTGCGGGCGCCGTTGGTCGCGATCGGTCGTAACTCCGGTTTGGTCGGTGCCTGGACGGGGCTGAAGCCAAGCCACTTGCGACTCCAGAGGGCCGAAACCTTTACTAAGTTTATAGACAGATGGGGATCACTTGATACGCGCTCGCTGCCGAATCAGAGTCACAATAAATCGGTGAATCGGAAGCGCATGACAATGACCCTTGGTGTCAGCAAATGGGCGGAAACAGCTTTTGTATAAGTATACATGTACTCGGTTGATTTGATCATCCCATACAACCCCCACACCCTCTCCAGAAATGCCGCTATCACCTGGGGGCCCACCTGAGGGAACTCAGTCCATACCTCAATCCAAGACCCCTACCCTCCTAAACGCAGACGTCAATGGCTCAGACAATGATTCTGAACCTTTAGAAGCCCCGAAATTCCCGCCTCCCCACCGAAGAGTATCCTCGGTTGATGTTAATTTCTTCGACCCGGAGGGAGTTGATGAACTAGAAAGGTCCCTGAGGCGCCAATCCCGCTCTGTTCACGACCTGTCACTGGACACGGCAAGCACTCACACGGTCTCGACTATTGGAATAAAAGACGGTAAACCGTTTGACCTCACAAAAACGCTTCGTAAAATTGTGCTAAAGTACGCCCCTTCTTTGAATTATATGCCGGTCAGAGTGCTGACTGTGGTGGCAGGCGGGAGGAGAATGACTTCAAACCTAGAGAGCTCGGAGTGGTTTTCAAGAACCTCCGTGTTATGGGCCTCGGTGTATCTGCCTCGTACGCGAACACGTTGGGCTCTCTGCTGAACCCGATGAACCACATCCGCACCCTCCAGTCGCTGCGGCACCCGCCAGTGCGAGACATCCTGACTGACTTTGAGGGCGTGGTCAAGCCTGGGGAAATGCTTCGTACGTGTATCAAAATTTTGTGTGATGTCATCATCTCCTTTACTGTTTTTGTCGTAGTCGTTTTGGGAAGGCCAGGGTCGGGTTGCACCACCTTCCTCAAGACCATTGCCAACCGAAGGCAGGAATACCGCGCCGTTCACGGCGACGTCCACTACGATTCCCTTACCCCCTCCGAGCTGCAACGCCATTATCGAGGAGACGTGCAATACTGCCCCGAAGATGATATCCACTTCCCTAGCTTGACTGTCGAGCAGACTATCAAGTTTGCAGCTACCACACGTACCCCGCGTCAACGAACTGGCGAATCTCGAAGCGAATATGTCGATTGGGCGGCAGATGTGCTTACTACAGTATTTGGCTTGCGACATGCACGGAAAACGCCAGTAGGTGATCATATGTTACGCGGTGTAAGTGGCGGTGAAAAGAAGCGTGTATCCATTGCGGAATCCCTGGCTGCCCGCAGCTGCATCGGCTCATGGGACAAGTGAGTAATCTAGCGTGTTTGAAGTACGACGCAACGTCGCCGCTGACGAGTTTGCTTCTAGTTCCACTCGTGGTCTCGATGCATCGACCGCACTGGAATTTGTTCAGGCACTTCGTATCGCCACCGATACTTTCCGTACCACGAATATAGTCTCTCTCTACCAAGCTGGTGAACCCCTATACAAGCACTTTGACAAAGTTTGCGTAATCTATGAAGGAAAAATGGCATATTTTGGTCCTGCTGACAGAGCCAGGCAGTATTTCATTGATATGGGGTAAGTTTGCACTACATCGGTCACCAATGAACTGAGCGTAATTGTGCTGCAGATACGAACCTGCCAATCGACAAACTACGGCTGACTTCTTGGTAGCCGTGACTGATCCTGAAGGCCGCATTCCTAGACGCGGTGCAACAAACATACCTAGAACTGCCGATGAATTCGCTCAGTACTTCAAGAACTCCGATTTCGGGAAGTGGAATAGCCAGGAAATTCAAGATTATATGGACAAGTTCGTGGGCAAACCTGAACGTGCGAATGCATATAGACAGAGTGCTCGTAAGGAAGTTGCCAAACGCGCCAGCAAAAGAAGGTGTGTCCTTTTCATTGCCTCCAAGATCACTGACATAAACGTGTTCTCGAAGTCCATATCTGTTGAGTTTGTCTCAACAGATTGCGGCTGTTACCCGCCGCCGGGCTCAGATTGTTTGGGGAAATATGGCAATCAGTATCATGACTTTATGGTAAGTTCCAAAATCGTGGTATATGGTATCTAAATCCGACGATTTTCGCAGTTCTTTCATCTTTCAAGGCCTTATTGTTGGAAGCGTATTCTATAAGATGCCGGTAGAAACTAGCGCTTTCTTTTCTCGAGGAGGAGACCTTTTCTAGTGGGTTCGAATATTGATATTGTCCCTCCTGGTGCTCATTTTCCTCGTTTTCAGTGCCCTTCTCTTTTGCGCATTCGCTGCATTGGCTGAAATACCCGCATTATTTTCTCAGCGACCTATTGTTCTTCGCCACCAGCGTGGTGCACTATACCATCCCTTCACCGAGGCCCTCGCGCTTACCTTAGTTGATATCCCTGTCATGTTTGTCACCGTAACGATATTCGGCATTCTTCTTTTTTTCCTATCCGGTCTTCAAATTAGTGGGGTGAGTGTATTTAGAGCCAATCTACTGCTGCATTTACTGATGAGTGCCAGGCCCAATTCTTGCAAGTATCTTTCTTACATGTATTGGGACGGCACTGACGAGTATACAGCATCTTCCTTCTGTTTTTAAATATAAGCTCCCTTACGATGAAGGGTTGGTTCCGAGCCATCGCTTCGCTTTTTGCCACTGCCGACCTTGCTCAAACTTTTGCTGGAGTGTCCGTCTTGGCCATGACTATATACACCGGTAATTGATCTAACTATGCCAGTGGCCTAACACGTTTAATCTGACACGCGTCAAAGGCTATACCATCCCCAAACCTTCGATGATTGGAGCTTTACGCTGGATTACTTATATCAACGTAAGCGAGCAATATGGAACATGGCTTCACAGCATTTGATTTCTGATATTTGACATTCTTTACCAGCCTACGCGATATGGGTAAGTCAAAACTGAGAAGCTGAAAGAAATGCGTCGCTGATAAGATCTTATCGCAGGTTTGAAGCTATTATGGCTAACGAATTCCGAACTCTCAGGGGACAATGTACGAATCTCGTACCCAACGGGCCCGGTTACGAGAATATTACCTTGGATAACCAAGTGTGTACTACCGTCGGTGCCTTACCTGGCCAGCCGCTTGTTGATGGTCGACGATTCTTGGATATCTCATTTGAGTTTTCCTATTCCAATGTCTGGAGGGTCAGTCGGTACTTCCTTACCATGCATACCCGTCTTCTAAACTATTCTTCACCAGAACCTTGGCATCACTATCGCTTTTGGTGTCGGATTTTTCATTATCTATTTCTTATTTACCGAGCTCAACACCACAATCGTTCGAGAGAACTCTGTGATCCTCTTCCGTCGCGGATCCAAGAGGGCACCTAGATCAGAAGACGAAGAAACAGGGACCACTAACGAAAAGGGCATTCTACCTGAACCAGACAAGAAGGCTTCAAAAGGAACCCTTATGTCGGAACAACCCATGACGGACATCTTCTCCTGGCAGCATCTCGAATACACCGTTCCCATTCATGGTGAGGCCGACAGGAAGCTTTTGAGTAACGTTTCGGGTTATGTTGCTCCTGGGAAGTTGACGGCTTTGATGGGAGCGTCCGGTGCTGGAAAGACAACACTCTTGAATGTTCTTGCTCAAAGAACGTCAACCGGAGTTGTTACTGGTGATCGTTTTGTCAATGGTCAGGCCCTACCCCACGATTTCCAAGCTCAGACGTATGTTTCAATCACTTATTCTTTTCTCGGTCATCGCTGACTTAGACGCGAAGCGGTTATGTTCAACAAATGGATACACATCTTCCGGAAAGTACGGTTAGAGAAGCCCTATTGTTCTCTGCCAAGCTTCGTCAGCCTGCCTCCGTTCCTTTGAAGGAGAAAGAAGCTTAGTGAGCGCTTTGTCTTTGTCTTGTACTCCCCAGCGTTGACCATTTTCTAGCGTCGAAAAATGCTTACGAATGTGCGGTCTCGAAGAGTATGCGGATGCTATCATTGGTAGTCTCGGCGTTGAGCAGCGTAAGAGGACGACAATTGGTGTTGAATTGGCTGCCAAGGTAGGATCGATAACGTCATTCCCACAGGTTGCGGATTTCTAATATGCTTCTTTTAGCCTAAACTCTTGTTGTTCCTTGACGAGCCGACATCTGGTCTTGATTCTCAGAGCGCGTGGGCTATTGTATCGTTTTTGCGTTCGCTCGCGGACAGTGGCCAAGCCATCCTTTGCACGTAAGCCCTCAGACTTCTTATTGAGGATGCGAAACCTGACCATTTCAATCTATTTCAGGATCCATCAGGTATGACCTCGTTGCATAGAAACGTCGATTAAGGGTTTTAACTGGCAATTTCTCTTTCATCAGCCTTCAGCGGAATTATACCAGGTCTTCGATCGCATGCTTTTGCTCAAAAAAGGAGGTGAAACTGTCTACTTTGGAGACCTTGGACACAATGCGACTGCCGTCATCGACTATTTCGAGAGGAATGGTGGTCGCAAATGTCAATCTGGGGAGAATCCGTATGTTATTCTTCATGAACCTGAACCTGCCGCTGATTACCACAAAAAGGGCTGAATATATGTTGGACGTCATTGGTGCCGGTGCGACTGCTACTACCGAATACGACTGGCATGCAATTTGGAAAACCTCGGCGGAAGCTCATAGACTTGATGAAGAGATGGAGCGTATTCATTCTGAGGGCCGAAAGAGACCAGCTATCCAGGCAAATTTCACTTCTGACTTCGCAACGTCTTGGTTCTATCAAGTGTGGGAATTGCTCAAAAGGAACAACATTGCTTATTGGAGGAATCCGACATACTTAATTGCGAAGCTTTCATTGAACATTATTGGTGGATTGTTTATCGGCTTTACATTTTTCAAGGCACCTTTTACTCAACAGGGTACTCAAAACAAGCTTTTCGTAAGTCTTTGATGTTGATACTCCCTGTCGCTACTAACGATGGTCCTTCAGTCGATCTTCATGGCTCTGGTCCTGAGGTACATATTTTCCTTTATCCACTTAGATGGCTTGCTGATGACGATCTCCTTAGTGTACCGCTATCTGGACAGCTACAAGGACAGTATATTGATAAGCGTGTCATCTATGAAGTCAGGGAAAGACCGAGTCGCATCTACGGCTGGACGGCCTTCACCACCGCTCACATCTTGATCGAGTTACCCTGGAATTTCCTTGGTTCTCTACTCCTCTTCTTTACCTGGTATTGGACGGTTGGATACCCAAGTGAAAGAGCCGGATATACCTTCCTCATGCTTGTGATCATGTACCCCATGTATTACACCACCTTCGCCCTTGTTATCGCCGCTATTTCGCCATCAGCTGAAATTGCGAATTTGCTGTTTTCGACCACCTTTTCATTTGTGTTGACATTGTGAGTGGCCTATATCTTCTCGCGCATTCCTTGATTTACTCATATTGTCGATAACCAGCAATGGTGTAATTCAACCCTTCGGCCAGTTGGGTTGGTGGAAGTGGATGTACCGTATCTCACCATACACCTATCTTATCGAAGGTTTATTGGGTCAAGGTAAGAGTTTTTCTGCGCACAATCAAGCATCGGTCAGGTACTAAAAGTCTTCTTAGCACTTGGTCGCCAGGCTATCTATTGTGCCGATGTTGAATTGGCACAGATCATCCCACCTGCTGGATTGACTTGTGCTCAATATATGGGCCGTTATATCTCCGCCAATGGAGGTTACCTCACAAATCCCGACGCTACGAATGCTTGCAGTTTTTGCAGCATTTCCAGTGCTGACACGTTCCTCGCAAATTCGTTTAATATCTATTATGACCATCACTGGAGAAACTTTGGTATTATGATTGCATTCACAGTTCTCAATGTACGTTGTTTTCTCTCTCGCTTATCGATTGCATGTTCTTATCCCTTTTTTTACAGACTGCTACGATTTACGCCTTCTATTATCTTTTCCGCTTTAGAACAGGCAGCCTTCTACCGAGCTTCGGCAAGAAAAAGAAAAACTAGTGCCTGATTATCTATATGAGAGCTAGAGTCATTTATCTTACGTGTTCTACTCCATAGAGTTTGTAGACTTATTCTTACTGTAGCGGACACCTTTATTACCATAAGTTATTTCTTTCGGGCGGTATTCGTTGTGTAGATAGATGAACGAGAGGAAATGATCACATTGTTATGCTTCGAGATAGTATTGTTCGCATTCTCCCGCTCCCACTGCGGTCCGAAGTGTCCCCCGCATGGACTGTGTGAGTCGCGCTCGTATCATTAGTGTTCCCAGAAATGGACGACTGAACCGGAGAGTGATGATTGGGCTCAGCACGAGCGACTTTTGTAGGGACCTGGAGGGCATGGGTCGGGTATTGAAACAAAGTCTTTTCCCCGCAGGATTCTTGAGTTCTGTAGCTGCTGTGGGAATCAGAGAGGCAATAGATTGGATCAGCTATTATTCCGTCTGAACCGTATACTGGCGGAGGAGGTGACACGCATATTATTGGCATCCGGATTCTGTTCCGGTCGCATCGCGTTCGTTTCTTTGCTCTTGTGTTGTCCTCATTCTTCGGATCAGAGAAAAATCGCCCGCGTGATGCCCGATGAATCCATTGGCGTAGCTTCCTCTTCTCCAGGTGAGCAGCAATGTCAGCCTCCGGTTGTTCCCCGCCGCCACCGCCCCCAGCATCGCTCTTCTGGAGAGGCATCCCTTTTTCTAAGTCTTCGACAGCGGTAATTTTTCGATTCCTAGTCGATTCATATGGAGCCACATAGTTCTTGTCTTTAATGATTGGCCGGAATAAGAAGTATAGATAAGTGCAGAAGAGGAGCGATAAACCAACGAGGGCGGCAACTGAAGCATCGGAATCAATAATTTGAGAAGGGTAAAAATGGTTTCCGACCCACCAAGGCGGGCATTGGAATTATCAGCCACTTGTTTGATTGTCGGGCCAGGGCTGTTGTTCAAGTCGGGGCCACTACCAAGGGACCTGGATGAAAACTCGGCTAAGGGCCTACGGAGATGTTTAGAATAGAGCATATGACTAGAAAGGATCGATGGCCAGGGCAGGTGGGAAGCGCAATAAAGAATAGATAATCGCTGGATATAATGTAGGAGTACTAGTACAGAGGTGCTAGCACCTAAAAATAGAATTACAAGGTGAACAGCATCAGGACCGATCTGGGTATTCAGCGGCTCGCTTCCTGCGAATGCAGACCGTGGCCTTCTCGATGGCGAGCAACACGCCAATCGTGTTCGCCTCCAGCAAGCTCGAAGCCTGTCTGGAAGTTTCTATGCAAAATTCTGTTGTAGGGATGGATGATTCGGCTATGCTCGATTCGGCCGATTACCAGTCCCCACTTCAACCACTATCGTCCCGAGCACCCGTACTCACCCCCCTCAAATAGCACTTGTGCAGAATGGCTTACACTCAAAACAGTTCCCAAATTTCAAGACGATACGAGTCATCGCGTGGGCGACCTTTTCACAAACTCAATTGAAAACGGCGATTGTTCACCACTGAAGTCGCCGCCCCAGAGAATGGAGGAGGAAATGATTCTTTTCTCTGAGGAGGGGTAGGATATTTTCTTTTCCATTTCTCTCCGTTTGGATAGATGGGTACGGACTTCACTTTTACACTCTCGTCGTCGGTGGCTTTCGCCACTTGACTCTCTGCGCTAATATTTCGTATATATAAGAAAAGCGTTCAAAGTAGGACATCCATTGAATAAATGACCACACACTTTTTCCGCCGTTTTGCTCACCATCTAACTGTTTTCCTCTTGTCATATCAGTCTCTGGCTCTCTATTATTGTCTCAATCCCTTGCTCTTCGATCTCGCCGTCTTGATCCCCTTCTGTGTCTATTCTCAAGTTTCGAGGCCTAGAGCTCATTCCATCGACCTCACATTCTCGAATGGCCCACTTACTCTTCAGTGGCGCAACACGGACTTTTCAAGCTGAACGTTCAACAAGTAACAAAGGTGTTACAAACGGTAAGGCGCATGAAGATATTCACGGGAACTAATTAGAGGTATTTAACAGAATGAGATATACGGAAACATATTCGTCGCTGCTATCATCGTATCGTCGGAAGTGTGCACTGCACGTGGATCCCAATCATCTGGTGGCCCAAAATATTCGTCCACGAGTCTACCATCAAGTCCGTCGGGGCGTTTCAAGACATAGAAGAGATCAAAGTAGTTCTGGATAATGAACATGTGCACTAACTCCCAAGTCTGGATCGCGAACGCAAAGTCGATAAACACAGGATGATCCAACTGGGTTTCGGGGTTGGTATGGATAATTATTTGACCTCTGTGCCAGTCCCGCTGTGCTATATCGGCTCTATCAAGCACACGGCATCCGTGACGGCAACTCTGTATCCACGGTCAAGGCAGGGTGAAAAAAAATCGGGAAAAGTAGATTGTATGCATACGATCTGGATTTGTGTCTCGGGGCCCGCAATACGGACATATTTTGAATCAAGTCGTGATCCTTGGATGTATTCCATAATGAGGCCAGGCAAGATCAAGCCGTTAGGAAGCGTAAACTGCGAGGCGGTGACAGTCAGCCTCAGTCATTTTTAAGGGTCTTCAAATAATAGACCGGCCAACCTGATGTATGCCGTAGAACCAAGGAATGATTGTGCCTTGTACAGGGCGCAGTTTGTCATAGATTTGTGCTTCGTTTAATGCAACTGATGGAGCATCGTCCAGCTTAGCGAAGTAGTCGGTATAATCGAGTTCACCTTCGGGAATGTCCATCTGCTGGAAGCGGTCATCGAACGGCTTGAGACACAGCGTAGGGCCCGAGGAAGAGACGGGTTGGCCATCAATAGAGGTAATTTGACAAAGGTAGACTGAGCTCATCCCGTCCGCTGAATTCTCCGAGATAATATTGAGGATCTCGATAGCGAAATTCCGACTTTTTGCTAGACGCTGTCCCATGTTATCGACTACGAGCGGGGATTCGCGTTGACTGTCTTTAAGTTGGATCCTAGTGTCCATGGGAAGCTCAGAAAGATCAAAAGGGAATAAAGGTTGTGCATTTTCAGGAAAAAAAGTCCCGGTATCGTTTGTCACCACAGTAAGGATCTCGCCAGGCCGTGTAATCGGAGTCTTATGTTCCTTGACGTACTGGCACCATCGAAAGAATTGGCCCGCCCATAGTGGATAGCGAGGTATAGTGACGAGATCAAAGTCAGCCAGTCATTTGCACGAGTCAAATACCTCTTGATCAGAAGGAAGTGATTTATTCGGATTCTGTGAAGGGCCCTCGTGGATTATTGCAATAGTGTCAATGGTAGGGTAGTGAATGAACTGCGTCCGGGGCAAGGAATCGTGGAGCGTAGCTGCGGAGATGGCACTCAGTGCTAAAGTGAATTGCGTCGTCTTGAATCGTTCAAATGTATATCCTGAGCGTTCCTTCCGAGGGGGCGTAAAAACGGCAATTTCAACGAAGTCTGTCACGACAATGCAGTAGACTTTTGGCGTGTGTTGGAGAATTTTTGAGAGAGCATCCTCAGTCCCTGGTGTGATGGTGTCATTTGGAGTGAATAGATCGTTAGGCTAGTCATAACGATGAATGTTTAGCTGGGGCAGTGACACTAGGTGGGCCTACCAAAGATAGAATGATCGGTGGGCTTTTCTCCAGATCAGCAAAGTCCTCAGCCCAGAAAGTGAATGCACAAATCGGCTCTTAAACTACAAGTCAGCAGTTGATACATGGTAAACTTCAGCTCACCGTCACAGTTCAACGAGCAAACTTCCATGGGAGTCTTTAGTATGTTTTTTTTCGGACTATGCAGCTGGTTAAAGATCTCGACTTTCGGTCTCACTAAAGCCTCAAGATACTCTCTTGGGCACATTCTGCACCAGCAGGAATAATCAATGTTTGAACGGGATCGAAAAAGTGCAAGTATATCATACCGAGATGTCATACACTCTTCTATCGGCCATAATAATTTCCGTCTAAAACAAAGTCGGAGAGATATTTGAAGTCTGTCGAGCATTGCACGAGTACTCAAACGACGCGTATTAGCTTCGAACTGCGCTTGCATCTACTTCGACGTAGATAGAGTATCAGGAGCGAGTGGAAGAGAGGGAGGAAGAGGTAGTGGACTGGAGAAAATCTGGTAGGGACAGCGCAGAGCAAGTCGGGTCATCAGTACGAGGCGATGGTGAGAGGTCTGTTTTGGGGTGACTCTTCAACGTACATTCTATTGCTCACGCCAATATATGGGGATATTTTTGATGGCCTTGTACTCTCCACTTACATGAGTATACGTACTATATGCTACAACAGTGTTATAACTGAATGTATAATTATCTATGACGCGAACGGGTAGAATTAAAAAAAATAGCAAGCACTCGGTTGGTTAAAGATGATCCTTTGATCACAATCGTCTGACATTTGATCTTTTCGATCACAACTTTCAAATATAATACGGTTCAAAGATGCGAGCAAAATCCCGACCCATCATACGGTACAGAGAGTAGTATAACACAGGTCGGCCTATGGCTTCTACATCGGAAACAGCTCAAATAATTCTATCTGTGGAAGGAAGTATTGAATGGTAACGAAGCCTATATTTTAAATCCACCTGCGAGTCCCATAACGTTATCAGGATCATGAATCTTCTTCAACGTTTGCAGACGTGGAATATTGTCTCCATAGATCTTCTCCACAGGAGTATCATAGATAGCATAGTTGGGATACAGTGGCGCTTGTTCAATTTGTTGACCTTCATCAATGGCTGCAGCCCGTAGCTGGTTGACACTCTGCTTGATGGCGTTGTGAAACCTGTCATCGCTTCCTTTGTCAGCCCATGCAAAATATACGTTCAATGGGGTGTATCGTATAGAACGATCGGCAGGATAAGCAGAGGGTTGGCTTGTATGAGCGAGGATGTCTGGTAAAAATGGTTCGACAGCATAGGACACAAAGGGCTCCGCCTCGTTCATGAACTCCTGGCCCCAGAACTTCGAGTCACATTCATCAGTATTCTCAGAACAAATTTGATCTAGAAAACCGTGCTCTCACAGTGGTTTGGTTGAGAACGGCCTTCAACAAAGCAGGTGTATAGTCAATGATGGGGGCCGTGTGGAATATCGCTCTAAAAGTCAGATCAGATATAATATTCATTGCATTTGTTTGTGCTTTACCTTTGGTTAGCTGTGGCATTGGTTGGAGATGACTGTACGAAATCAAGAAAATCACGAGTCTTCACATCCTTCATAAGAGATGAAACATTCATGAATTTATCAAAAACCCCGCTAGGTGGATTTGGAGCGTCATAAAAGAGTTGAGAAGCTAAGATGGGCTAATATTCTCAATTTGGATCAATAGTAAAATCTTCTCGTCTATGATGCCTACCTGTCCCTGGAAAAAATTATATGATACTATGATTTGGGCCTTTGGATCTTGGACATTAGCAGAGAATTCGGCAGTTGCTTCGGCAATTTGGTCTGCTTGAGATCCGTTGGCAAGGATGAGGCCGCCCTATCAGTCCTTTCAGCCTATAACCAGCGAATTGATATTTTTCTGCGTACCCAGACTTGTGTTTGCGGGAAAGTTTTGAACGTGAAACTCGTAACTATTCCCTATATACCCTCCAGTCAGACACGCAAAGGGGTAGTAGAATAATGCTTACAAAGTTGTTGGAGCCCCCCTGTTTTTTATTGTAAGTATTGGACAACAAAAACTGACGTTTGCATACCTTCAACCCAAGAAAGAGGTCGGGTTCCGCCTCGTTAGTCACCCGAAGAATGGTCCCATCAGGTTTGACGAGCTCAAACGCGACAACGGTATCAATGGTCAACCCGTGTTGATTGGCTTTCCAAGAATATCCTGATGTGTCATCCGAATGAATTTCCGCGTGATACGGATCACGAAACAGCCTTACCTCCGCCAAGCGTAAACCCAGCCACTCCAATCCCAGATACACGGCCGCCGAGAACATTGACTCCATGTGGTTCTAAAGCAGCATATACATCATCCCAAAGATGCCCCGCTCCAACTGTCACTGTCTGTTCTGTCTCGTTGTAATCGATTCCCAAGATTCTCGACAAGGCGATTTCAGCTCCAACGGTTGACGAAAATCCTGGATTTGTGGCATGACCACCACCTTTGACCTTAGGAATTACTTCCGGTTAGGCTTCCTCAAGGTAATCAATGCTGATATTATAGTACTCACTGCGAATGGTGTTCGGGTGCTACCTAAGATTTTCAACTAGCCAGAATAATTGGAATTATCAGCACGGAGGACTCTTGATGAAATATCTGGTACAGACAATTTTTGCCACGTCTAACGCTGTGCTAGGCTCAACGACACATTCTGCCTTTTGTGTGCTCGAACCTGCCCAGTGTTGTATGCCCTTGGAAAACTCGCTCTCGTTCAACGCTGTCGTTATGGGTAAACATGGGTGACCATTTCAGTACAATTGGAGATACACTCACTCGGAAAATAGACTTTTAAATCAGGCGAAACAATATCCTGGATAGTTACACATATAGAAGCCCGACCGAAGAGGGCAGGATCATTGGTGGAGTACCCGAGTAGAGCCAATACAAGTGGTGTCAAAAGATAGTAAAGTACCATTGAGTGGGTATGTGAGTATGCCGGCGAAGGGAGGTGGTATTGATATATGACGGGGAACGTGAGCTCCCTTCTGTTTTAAGCAGGTCCTGGTCGGTTTATATATATTTTACAGCATGGTTCATGAAGGGGCTCGAGATTTCTCTGAGCTCCCCGATTGTAACGGCAGGCGCTCACCCAGCTTGCATTGAAACCAAAGACGGAGTTCGCCACAGTCTTATTGATTCGAGATTAATTCGAGGTGCCGTACGTACTCAGTACGTATCTTCTCTCCCATTAAGGGCAAGTCCTCTTCAATGAACCCTTGAAACATCAGAAATTTGGTTTCGGCAAGTTACTAGCGGCCCGGATTCAGAATGGAACGACCGATGGTTAAACAGTCAGATCTGAGAGGTCCGCATGGTCTCCAAGCTTCCAGTGAAATTTCTTCAAAAAAATATCCAAATAATGAAATACGTCAGAGCATCCATTTCTGTGTGGTTTTCGCTATTTTTAGAAAGAAACTGGATCTGACTGGGGTCGACTTTCGCCCCGCAGCTATACTATTTGATGGCTTCAACATAATCTTTACTACCACATCTAGATGTTTGCCGCTCCTGTTTTCTCTGATTTTTCCCGTCCCATGTGTCACTCGGTGTTAAGCACCCTTTCCTTATCATTCATGAGCACTTAGTGTCTTGGGCGCTGTTTTGAAACAAAGAAAGTTTAACTGTATGTGTCGCATAAGAATAGAGCGATCTTTGTCGCATGAATTATACAGATGACACTTCAACCACCCCATTGGCATAGCACTACGGAAATGTCAGCAATTGTAGTGTAAGCCAATTCATTGAAACTCTGGGACTGTCGGTGTCATCTTGACTACTGTACAACAATTCATATCTCACATCAGACTACTAGAATTTAAATCCTCCTGCAAGACCCATAACGTTATCAGGATCATGAAGTTTCTTCAAAGCTCGTAATCGTGGAAGATTGTCCCCATACATCTTCTCCAAAGGAGTATCATAGATAGCATAATTGGGGTATAGCGGTGCGTGTTCAATTTGTTGGCCTTCACTGAGAGCGACAGTCCGTAATTGATTAACACTTTGCTTGATCGCATCGTGGAACATCTCGTCATTCCCGTCAGCAAGCCACGCGTAATAGACGTTCAATGGTGTGTATCCCACAGAACGGTTTGGTGGGTACGCAGATGGTTGATCTGTGTGATTAAGGATATTAGGCAAAAATGGCTCGACGTCGTAAGATATGAAAGTTCCGGTGTCGCGCTGAAGGAAATTCGAGAGCTTGTGTCCCCAGAACTAAAGAATATGTTCGTTACATGAACAAGACTCTCTACCCGCAAAAATGTGCTCACAATGGATTCTTTCAGAATGGCGTTCAACAAAGTAGGCGTATACTTCAGAATAGGGACTGTATGGAATATCGCTCTGAAAACTATGTTAGATATGACACTTGTTATATTCACTAGTGCTTGCCTTTGGTTAGCAGTGGCGTTAGATGGAGAAGCCTTCACCATGCTGAGAAAGCTACGAGTCTTCACATCCTTTGTGAAATGTGGAACAGCTAAAAATTTATCGAAAATACCGTGCGGTGGGTTCGGTCCATCATAGAATAGTATCTGAGATATGCCAGGCTGACATTTCTGAGGTGAATAGACAGTAATGCAGCCGAAGATACTTGCACCTACCTGTCCTAGAAGAAAATTATACGTTGTCAATATGACGGCTTTTGGATCTTTGACATTCTCAGAGAAATCTGCAGTAGCCTCAGTGATTTTGTCTATGTGTGATTCCGTAACAGTAATCAAGCCACCCTTTTTGTCCCATCAGCAATACACCGAGAATGCAAAGTATTTCCACTTACCCAGACTTGAGTTTGCGGGAAGGTCTTCAACGTGAATCTCGTGACAATTCCCTACAGTTTCCTATTAGTCACGCAGGAAATCGAACCGGAACATGAGGCATACAAAGTTGTTGAAACCTCCCTGGTATTTCTGGACGTAAGAATTACACTCCAAAGAAACCGTAGTCGACGTACCTTCAATCCAAAAAAGAGATCAGGTTCTGTCTCCTTAGTCACCTGGAGAATTGTCCCATCTGGTTTAACGAGCTCGTATGCGACGACTGTGTCAATAGTCAAACCATATTGGTTAGTCTTCCAAGAATACCCTGTTTAACAAGTGGTTCAAACCAATTTCCGCGTGATACAGGCCATACAGAGGTGTACTCACCTCCGCCAAGTATGAATCCAGCCACTCCGAGCCCCGTCACACGACCTCCTAGAACATTGACGCCATGAGGCTCCAGAGCAGCATACACATCATCCCATATAAGCCCTGCTCCAAGTCTTACGGTTTGCTTTGTTTTATCATAGTTAATCTCAGAGAATTGGTGCATGGAGATATGAACTCCCTCGGTCGATGAAAATCCAGGGTTTGAAGCATGCCCACCGCCTTTAACCTTAGTCCCCGTTAATCTACTTTTCACGAGGGATCACCCGTAAACTACTAACTGCGAACGGTGTTCGAGTCTTGCCTAAGATTTTCAACTAGTCGAAAAGATAGAAAATGTCAGCGCCCGTCAGTTTTGATGTTAGAAATTAGCACAAACGATTGCTGCCACATCTGAGGCTGTCCCTGGCTCAACAACAAATTCTGCTTTTTGGGCGCTCGATTTCGCCCAGTGGTATATGCCCTTGAGATACTCGATCTCATTTATGACTGGCGCAATGGGTAAATACCACGGAATGATGCGAAACGCTGACGGTGCTTACTGGGAAAGTAGAGTTTGGTATGGGACGAAACTTCATCCTTGATCGCTTCATACATCGAAACCACACTGGAGATATCAGGCATATTAGTATGGGCTTAGGAGAGAAGATGTAGGGGGTATTCAAAATCTGTAGATCACTGAGCGAGGATATCACTCTACCGGCGAAGGGGTGGGGGGGTGAGGAGTGTGAGTTCCCGCTCAGTTTTTAAATAGTCCCTAGATACAGAATCAAGACACCTGTTACACTAAGTTATATGAATGGATTTAATCTGTCAATTGGCTCTTCGATGCCAGCGCTCGAACAGTATAGATACTATAAGCAGTCAACATGTCTACTTTCACTTGTATATGTCCCGGTAACGTTATCCATCCGATAGCCTCTGTATCCATTCACTGTTCCGAAGAGAATGATGATTGCTATAATTAGATTGTTATCGAAACCAGGACAAAGGAATGCCCCGATTCCGCTGCCAACTCATCCAGGAAAAGCTTGGCATTCTGTTTGTTCCCTCTTGAAACATCAAGGTACGTTCTTACCTCACTGCGCATCCAGGACTTAACGGTTCCTCATTACGACCGAGGCACTGAAACATCTAGCAGCAGGCACCTGAAAGACTCTATCAAGGAAAGGAACCTACTGGCGGTCGATGACTGTTTTTGCATGTCCGTCTATAACGCGGCGAATGACATTGAGGACACGAAGACACAATGCTCTGTGAACACTCCGTTCAAACGATTCTTCAAGAAGAATCAGCTGGCGGAGATGTCAAGGCCTTTCCCCAAGAAGTTTAGGATTACTTATCAGGTATTACGGTTTTCTACAGAACTATAGGATATCCTTTTGAAACTACTCTGAATCATATTGTCTCAAAAGCTTAATTTCTTGAAGCATCATGTTCAGCAAATCACAAGCCTTTTACCCTGGCTCTGGACTCAGTGAAGGTATGCCCTACCCTAGGCCCAACATCATCAGGCACAAAACGTCCCAATAACATCCCAATTCCAACTGTATCTGGGAAACGGCGAAGTCAATCCCTTTCGTCAAGCTCGCGAATTTGAGATTCACGAGGAAGAGGGACTAGATTATCGGCAGTCATTGTTCATGGATTATATGGGGAATGTGAACACCAGTCACTGTAATCAAATCATGGAAGGACAGGCATCCAGCGGCTCCTCGCCTGAGGTACGATTGTCTTTTAATATTTGATATAACATTCATGGATAAAAAAAGCTTTGATAAACATAAATGTAGCTAAAGAGCGTCAAGTCAAAAGACGTAGCAAATCCTAAAACTTAAATCCTCCTGCAAGACCCATGACGTTATCAGGATCATGAAGTTTCTTCAACGCTCGCAACCGTGGAAGGTTGCTCCCATACATCACTTCCAAAGGAGTGTCATAGATAGCATAGTTGGTATAGAGTGGCGCTTGTTCGATTTGTTGACCTTCCTTTATAGCGACAGCCCGTAATTGATTGGCACTTTGTTTGACGGCATTGTGGAACGTCTCGTCATTCCCTTTAGCAAGCCAGGCATAGTAGATGTTCATTGGGGCATATGCGATAGAGCGGTTTGGGGGGTAAGCGGAAGCTTGATCTGTGTGGGTAAGGATATCCGGGAGAAACGGTTCAACATCATAGGATATGAAGGTTCCGGTCTTGAGTTCCAGAAGATTGGAAAGTTCGCTTCCCCAGAACTTTTGAAACATTTTTGTCAGTGTATCAAAGAAATCCGACACCAGAAGACGCCCTCACAATAGTTTCATTTAGAATAGCGTTCAATAGGGTAGGTGTATATTGTAGCATGGGAACTGTGTGGAATATGGCCCTAAACATCATATCAGACGTTTCAATTGTTTCTCTGTCTTCTCCCCCTTACCTTTGGTTAGCAGTTAGGTTAGAAGGAGAAGCCTGCACCAGATCAAGGAAACTACGGGTCTTCACATCCTTGGTAAAATGTGGAACAGCCAAGAACTTATCGAAGATACCACTAGGTGGATTCGGCCCGTCGTAAAAGAGGAGCTGGGATATGCCAGGCTAATGTATTGACATGAATATATAGTAAACCACCCATTACGCCTGCACCTACCTGACCCAGAAGGAAATTGTATGTTGTGATGATTTCGGCTTTTGGATCTTTGACGTTGGCAGAAAAATCCGCAGTGGCCGCGTTGATTTGGTCTATATGAGGTGCAGTGACGGTAATCAGCCCGCCCTTTGTATCATCTCAGTACTGAGTCGGAAATCAGAATATTCTTACTCACCCAAACTTGAGTTTGCGGGAAGGTTTTCAAAGTGAACCTCGTGACTATGCCCTACAGGCTCCAATCAGCCACGTAGGCAGCAGTAAGTAGCGGCGAAGAATAGCTTACAAAGTTGTTGAAGCCTCCCTGAAGTTCATGAGCTTGTATAAATCAGACTGCAGACCAATGGCATTGGTCAACGCACCTTTAATCCAAAAAAGAGGTCAGGTTCCGTCTCATTAGTAACTTGAAGAACCGTTCCATCTGGCTTAACGAGCTCGAATGCGACCACAGTATCAATTGTCAAGCCGTATTGATTGGTCTTCCAAGAATATCCTGATAGCCGCGTGTGAACAGATCGAGGCTCGACCGCGTGATATCACTGATTTGACACTGGTTTACTCACCTCCACCAAGCGTAAATCCGGCTACACCAAGGCCTGTTACACGACCTCCAAGGACATTAACTCCATGAGGTTCTAAAGCAGCGTATACATCATCCCATATAAGCCCCGCACCAAGGGTTACTGTTTGTTCCGCTTCATTATAATCAATATCCGAAAATCGGGGGCTACAGCAAATGTGCGGATTCCGCGTGCGGGCGCGGATAAATGCGGACAAACGCGGGTAAGGGAGCGGGTAGATACCAAACACGCACCAATATATTATAAGTACAGAGGCTCGATAACGCACTGAAGCATTATTGCTTGACACTTACAGGCCTGTAGTGGGCATTCATCAGCAAAAAGTTTGGTTACTTGAAGCTACTTGAGACTTACTTGAAAATTCTTCAAGTAGCCTTCAAGTAGTTTTTCTCCTCAAGTATGCTCAAGTCAGGGTCTAATCTTGAAGAGCTACTTGAGACCAAAATTTCAAGTTGTCTTTCAAGCTCTCCCAAGCCATTTCAAAATGAGCATTCCAAGCATCTGCAAATAATTCCTCAGTAGTGTCAAGTAAACTCAAACTACTTCAAGTCTAGTCTCTAGAGTATCTCAAGATCTCATAAGTATGACACCAAGTGTATTCCATGCTTTGTTGTATATCTCAAACTTATCTCAAGCTACTTGATGTATATTACAAGTTGTATCAAGTATCTTTCAAAGACATCTCAAAGTTCCAACTGTATCTCAAGTTATTTCAAGTATGTTTTGAAATTGGATCATGTAAATCTCAAGTTGCTCCAAGAACATCCAAGTGAGCTCAATAATATAAATAAAATACATTACATACACTATGTATGATCTACCAATATATAATAACATAGCAGATACTCACATGGATCTCCCTTAAAGTAGGCTATAGGCATATACAAGAAAGGTAGCTAGACCTAGTCTTGAAGCTCAGAAATGCACTTTGAAACATGAGAAAATAAAGACTCAACATAGGCCAGCTTATCCTTATTAGATCTCCCAAAAATACCCCTAAAAAAGCGTCCTAAATAAGCAAAAAAAGCGCCCTAGATAAGCTACAAATAAGCTATAAAGGTACTAGATGAATAAAACAATGAGTACTCAACTTTGAGACAGGTTTGTGGGGTAGGGAGAAGGAGAGAGGATATAGAGGGCAGGGTAGATGGTGGTTGAGAGAAAGAATCAATTGCTGCACCCGAAACAGAAGTTCAACATGTCACATGACCTTTTGACATCAATTTTCGGGCCAGCATCCCCCAAACAGTGGGTGGGGGTAGTTTCTGGGCCATTTCTGCATATAATCTGATGATCTAATGACGTATATATATGTTGTCTATGTCTATGATTCCAAATCTCATTTTATAAAAATTTAATATTGACTTTCTGACAAGATACAAGAACAATAACATATAAAAAACGCAAAAATGAGCTTAATCTCCTCCAGATGTCATAGAAAAAAAAATCTACTTTTACATTTGCATTTCCCAGCCTTTTATACATATACATACATCTTCAAATCATCAAATTTGATATAGAAAAGCAGTATAAAACATCAAACTACAGTTGTGCTTTTTAATATTTCCATAAGGGGTATGTTATTTGACAAAAACATATAGACATACTCATGTTAATTTATTTCTTTGTAATTTATAATTATTTTTGCAGAATTTTACAACCAGCATAACAGGCTCTACAGGAACAAGTATGTCACATGACCTTTAGACTTAGAATTTCGAGTACAAGTCCCCCAAACTATAGCTGAGGGTGGTTTCCATCTCATCTCTGCACAGATTTATATGATTTAAATGTATCAATATATGTTTTCAAGGCCCAGAAATCCAAATCTGATGTCAAATAAATTTTTCTACATGTTTTTGGTGAGATGTGTCCCTAAACATATATAAAAAACACAAAAATGTGCTATATATCCTTCAGGCTTGATCAGAGAAATAATGTAAACTCATATTCAAACTCTTGAGCCTCAAAAATATATACTTCAGTTGTATACATACAAGATTCTAAGCAGAAAAGTGGCAGCATACATAACTCCTGCAATGTTTTCCTATATCTCCATAGATATTGTATTCCATGATAAATGTATAGACAGCCTTACTTATCTAAATGTCTTATTTTTGTTTACATTGTGACTATAGTTGTTTCCCTGGGTTTCTTGTCTAAGTCTAATGTAATCCAATGCAACTTGAGCTTTTAATTGGGGGTTAGTTGAGGTCTACTTGAGGCCAATTTGCAGCTAATTTGAGATCTACTTTTATCTACTTGTGTTTGATTTGAGCTGACTTGCATTTGACTCAAATCTAACTTGAATCTAACTTGCATTTGACTGGCATCAACTTGAGTTTGTTTGGGTTTATTTGTGAACAACTTGAATCTACTTGCTTTTGCCTTGATGACACCATGAAATAGGCTGTATTTTCAAGAAGATTTTCAAGCAAATTTACTTGAAGCCTCACTTGGACAATTACTTGACCCAGTTGAATAGCTCATCAAGGTGCTCTCAAGTACTGATTTTCTCAAGTTGCCTCAAGTTGGCAGACTTTTTGCTGATGTTAAGCTCTTATAGAGGGTCTTTTGTGGGCACGAAAGCCCTTAGGGAAGTCGAGCGAAAATTCCCCGGGTTTCAGCGGGGATGACGCGGACAAGCCTCATTTTTGACGCGGACTAAGGACGCATTGGCGGGGACGCAGCACAGCATCGAGCGGATGCCTTTGTGTTTTACCCGGGACAGGGGCCGAGAGCCCGAGACACGGCCGGCCAGCCTGTGATCAATTAACAAATGAAACGATCAAATATATATATTTTCAATGTTATCCTTCCAAAAGATTATACACATAATTAGTCGCGTAGAAAAGGTACAGAAATAATGTGAGTGATAGAAAGGCAACGACGGCGGCTAAGAGTTCGAGGGACGGGAGACCTGGAGAAGAATGAAAGGCCGGCCGGGCGAGGCTGCTACATTTTCTGTAAGTGAGCCTCAATATATTCCTTGGACCATTTTTCCACCTTTGATACAGCTCTTCGGGCATCCGCCAGGCCGCGAAGCATTGAACGCCATTCAGTTACATTGAGAGGTTTTCCCAGCTTACCTGAAGCGGGGAGGTTCTCAACCACGGCAGTGTTCGCCTGCTTGGCATTCATGGCAGCCAGTACGCGCTTTCCCCAATTCAGAGGCTCATCACTATTGGCACATTTGTCCCGGAAGACAGCCTCAGTGCGTTTTACCCAAAACCTCTCGGCATGCTCGGACCAACGACCCATATCCAAGCCACAACCTTCAAAAACCCAGCATTGGGGGAGCCATGACACTTTGGCTGTGTGGAAGTGATCGCCTAGAGGGAAAGTCAGCCAGGGGAAAGCAAAACATACCTTAACGATATGACTTACCTGTGAATTGCACGTACACGCCAGATAAGAGGTCATATTCCTCATCGGTGAGATCATCATCAACATACTCTATGCCGCTCGTGTCTTGCGCAATGAACATTAGGTGAGGGTTATCATAACATCCGCAAGGCCCTCGTAAAGCCTCCGATGGGTCCATGAACTCCAGAGCTCGACGACGTGTGAAGCCACCCCGCATCAACGCAGCACGAGCTCTGGGAGAACTCATAATTTCCCGACATTGGCGCTGGTAAAATGAGAGGTCCTCCAGGCTGAATATGTGGTCCGACAATCTCATAGGCACGCAACTAGACCCGGGGTAATCTGACTCGGCTACAGGCAGAACATCCCGACGACATACAGTGTGGAAACGCACACCATCCATCACCAACTCCCGTAAGATTGCCGTTTCGTCGAGTCGATCGCGCCGAACATCATCTAATCTTTCTCTCAGACGACATACCATCATCGCCGTTGCAGCAGTTGGGACCGCAATATTCCATGGCACTGTTCTAGACTTGTCAAAGTCAAACATATACCAGGTTTCCTGCTTCCGGGTTATAGTTCGTATGGATTTTACTGCAGACGAGTACGCCAGACCCAATCTGTTTTCATCCACTAGATCCCAAACCTCGCGTGGTGGACGTGTAGCGTCTTTGGCTGCCAACAGTTGGATATAAGGAGAGGCCGTTTTTGCTAAAGGTGAATAGAAGAAACAGTTGTCGAGAGGTGCCGATTGAATTCCAACCACAGCCTTTAAAGATCTTCTTTCATCTTCAGGCATCCAGGAGATGTGATTGTCGGGAGGAGGAAGTGGTAGGGGAACGACCCAGCCATAATACTCGTATAGCAAGCGACCGACCTCTGATCCTAAGCGTTCTGACAAAAGTTCTTCAGGTGTTTTGGCAGGCACTACATGGCTAGGCAGAGGTTCCACGTAATCCTCTTCATCGGGATCTTCTCCCCACTCTCGGCAACAGTCCCACTCGTTGTCGAAAGCGTTGTACCTCTTTTGCTTGTCGCTGTAACTGTTCAAAGTGTCTTCGCGCTCATCGTTCCTGACGCGTGCTCTTACAAACTTGGGAGGTTCTGCGTCATCCCAATCCCAAACAAACACCGGGCATGAAGTCCTCGGCGGCTGCCTCAAGCGGGACTCGCGTGCTTGTTTCGCTTTGGCAGTCTCTTTCTCCAGCTTTCTACGGTGTCTTTCCTCCTGCTGCTTGAAAAAGGGCTCCCACACAGAACGGCCGGTTCCGTAGTCCCACACGGGGTCTCCGTGCCGATTTATCCACACTCGTTCCTCGGGTCGGGACACGCTTGTGCCCACTTTCTTCTGTAGAGAGGAGGACAGTGGTTGAGAAGATGTTGAAGGGTTGGAGGAGGAAATGATCGGTAGGTTGTCTAAAGGGTTCCCAACCGCGGGTAGTTCATCAGGATAATCGTCAAAGGTTGTATAGGAAGCGTGCGACTCGTAAGATGACGGAGAGGTCGATAGCCATGTTGTAGCGTTTTGAAGGCATTCGGGAGGCGGAATGATCAGCGGGAAGTCGAGACATGTAGACGACCGCCGCTCTTGCTCACCCCAACGGTACCACACTGGCACATTATGTTCTACAAACCATTCTGCCCTTGGCTGTTGTGGGGCTTGGCCAGGATGGAGCAAAAACAAGCCAACTCGATCGACCTGCCACCAATTTTGCAGGAGCTGGGAGGTACGAATGGCGTCGACTTGAGTGGCATTCACTTTGTTCGATCTCTTAAATACCACCGTCTTGAACCAATCAGGAGGGGAGAGACCTTCCGCAAAATCCGGCCCATTGGGGACCTTTCTCGTGGACCAGTACAGTAGCCCTATCCACATAGCAAACCAATCACGTCCTTTGGTGATGTGGTCCATGGCAATGGCCCAACTCGGGAAAGTTTTATGATAATGCCAACGACGAGGAGGAAAAGGAAGAGCGTATTGGAGACCATACGCATTGCGAAGAATCTCGCAAGTCTCCCACAACATGTAATCAATCTCCAGCCATTTATCACTATAGAACGGCGGTAGTCTATAACCAACACCATCCTCGCACAGCAGTTTGTTTGGGATAACGCCTAACGGCCCAAACCAGACACCTGTATACGGCACTGGTTGTTTGGGAACAAACCCTAGCCACTCAGTACCAACACTCCACCAGCGTGGCTGTTGAAAATCGGCGGCCGCGGAAATACCTTCCTCGAACTTCCAGGGCATTGGTGCAGCCGGAATAGTGTTCAAGGCTTGCGTTGAGTTTGGTGAATAGATTATGTCGCCATCCACTATAGTAGCCCGGCCTTCAGGTTGTTTCAAAGACCAATTCAGTGACATGAAAGACGATTGGACAATTAGATGAGACTGTGGGAGAAGACCCCGTAGTCTGCGTACGCTGATAGATACGACGTTTGGACAGTTAGATGAGACTGTGGGAGAAGACCCCGTAGTCTGCCTACGCTGATAGATGTATTGGCGATCGCGTTAGACTGTGGAGAGTCCCAAAAGTCTGGTTTCGCAGTCTGACGCGCGGAATCTAAAGAGAAGGCATGTGGGTCACTGTGAGCAAAACGATAGACTCAGGCCGGCACTTACAGTGTGTTATAGGCAGGTCGAACGAAAATCCTATCCACGGAGGGCAATTTGAGGCACGGAATCTGGACTGTAGACAGCTCTGGTTGCACTGTATGACGCGTGGCACCCAAAGAAAAAAGTTGCCGGTCAGCGTCAGCACAATGATAGACGCACATTGGGACTTACAGTGTGTTACGGGCTGGTGCAAGGGAAAAGAGGGAAGGACGGCTATTTTTGGCAAGGATTCTCGACAGTAGCGGGTTCTATGATGGGTGAGTCACGTGACTTTCCCACCGCCCCAACACATTTCCTTGAACACAGACGCCTCTATCAACGACTTCTAGGTCTCTCTAGAGTCGCGCTCTGCGTTGCACCATGTGTAGATCTTCATAACAACACAACCCTCAACCCCCCCCAGGTGTGGATTTGGGCTACTAGGAATCTCTAGAGCCTTCGAACTCCTGGACTACTAGGTCTCTCTAGCGTCCTTCTCATATCGATACCAGGCTTCTGGACAATCACCTAACCCTTGCTAATCTCTTACGCCGACTTCAGTATCTATCACGCGATGGGTCCCGTCCGCGCCCGCGCCCGCGCCCTCGTCCGCGCCCTCGTCCGCGTTGTTGTCCGCGTCGTTGACCGCGGCTGAATCATGGCCCTCTCCAGAGGGCTGCTCTACTGCATATCCGACAGGTGGCCTTCACCACAGTCTACACAGTCCACTGGTAGTTGTGGAAGAACGTTCCTTTCTTCACTTATCCGAAAGATCGGTCATCAATTTACTCAGAGATCGTATCCGCGTCCGCGTTTTCGGCCGCATGGGGTTGCCCGCGTAAACCCTCTACGGTATGACTGGCATTGAGAGGTACGATGCAACTCTAGTATGACCCCAGGCGAAAATACTAATAGTTTTGAATAGCGTCCTGGAGTGATGACTGATGGGGACGACTTGCGGTTGCGACTCTGCTGTCAAGGCATACCCTCCTTGCCAAGGGTAAGTTGCATAATACCTAAGGCTCGTGTACAAGCCTGATTAAAGGCCTTGACAGTGTATGTACGGACTATTGTTTACATACCACCCTACGCACCAACGTTTACGTGTCCCTCCTCTTGTACTCTTACCTGAGCCGATGGCCTCACGTTGGGTTTGCGTTTAGCCTGTTGTCCGCGTCCGCGTTTCCGTCCGCGCGGATGCCTTGTTTCCTCATCGACTAAAGATGGGGTCCTCTTGCGCTTGCGACTCAGCTGTTGTCCGCGTTGTCCGCGTCCGCGCCCTCGTCCGCGGGGTGTGGAAGAGGGTACGTCTCCCAGGGTGCCTTGCTGTACAGTCACGTAGTCCCAACCAATCTAATGAGGCGGGCGATGTTAAATACGCCACGCACAACATAATACAGAAACTTCCTACCGTTTGATTCGATTCATCAGGCCTGCGGTCTTTAGCTATCCAATGGTTGGGTATGAGGTCATACGGATTCCATCCGTCCTGATGATCACCGATGTTCAAACCCCACTGGAAATCGCCAGCCGCGCCGGCATTATTGGAAAACTCGAACATGAGACGCTCCAAGTGAGCGATACACGTCTTGTTCACATCGACGAGGTTGGCCCGGAAAGTGGTCGTCTGGAACACCCATGCATTGTCGATCTCACTACAACCGGCCAGCATTGGGTAACCGCTTTGCCTCAGCTTATACGCAATCCATATGGTGCAAGCGTGGCACATTGCGGGGCCTATCTGCCATTGAGTTCGCTTGCGTTCACCGAGATGCCGATGTAACCAATTAGAGATTCCAGCACGCTCACGTAGAGGTATCGCGCCCCGAGGAGCGTCCTTCACAAAGTATTCCATACTATCCCGCTTGATTCCATGAGAGGATTTCATGATAGGTATATCTGTAGCATCGATGGACTCTGGAGCGTCTGCAAGAATTTGCAGGGTGGAAAGATAGGGCGTCAAGACAGTGTCGATTTCCTGGGTATACTCCATGTACGCCACTTCCATGAGATAATCCAAGTTGTCTTCCTCCAGCGTACTGGCCAAATCCCAACGACCCAACTGGAAAGAAATGAGCATGGCGACGTATAAGAAGTTGGAGGGACTCACGCGGACATCGCGTCGTAACATGACCTGGCCCCAGAGCGCGTCAACAATGTTATCCTCAGCTTCCCATGTAATATCATCAGGCAGTCTGCCTGCACCGCCTTGGGGGAAATGAGCGCGACGCCACCACTGTACAATCCATCCGCGGCTGCCAGGTTCATAATGAAGCAGGCGGACAGGATAATAAAATTCATCGACTCGGCAGAGGGCACCTACTCCCGGCCTCAAACGCTCTGCCAACGGGTGCCCCACTTTCCATATATCGGTCAACATACTGGACAGCTTGGTCAGATGATATCATCAGGCGAGAGGGAGACCCATACCGACGGTGTGTAGCCAATTTCTCCACACTCTGTCCATCAGCCGGCTGACAAACATGACATAACCAGGCTGCGTTCCCGGTGCGCCCATACGGTTGACAAGCGAGATGGCTCCAATTTTTACAATGGGAGCACACGAGCATGGAGCCCTCCCCAGGGGCAATGTATTTGATTGAGTCCGGTGAGCCGCCAACACCACATCGGCACCTCACATACGGGAGAGCGTCGCTGTGCCCCCCCGCCACACCCGGCTTAATTTTTTTGCTTTCTCCGTCTGAAACAGATTCAGTTTCCTCCAACATCGCATCTGTGGACGCAATCATGGCATCTATCTCTGCGAAGACAGCGGGGAAATTTTTGAGGGGAATCAGGGGACGCTGAGGTATACGACGAGGGACAAGATCTATCGCATCATGCTGTCGAAGCTCGCCCTTATTCGCGCCTGGTGGCTCAGGCTTGGACCTAAGCAAAGGATCAGGATTCTTCGCCTCAATAGGGACCGCTTCCACCACGTCATTGGGGAGAGCAGGAATCGGTACAGCTTGCGTCACAATGGGAACTGCTTGCGCCACATCCTTCGCCGCCGCTCGTACAGGTTCAGGCGCTGCCGAAGTCTCTACACTTGAAGGCGGAGGCTCTACATTTGAAGGCGGAGGGGTAGGGCGGTGTATAGATGGCAGGTCGTCGTCTGGGTCCGGTGTTTCCAGAGGGCTGTATAAGTCCCCCTTCTTGTCGCGATGAACCACAGACCGGTGGTGCCCATTCAGTGTATCCTCAGTCTCTGCAGACGAGGATTCGGGATAGGCTTCTTTCAATAACTTGCTTTGCTGAGATGGGTGGGTGAATTCGTTGTACAAGGCTCGGTTCTTTTCTGACTGGATCCATGTACGACAAACAGTAGGCAGTCGGACCAATTTCCCAGCATAGTTCAGGGACGTTGTGTTGGCCGGTGTGTCGCTGAGTACAGAAATTTGGAATTTCTTCTTCAGTTTGGCAACGCGGGCCTTGAAGAAGGCGTTTTGTGCGCTCAAACCGCCCTTCAGATGATACACGGCGTGGTGTACTGCTTGCCCCGCAGGCAGGTTGACAGGATACCCGGCGACATGTTTCTTAAACGACCAGTTCGAGAAGCGCTGTCCTCTTCCCCTGTAGGCCATGTCGTTGTATATGTATACGGATTTATCGACGGGATCCCACCATCTGGCAGTAAAGTGATTGCCACCGCCACTCGCTAATGACGAGACGATGCTCAAGCCCACCAGATCATAAACAACGTCGTGCGCCTTCGCGATGGAGGCGTAAGTTGGAGGGTTCAATTTTGGCGGTATACGCCACTCCAAGGGTCGCGAAAGGTTCTCCTGTATGAACTCCACCACTAACACGACCGGCAAGGATACAATGAGGCGTCTATAATCCGTGCGCTCGCCCTCGCATAGCAAGCCATCAACCTCCGAATGTCGCCAACAGTTGAGGTTGGCTATCTGGCGAAATTCCAGAAACTCCTTAAACCACTCTGTGAGCAGACCCTTGGTGCTCTCAAACTCGGGTTGTCCTAGTTGGATAGTGTACAAAGGTTTCAAGCAAGGCGATATCTCCAGGTGTCGTCCGTCTGTACGTGGCGAACCACTACAATCGTGCACGTCGCAATACATTGGCAGGAAGAACGAGACCAAGCGCCCCTCATGTGCAATGACCTTCTCCGCCTCCGCCCGGCGAAAGAGAGATGATAACCACCCCTTGGGCAGACCGTAAGTGTACTGTACATCACCAGTAAATACTTGACACTCACAAATACCATGTCGGGCGATTCCAGATCCTCAACAATGTTTTCGAGCCACAGGGCCTCACGGACAAGATCACGCTGCTCATTGAGATATTGGGGGACGTCTGTATCTTTGGGCGGGTTCGCCTTGATGGTTCGAATTCGAGTAAGGCCGTTGAGAGCAACGCCAAGTGCACCCGCACCAAAGACAGTGAGGTACACCTCATTGAAGTCTTCCCAGCTACGTTGGAGGGCGTTGTCGAGGAGTACTAGGCTGACGTCAAGCCAGCACGAATTGGCGTTCCACTCAAAGTAGGCAGTCCCAAAAGTCTGATTGAGAGCGACTGATATCTCTTGACGTTGCTTCTCGGCACTTTGTTTGGTGACCAGCTTAGCCAAAGTGTCCGGGGCACGCCCGTCGTTCACGTATGCCTTGCTAGTAGTGCCAGAAGGATCACGATGTGGGTGGGTGCGTCCATGCTCCAGAGCCATTCGGGATGCGCGACTCTCTGATCCGTAGTGTGACTTTTGACCTTCTAGGACGATATAAGTCGAGCGAAAGGACCAGAGAACAATAATACATACTTAGGGCCTTATCATCCTGGGTTTCAAAGTTGGCAACCACTGCATGCAGAGCCTCAAATCCTGACAGCAGAGTATGATTTGTCCCGGCGGCCCGATACATGGCCCAATGTCCGGCCTCTTGTGCATTTGTCGTGTCAGGTAAGGACGTCCAAAGATTTTCGTCCATAACACGTTGAGATCTCATAATCATTCTAGCGATAGGCGGCCGCAGCCACCACTCGAAGAACTTGGACGTCCGCGGGTAATCATGCATAAGACTGCGGGCGATTCTTTCATATTCTTCATACGCCGTGACCTGGGAAAGTTTCAAGGCGCGGGCCATGAAGTCATTATGGAGTGTAGGATCGACTACGGCGTGTTTGGCCGCGACGCGGGAAACGGCTTGGCGGAAGTGTTCACCGCAACCTTTGAGGAGGGATTCGGCACGTTTACGAAGCATTGCCTCCGTTCGGGTATTGTCAGATCGGTTGGAGATGAATTCGACATAAGCCGAAATGTATCCTTCTCGCTGGGCTTGACTGAAATCCACTACCTACAAACGCAGTGAGTGATATGTTCTAGCATTCGTAACCATAGGCTTACCGTGGCAAGGTGTGTATCAAGGTTCTTATCGAAGTCAATACCCTCTCGCGAGTTCACTACCTCGGCAATACCCCGAAACAGATTGAGGAAATGTACTTTGAACTCGGAGGCACTGTGTCCATCCATATAAGACATTATCACGGGTATCCAGCGGGAAAGGCTGATTGAATAGACTGAAGAAACTTGCAGAACGGCGGTGGAACTCTTCCAGAAACCATGGGCACCATCGGTGACGATTCCGTTGAGAGATTCGTCAAGGGTGGTATTGTGAACACTTTGTTCCTTCATCCAAGAAGTTTGCATGACGATCACAGTCTTGGGCAGGATGATGGAATTAGGCAAAATGAAATCGGGATAGTCAGTATCAAACTGTTGAACTTGTTGGAAAAAGGTATCTCCAGCAGTCGATGGCTTGAAGGGCTGAAGGATTTTGTTGCGGTGGGCGGCGACCCGATCGGGATTGGTATAGGCATCGGAGATGTCTGAGACGGGAGGTGTGCGCCCTCCTAACGTTGGGACACCCACACGGAGCTGAGCCGGTGTCGCCGCTGGATGGTCAAGTATGTGTTTCTTGAAAGCTTCAGCTTGCCATGGTAGTGGGCTCTTCACAGGCGGACGCGCATGATTGTGAGTGCCCTTGTGCTGGTAATAGCAACCCTCATTGAATCTCGTCAGCATATCGTAAGCGTCGCATTCTAAGTAGACCATGGGAACATGACAGTAGTCGCACGCCACCTTGGTCTTCTGCTCTTCAATGACCTTGCGATCAACATGAGGGCGAACAAGATTGGTGCAGTCCAGATTGGAACAAGAAAAGACGCCTCGACACTCGCGTTTGGTCCGAAAACCCAGTTCAGGAGTCTCGGAGTTTCGTTTTCCTTTGTGCGATGATCCAGATTTATGGGCCCATTGCGATCGTAGACCACCGGTCAAGACATATTCCTCCCAGCTGAAAAGGTAAGTCCAATCTTTGTCAGGCCACCCATCCCAGTTAGCGGGGAGCTGCCTGGTTTTCAGGTCAATAGGAAACTCTGCGGCGGTGGGAGATCGATTGGGATCAATCTTGGCCGGTCGGTTGTGCATGGTGACTTGTTGTGGTGTGTAGTACTGCGAAATATGAGCGGGGGGATTGACGGAGGGTTGCGCCAACAAAAGTTCGGGTGGAGGAGCTGGCTTGGGTATATCTCCGTTGCTGACCGTTCGATAGCCTACAATTTGACCGTCGGTCGACCATACTGGAAGCATTGCTTCCATAGTCGGCTGCGTTGGTGTGGTCTTGTCCGGTGGTACGGTCTTGTCCGGTGGAGCGGTCTTGTCCGTTGGTGCGGTCTTGTCCGTTGGTGAGGTGGTAACTGTGGGCAATGGCTCTGGAGCGCTTGATTGAAAGTACTTGAAGACATGACGGATAAAATCCTGGGTGTTATGATAAGTTGAACAGGTGAGTGCAGAGTGGTATGCATGTATATACCATGATTGCTGTACTCCCAGGATGCAGGAAAGAAACAAGCGGTGAAAATTTTTGTACCCCTAAGTTCCAGATCGCTTTATGCGGTACGTGTGCACTGATATCGAATTTACTTTAATATTTTGTTTCAGTGATTCGTTATTAGTAGGTCCCCATTCTTGACTTCTGCTTTGGGTAGGTCTCCGGCCGGTGCCCCCGCCGGATGCGCCCGTATTGACGGCGAGGCGGTGCTATGACACGCGGCTCGTCCCACTGTAGGGCGCGGATGCTGGCTGAGCGGACAATTTGCATGCGGGCAACGCGCGGACCAATCAGAATTCGACGCAGGGGGGCGCGGTCATCTGCGGGGTAACGCGGACCAATGAGGATCGTCGCGGTTTTGACGCGGACTCGGTGCGGGCGGTGCGGGCTCCCTCAACTGGTCAAGCTCAGGCGCGGACAGGGCGCGGGTTCCTGCGGAGCTCTTCGGCGATTGTTGTCAACCTTCTCATTGGTGTCTGACACAACGGTAAGACACAACGGTAAGCTTGGATCATGATATGTTTCCATTTGGCAACTGGATTACTGCTTTCGGAAGTGTTATTGACTATCACTTATTTTTGTATTCATGGTCTTTGGCTCGAGGGAGCGTTTGTGTTCTATGAAGGAACTGCACGACAAACGTAAGTACTTTATATATTCTGCAAGTCAATCTTGTTAACGCCTGCCTTCAATCATCGTGGACGAAGGATATAACGTTCTAAGATTTTCTTACACCATTGCAGTCCCGTACCCTACAATACTTCAATGAATCATATGGTTGTGCGTTTTTTATTACTCCCATGCTGTTGGTGAAAGTATAGTACAGGTAAACACAATTTACGTCCACTATTGATTGTGGCCAATGACATATTCACAATCGCTTTTTCAGCGTTACTTTATGGACTCAATGTCATGTCGGATGCACCGTAACGCGCCACGGTGCCAATAGTTCTCGCTGTTTGGGTTGCTTGCTTAGTCGTTGTACGCATCTGTTTGCGCGAATAAAAAAAAATCAGCGTGCGTCCTTGTTTGTGACCTTCTTTACTCTCTTTCTTCCGCTCCGCATCCACCCCGACCCCCACCCACCAGCAACTTCGATATTCTTAACATCCACTGCTATGCCTTCCATAACCGCCGCAACCCAGCAATTGGTCGACGTTTATCGCGTCGCGTCGATGAAAACGAACACTCACCATTCGATGGGCTTGGGGGGAGCGGTGGCGAGAAGTTTGCAGTATGTTTGGCCTGAGGTGGTCCTGTACGCGGCGACAGAAGGCATCGACGGTGTTCTTTGGGCTCAAATAAGGTGAGCTCCCTCTTCTTTCGTCCTATTTTATCCCTTATGACCCTCTGCAGGTGTGGTTTCCACACCTCTGGGTCTCCCGGCTCCCCCTCCGATTCTCTACACGCGACCGTTCGCGTATTCGACGCGAATCGCGATTTGTAGGGGGCGTTCATGTGCCCAAACGACCCTCACAAGGTGGCAACTTTCAAGGGTGGCATAAAGAAGACGTCATATTATGGAGAAGTACAGACTGGAATCCAATTTCGCGTTTACTGTCCGCGTGTCTCCCTAGCGTTGAAAGGGCGCTTTCTATATCTTGGTAGTAGCGGACATCCGCTTTTTTCTCTTCAATGCAACAAAGAATCCTGTGAAATTTGATCTGATAGATGTATAATACAAATATAAATGTCTGGTTATCGTCTCGTCAACAGGACGTGTTTAAATCG
>SSNC01000028.1:0-232295 GCA_029719445.1 Agaricus blazei | reverse complement strand
TAGGTTTGGTGATTTCTGGTTTGAGTATTAACTCCTGCACTCCTAGTCGTTTCTGAGGGCAAACATATCGATTTCTCATACGACTAGATACATTGGTTCGTGAGTTCGTGCCTACTCCGAACCTTTGGGAAAATCCTGTTTTCTTCGGCTGTTCCTTCTCCTGTGTAATAGCGCGAATCTTGGTTTGTTTCTTGGGCTTCGGCATACTTTGGCGATGTGGCCGGGTTTGCCACAATTATAGCATTCGATGTTGGATCTTCCCGATCCTCCTCGGCATTCCTTCTTAATGTGTCCGAACTTTCCGCATTTGAGGCACTTAGGCCTCCCGTTTGCATCCCATTCCAGCTTTCTGGCTCCTATTTCCATGGGTTGTCCACTTCCTCCATAAGTGACACCAGTGGCGGTGCGATGATCGTTTCTTCGTTTTTCGGTAGATTCCCATCCTTTCCGACGGATCCTATGGCAGCGATCCATCCTTTGAGAGTGGTGGGGAATAGAGGACGGTGGGTATCCCAATATGGTGTGAATGATGTCGGGTCTGGTATGGTTTTTTAAAGAGATAAAGCGCGTGGTCCTCGTTGGTTCCAGATTGACTGATGAGCGCGGTGAATTTGACCAGGAAGTCATTGGTGTGGGTGTTTCCTTGCTTGTACGTTTCGATCTTTTCTTTGGCGATCTCCTTTTCGTTTCCGGGTGAGAAAGCGTCTACTATTTCCTGAGAAAAGTGTTCCAGTCTGCGGTGTCGTCGGATTTGATAACCTTGTCCTCCCAATGTTTAGCGAACCATCCCGGGATTTCTCCGCGGAGACGGTTGGTGGCGATGAGGATCTTGGAGTTCGAATCTTGTATTGGTGGAAGGTAAGGTATACTTCTATTCCTCTCCACCAGTCGTTGAATTTCTTTCTGTCTCCCTCGAAGTATCCGGGGTCGATGAGGGCTTTGTGGTCGATCTTGGTTCTGGGTTCGGTGGTGCTGGTCGCCATTTCTTTGAGTTCGAGTTCTTCGAGTTCCTTAGCTAGTCGGTTGAGTTCTTCGTCGTCGAGTGGTGTGTTTGGCGCTACGGCTACTGGTTCTGGTCCTTCGGGTTCGTGTTCTTCTGGTTCCTCGTTTTCTGATGACTGGTCCTGTTCTTCCTCTTGTCTGAGGGGTTCAAATCTGTTTCCGGTTCGGTGCCCTTCGTAGAATAGGGTTTCAAATCGATTCCTAGCTGGTCGGTGTCGTCCGTGCTCATATACTATTGAGCCTTCGTGGTTTCCTGCCTCAATGACTAGAGGTCTTCCTGCAAGGTGAGCTTTACGACGCTTTACCAAATGTTACGACCTTATAGCGATTAGCTCAGGTTGCAACTTAGGCAAAGACTTGAGAGCGATAAGGGAATATAGCGAGTTGGTAAAGCGTAAGGAATACAGAGTATAACTACGCTACTTATAGAAGAGTCGACTACCTAATAATAGAAGGAGAAGTCGGGCTGAGTAAGTATACCCGAGGTGTCTGACTAACGGTGAGAACATAGCTGAGTAAACATGAGAACATATGTACGGATACGGTAATGGTGGCATATGGTAGTGGAGCGGTAGCATATGGGCCTGGGTCAGGGGACCGATAATAGAAATAGATCGTAACAGATAGGTGTCTAACCCACCCTATTGAGGACAGTTGTTGCGAGCTTAGCCCCTCGTCGCCAAGGTTCTAATCAAAATGGCATAGGTCTGGAAGAGGTTTCTATTCAGTCGAGACTTGTTTCACATTTCTATTCTACCCCTATTTTCATTTAATACTTAATCGAGATGCTTACTTTCACTTTCTTTCTGATTTATTCCCCACGAACTGCACTCGAGACTCGGTGTAATTCAAAGGGTTGCATTCGCATTCGATTTTATATTTTATATTTTATTTTCCACATTCACACCAATCTAGTCTCTTCACCGCTGCGGGTGATGTATGCACCGGTACACACAATGTTATTTATAAGTACAAGACGTGCATTTTGCATCAAGAAGCATAGGATCCAATGTTCAAAGTAATGAACATCACAGAGAGAATCAGAAATACATCTTGTACTCGTGATGTCGTTTGTAAGTCTGATAGAATGTCGTATGCGGTGAGAGGGATAGTCCCTGATAATCACTCACTGTCAATCTCTCTAATAGTTTAAGCGACAAAATGTTGGGTAAGAATCACCCTTACTAGAAAGAAAGTGTTACTTGATGAAGATTGCGTAGTAGGCTCCGTCTCAGTTGCAAGGCAAGAGTTACATTATCTAAACCGGTTGCCCATTGTAGCGTAGGTTTGTTAGTCACTCAGGACATGAAGTAGGCTTGACAAAGACGAATCCAAGTTATTGACTGTGAACAACTTATCGACTTCACCTACCAGAGCTAGCACACCAGTATAGCATTTACAAGGGTGGTCTTATGCTAGTGGTCCAGATCTGGTGTGTCCTATATCTCTGTCCCTCTCATTATTGTATCTGACTGACTGAATGGTTCAGCCATCCCTGCTATCCAAGAGCAGAAGCAAGCCTCCTTGCCTTATGCGCCACAGTTCGGCCACAAAATGTAGCACTGGAATGCAAAATCGATATTGACGAATCAGAATGAAGTTGGAAGCCCCTCAGGCAGCATTTGACAAATCAAGGGCCTATCTTTATCGACAAAGAAGAAAAGCTATACCTGGTGACATCAGGGTATCAGCCTCCAGAGATGTTCCGCATGAGACGAAGGAGCAAGTTATATTAAAGCATCACTCATCTACGTAAACATCCCGCAGGCTGTCAATCACGCCTAGAATAGGCTTGGACATTGGTACTAGACCTTGGCCTGCAGTAGTAGGATGTGTCTGCAGCGCAACTAATGGATGAATTCAAGACTACTTCGAATGGATATAGCGTTACCGCTCATTGCATCTTTTTTTCCGCGATTTTGCAATTTTTCCTGTCCCTGTGGTCTTCTTATTCGGCGGTTTGAGATTCCAAGTGTCATATATTCCCAAACATTACTCACCCTCAATTAAGCCTGTCCACCAGGAGCCGATTATTCTTCTTGAACACGTTGCCAGCTGTCAGCAGCCACATGCCAGGAGTTGCGATCTAGTCTCAATTCCACAATAGAGTCTATATAGCTTCGAGCGGGGTTTCTCCGCTGCCGCAGCCAGTCAATATTTGATCATTAACGGCAAGTTAAGAAAATGTAGTTGTCTGGGTGAGAAAGGTTCTTGTTGCACACCCAAGACCTGTACAGTGAGGAAGACTAACATGGCATGATCAGCCAGCAGATTTCATCTGGCTGGCAGCGGGTCAACGGCACGACATTACCGTAAAGGTCAGCGGCATTCTTTTGGAACTGTGAGAACAACCAAGAACTATTTTGTACCTGCATTCCACTGTCGGACCATTAACATGATACTTAACAAAAATAGAGACCCGCTAACACCGTCTGTAGAGAGCTTGAATCGTGTAACACGATCACTGCCTGTAAACAAGTCACCACAAAGCAACTAGGCGAAAATGACGTCTCACCGCTAACGGTGAAGGGGTGAGAAGGAGTGACTCGGATTCCCAATGAAGTGTAGCCCAATGTCGAGATCAGGAGAATGAAGCTAGAAGCACAGAGGTCTGCAGTGCTCACTTAGGTCTGGAAGCAATTTCTCGTCCGTGTCGATATTGTTCTTCTGGAAAGGAGAGGGCAACTGCACAATGTATGGGTGGGAGTGGTAGAAGACGAAGGATCCCGGGTTGTGGATTAGAGCAGGGACGTAGTCGAGTTGCCATTATGCACACCAGCTCTGATTCACCTGTGTAGTCGTCTTTCTATTTTTCATAGGCAGGAAAAATAGGGTTTGGAAGAGTGGTAAGTCAGAGGAGGATTAAGATTTTGGGTTGCGACGCACAAGTGGTAGTTGGAATGAGTAAGGAGATGCCTGACATAACTGTGAACGCAACCACTCCAGACACATTTACACTCACACTCACGGCAGGCTCAAGCTCCGCACTTGTCCCTCTTGCAGACTTTCACCGATCAGGTCCATCACACGATGCCATCTGCTGAACGTACTTTCTGTGACAAGTGAGTGTACAGTGATCACTCTCTAACCCATACCCCTCGGACATGCCCGGAGCTATGGGTTATGAGGGGTATGGGTTTGAGAAATGAGTGAAAAACAGGCTCCAAACAACAGCAAAAATCAGGAAAAATCAGGAAAAATTCGTTAGAGTTTATTGGGATATTAGGAACTAATACGATGAAAGTAATCTGTAACTAGTGTAGGTTCCAAAGATTTTGAGTGTTCTCTATGCAGATATATTTAAGTGAGTCTAACATGGAATCCTAATTTCGTGCACGAGGATCAGAATCTAAGTCTATGTGCTTCTGTACAGTCGAAATAGCTGCGAGAACCTCTTTATAGGTGGGGCAAGGCTCTGATACACAATCATTATCAGCGTCGTCATCCCCACTGCTAATTTAATATATCTTCCTGAGCATTATGTGAGGCCATGACTGCCTCATATATGTCCTGATCTGTAGTGTTGTCAATGATCAGTGATTCTTTGGCTGGATTGAGAAGACCCTCTATATCCATCCAATTTGCATGTTGAAGCACCCGGTACTTTCTAATCATCAAGCACAGCTCGAAGTTGATTTTCTACCTGTGAAAGTGGTCTGTTTGAGGATTGGGAGTGTGAACAAGTGATGAGATAGGGAGTGATGGACAGATATTGTCCGTGGCATTAATTATCGATGATGGGAGAACCTTAGAGTGTTTAGTCATGATTGAAGATGAAATTCGGGCACTGCCCCAACCCTCTACATGTTCAAAATTATTGTATTTCGGGTTTTTTTGGCTGCTAGCTTCCTTAGCACATAAGATTTAAAATTTAAAAGCTTAGTAAATGACGTGTCATGCTATTAACCAGGGTCAAATGTATGGGTTTTTCTCCAGATGGGTATGGGTTAATCGGGTATTAGAAGGTATGGTTTTGAGGCAAATTAAGCGGTAACCACTTGGGAACTCCAAAAAGCTATGGTTATGAGGGTTATGGGTTATGAAGGCGTATGGTTAAGAGAGTGATCACTGTAACGTGAAAAAGTGAGAAAAACCAGGATTGGCCTGATGCGACTAGTGCCTGATGCTACTGAACCATGACACAAAGGGCCGCCAGTGAAACAGTGTGTGATGGACAACGCGGTGCATTTGCCCGAGCGTTTGAAGGTGTATTCCGACAGCTAATTATAACGGCAGCAACCAGATACCAAAATAGTATTCATCTTCCGTCTCCTCTCGCCTTTAGTGCCTTCGAACGCTCAGGTAGACCGCCCATGAGTACTTCAACGACAAATCATGTATCGCAAGAGGCTCGCCAGTGCCCCCTTTAACTTGAAGGACTCTCGGAGTGTCGTTACCTGCTTGTGACCTACCGCACTTGCTTATCACCGAGTGACCAGGGCTAGCTTAAGGGAAAGACAGCTTCCGTAACTTCTCTATTGATGTCGGAAAACTGAAATTAACCTGATCAAGCTAGATCAGTTTACATTGCCTGATTTTACCAAATCAGATACCATTGGCCTTCGGGTTCATGATCCTGTAGGATCAGGTAAGATCAGGCAGCCTGATCAGGGTGGTCAGAAAGAATTTTTCAGATCAGGCAAACGTAAGGGATCAGGCTAGTTTTAGTTTTCCGACATTGGTACGGAAAATGGAAAAGAATGTGTAAGAGCCCACTTTGCTCGTATATACAGTTTTTATAGTGTATGAGAAATCATCCACACGTAAACAGTACGCCACGATCTTCCACCAAGACAAAAATTCATGAATCATTCGGCAGAACCTCAAGCCATCAATGCGCTGTATCGAATCAGTTGTTCCGCCTCCTTTGAACGAGGTGTAATTCTACACTCGAATGGTTCGGATACCTGCCAGATCTCAGCAAACGTGAAATCAACAATGCGTGTGGAACTTACGATAGCAAACCATCCGTCACGTCTGGAATAATTTTAATCTCCCTTCCATTCTCATCCACGCTCGGTGTGATGTCAAACACTGCCAAAACATGAGTGATCGTCGTGAACAAAGCGGCATTGCTGAGAAATCGCCCGGGCACATCCTTCTCCCAAATCCAAAAGATGCGACCATTGGATCTTGAATAGATGGATCAAGCTCGCCATTCTTGAGGAACCTGTCAGGATTGAACACGAGAGGGTCTTTGTAAATTTCAGGGTCGTGTAAAATTGTCCTGAACTTCTCAATCAGATCCTAGGGTTCGGGTTCATAAGCTTTTATCCTACCATGCGTTCCCAATTATGTTAGTACCCTTCGGGATATAATATCCATTATATTCATCCGCATTGGAATTCGTATGCACAACACCTGCAAAAAGTTTAAGCATGTATAATTTGGCGGTGAAGAAATATATACCTAGCGGTGCGACTAGCTGCCATCGTCCTAGCTCTTTAACGATTGCATTGAGATATGGAAGGTGTGTTATATCATTAAACTCAGGTAGGCGACCGCCTAGGACCTGGTCGAGTTCTGCGTGCGCTTTTTTTCTGGACATCCGGATACAGTGCCATGGCCATGAAGAATGACGTCACTGTTGAAACTGTCTAGTGGAATTTCTTAGAGGGCCAGACAACAGTCGATTGATATACTCACCGTATCTGAACCTCCTGAAAATGACCATAAGTACTGACCTGAAGGGTTAGAAAAGCCAGGCTCACCAAGAAATGCGCTAGCACAGGCATTACGACGAGCGATTTCTTCCTCTCGACTCTCTGGACTGTTACCATCAGGCATGTTCTCCAACAATACCGTAGCAACACAGGGCTTTGCTGTTCCCGCCTCCTGCATACGACGTTATTGCCGTGATACTCCGTGATACCTATGAGAAGAAAAGATCTTACCACTTGTCCTTTTATCGTATCCCAGAGACTGTTAGCGACTATCGAGTTGATGTGGCGCCCTACAGCTGCTTTCCTCTTCCATCCGGCTCCGGGAAACCATTCCGGGATGATTTTCATGATTGGAAAAACGTCAACGAGGAAGGACCCCGGTCGGCCAGCCTCAGCTAGTCCTGAAAGTAAGGTCTCGACATGCCCAACATATGCTTCATTTTGTTGTACACCCGTGCCATATACAGATCTTAGAATACTGTCTGCAAAAGCACTATTCGAGGACCGTTAAACGACAAATTCCTTCAAAAATTGTCAGACTTACTATCGAATGTGGGATGTAAACTTCTCCGGAGACTCCAGCAAATTACGGAGGAATGTGCGAGATGTATCAACGAGTGTTGGGTAATACCTCTGGATCACATTAGGGTGGAAATGGTCATGAAATTGGCGACGGCATAGCCTCCACGATGGTCCATATTGTTGGAATGCAAGGTTGTATCCCAGCCCATCCTAAAAGGAATCGAATTCAATACACTCTTTAAACCTATAATGAGAATGTACAAACATTTCATTCAACATCACCAGACGAGGGCGGTCAGAATAATTAGAAGATCTTCTTTCAAAGAGGTTGTATGCTCGTTCATGGCTTCCGAGAATCAGGAACCCGTGGCCAAAAACTTTAAAGTAAACCATGTCACCTAATCTTGCATCAGCAATGACAGTGACTTGAACTGGGGAATGTAAGGTGTTTACCATATATCTTGAACCATTTATCATACTCTAGCCAAGCCTTGTATTGTGGAAATGCGAATAAACTACCGATGATGGGTAGCCTCTTGGACCCGGAGGAGAGGGAGCCTGTTTGGATTCTCTCGGCGCTGCTGTATGTACCCGTGAAGATACCATGCGCCAAGAGCGGTGGAAATCAGAATGAGTAAATCAGCGTTGGAACTGACTAGCATGGTTGTTGGCTAAGTGTAAACATCCGGTAGTTCTTATAGCTGAAATATACGGTACTGTGAGGGGTTACAATGAGCTCATGTCAGCTCGTGTTTGCTTAAGAAAATGCAGGTGCCGAATGTAAAACACATTCTGGTGCGCAACAGGAGCTCCACCGGCACGCAGGATATTATTGGTAAGATCCTCTTTTGCTTCACTAGGCATTGGAGCAAAGTGACGAACATCCCGGGAGCTTCAGGAATGCTTCCTGTATGCGTGAAATAATTTATAAGTCCGATATGGATACATTTCATTACGCTATGCATGGCATCGAAAGCGCAGTAACCGGAAGTGCAAAATTCCCGAGCTGAGCATAATCGAAGGGTATGGTGTGTTTCCCAGAACTTCTTTGTCCACGGTCCCTTAGAAGGTAACCGGCCGCCGGTGGTAAAGTCCGTAAATCATGTTTGGTGAATGAGAAGGACTCCAAGAATTAATTACCGTCAACTCCTCTAATAATATCAGCAGCAAAGTGGATAAGAGAACCAACTTCCATTTGAGGGGAAGTGGCAACATACCGACTGAATGTCAACATCGGGGTTATACCCCTGATTGCTGACCGAGAAAATCGTAGCAGGCTCCATCTCATCTGGCTGTAATACCAGAGGTCACGTTAATTATAGTATCCAGTCGCCCGTTGGTAGCATGAGTTCAGCCAACCGCTCAAGACATTAAAGCAGGCCTGACGAAGGGGAGAGTCATTCGTCAACTATGGATGACTTGTGAATTTCGGTTGCCAGAGCCAGAACGCCAACAGAACGGTTACAGAGGCGCTCTTGAGACCCAGAAAGACTCAGAGTGGTTCAAATCTGATGTGTCATATCTCCGAGTCTGGTACCTGAACGACAGCACAATACGGTCATCTGAGTTGGTATCGCTATCGGCCAGCCAAACACGCCGCTGGAGTGCGAGATAGACTTTGATGAATCACAATGATGTTGAAGGGTACGCTCCAAAGGCTCATGTAATGAGGAAACCTCACAACGGCATGACGTTACTGCAAAGACCAGAGTGGCAATCTCTGAATCGGTCAGAAAAATCGGCAAGTGCATGTGCCCGTATCATAGTCATGTTTGGACAATCAACACACTGCTTGACGCCCTTGGAGAAGACTCGGATCGTACAGACAGCTCGTGAACAACTGCACTTGCAGGGCGGCTGAACTGAAGTAGCGTCTTGTAGTTGAAGGCAAGAGGGGGCGCAACTCGGTATACCTCAGTTCTATAGTAAAGCCTAACATCTGGGGAGGGGAGGGGTGGGGAAATCACGCAGAGCTTACTAGGTGAAGTCACTGAAGTAAGCTTGATTGAGTTCGTTGCGCAAAAAAGTTGGCGGGTCTAAACAAGCGTCCTCCGTAATCGCCGGCACAGATGAGAAGGAACTGTCCAGTAGTACTGCTGTACCCTTGAGTAATTTGCACATTGATTGCATGGAGTAAAGTTTAACGAGAAAAAATTAACGCACTGCAGGGCACATTCAGCTGCTTTCAGATTGTGACTGTAGACGAGTTTCCTTATTTCTGGAAAACATGCCTTCAGTAAACCTATAACTAGCTGAGACTCGTAGTCTGGTAAGGAAGATAGCGCCGTGGTGAAGGATTCGCTCGAGCGCGGTGAACTGCTACATGGACAACTGGAACTGGCAGGCACCGAAAAAGGGTCAGCATTATGTAACAATCTATTCCCTATTATTATGTTAGTTCACCACAGTTTCCGTCGCCGCTTGGATGTTGGAGCCTGATATCGGGCCTATATCCGACCATTATCCCCAAGCCGATTCTCAGCAACAATTAATCGTCTGTCCGCTTACCTTAGGCAAGGGAAAAGGAGGATCAGGCCGAGCCGTATTATATACAACGTCAAGCTTGAGCTGAAGTCATATCACAGATCGAGTATGTACCTGAATTCCCGTGGGTGGGGCTGCTTGGCCCGGCAGGACACCGTGACATCTGATGAGGATTCCTCGATCAATGCATCATTAAGTCAATACCAAAATGCATGCTACCTGCCTCGCAGGGCCTCAGTGTGAATCTCGAGCTTCTCTGTCCCAGCCCAATCAGGTAGCCGAGGCTGATTGCCACAACCCTCGTCCACATCCATCTGTGCCAAATGCAGCCGTGGATTCGGGTGCGTGTGTGATGCTTTTGAGGGCAAACAATGACGTGAGCCGTGAGATTCTGGAGAGAACAAACGATTGTCGATAGTATACTCAATCTGCGTGGGACAGAGCGTGACCAGCATATCACGCGTTATGTCGCTCGCTGCCAGTGTCGCCCGCCATCAGCGACCTCTCGCCCGGTCCTTTCCCACCGCCTCCCCATGCCTCCAATGGCCGCTCCGATCGGTCTTGCTGGTGGGCAACGTAAATGATACCAGAGAGCCCCCTAGATGTAATGAGTCCCGCCGAATAGTTTTGCGCCTGTTGGTCAATCGACTGTCATTCGGATCCGAAGTCTCCCCCAGTCGTAACAGGCCGAAGATTGCGACGATGATCATCGCCCGAAATAATATATTATCGTATGATTGGAAAGTATCGTAGTGTAAAGGAACCGCGTTTTAGCTGTTCAAATGATATCGGCTCTTTTCTGTTAACTGGCTTGCCATGAATTCGCCTTCACAAGATCCTGAATGTATGGGCTATTTCTTATTCCCGTGACTTCAGGATGAAGGGGCCTTAGCTTGAAAGAGACGCCAGACAGATACGAGTCCAAAGAGTCCGTTGAGATGTGATGACACATGAAAGCGATGTATCTTTCAAAAGTGAGGATTGTTGGTGTCAAAGGAAGATGGTGTGTCTCGCAAAAAGCGAGGTAATTAGTGTAATAGGAATCATATGCTTGACGAGTCGATCTGTGTATTGTGTGCGCCAGCGGTCCAGTCACAATTCGTAGATAGATGGGGAGAGAAACGAGAAAAGGAGTGTCGCTCCTCTTCTCCCATTGTCTACCTAATAAACTATCTTACCATTGTCTCAGTTGTATCCGCCAATTGGAATCCATTCCATGGTCGGATTCATTCTTCCCGGATCGGGTATGGGTATCCTCCCGACCTCGAAGCTGTGCTGGTTTTTTCCCCTACATTTTTTTTTCCTATTTCGGCAGGGCCTTACCCCAACCCCTCCCAATCATTGCATTCAAGCCCAATCAATGTGTTATGATCTTTATCAAATAGAGTATAGTCCAGAATAAGTGACCCAAATCAATATATCACCAGCAGCATGGCTTAGTGGTCATTGCCTTTGCCTGAGAGTTGCATTGATGGGTAAAACCATGCTGAGGTGGCGAGGTCGCGCGTTCGATCGATTCAGGTGTTGGTATTTCAGGGGGTTTTAGTGGGAATTGGTCCTACGTCTCAAAAGTCCCACACTGTTGGCAGCCTCAGCCTGTCAATAGATGAATCACCTGAAGAGATATTGCAGCTGGAAATTTGGTCTGATGGTGGGCAGAAATGAGTGGTGGTTCAGTTCTACTCAACCACGCGCACCTGCTGATATAAGTCCTAATTGGATGGAGCCATCAGCTTAAAATTCCAAGGTTGCTGAGACTTGGACGTACTTCTTGACTGATGTCAGCACTACCATCAGCTCATTTCAATATCTTTTATTTTAATATCTGTCTGAATTACAACCGCAACTAAAGCACTGACCGTGTTTATAAAATGTAAGAACCAGAGCAGCAACCGTATTCCAAAAATTCCAACACTAAACGGAGAGGTGAGTCGATAAAACCTTATGTCAAAATAATTTTGGAGGAACAAGACATGGACAGCAGATGCTGCCTCATCTGGAGAGCCTAGCATGTAAAGTAAAAAAAAAAGAGCGACAGTGACTTAGGACGCAGAGTCAATGAGCGCTTTATGGAGGAGCCTTTATAAGGAACACAGCCGGTATAATATTGTGGATTTTGTTTTTCTGGAATTTACATACGTTAGTCTATCATTGGACTAAGATTTGAGCCAGCCGGTAACTCTTCTCATCAGGGACATCTGGCCAAAGAGGGTTGCTTGAACCAGAAATATATTCTGATCATCCACACTCAAGTCAACTGGCGCGAGATAAGCTGAGAGATCGCCGGGAACACGTCAGGAAGCATAACGAAACTCTGACACATGAGATCATGCCAGAAAGCGGCGGAGTTACCGTAGGTATTTTTACCAGCATTTTTTAAATTTTATTTTGGGGATGGTGATAAGTCAACATCCATTCGTATGGTGTCCAGTATTGTGCCAAAAATTTAGTTCCTTCGCCTCGCACGACAAAAAAATTATTCGTCTTCAATATAAATGCACGACTGGACGCTTAGCCAACTGATGCCACTGGAGCCCGCTTGGGGTAGGCTGGACAGCGGAGACAAGAGAACCGAGCCGTTCACAAAGATAGTCATCGCCTACATAGCGCCTGGGCGTTTTATGGACAAGTGGAAGATCATCAATCCATGAGCTCTCAACTTACCGCATCTTTCATCTATGGGCTACTTATATGCATAATCACTTGATTTGAGCAGGTCTAATGTGGAGCCGTTGTGACGGTGACTACGTATATGACAAGAAGTTCAAGGATATTCCGGCTAATAATTCCTTATAAGTGAACTCAGGTGCAGGTTTCAAGAAACGAGCCTTTAAGCCGTGACACAGCCCAAGGACTATTTGCTTCGCAAAAGTTCATCGGATAGACATTAGCCTTCGAGTCATCCGCCCCAGACTCCAGCCAGCTCGAGGTCGTGCTGACAGCGACCATGTGAGTAGAGGGCGACTAAACGCATAAGTAACCCCAGTCAATTGATAGGTGTGGACAAGACGTTTAACGAACGTGGAGATGTGGGGCTGGAGAAGCGAAAGTTTGGCAGGAGAGAACTCAGATAGCAGGATGGGGATGTAAGGGGTCGGGATCTGGAAAGCTTCCAATTGTTGAGTGATGGCCTGGAAAGGAAAGCAAATTTATCCCATGCGCTAGAGACAGAAGCAAAATATTATATCCCGCATTTGATTGAGGTTTCCTTGTCTACCAAGGGTCCCTAAATAACACCCTAGAGAGGGATGTCACCGGGGCGGTCTTCAATCGTCGCCGAAGGCCAATAAGCACCGATGGTTCGCTTCGCCGTTTGTATTGTTTGATTTCTAACAGTCTGCATTTTGTCGTGGTCGTAGCATTCTCTAGTAAATTTTTTAGAGTACAGGTCGTAACGAAAGGCGGGAACAGTTGGGTTAGCAATCATAATTGACTCGAGGTGAAACCGGCCATTGCCCAAATATCTGGCAAAAAATGTTGGGCCACCATGGGACTGCGTATATGCGAAAGACATACATAAGCGCATCCACAACTTTCAAGGTTGGCGCAGTGCAACCAAGGACTTCGACCTCAGTATCGTAGTCTCATACTGGCCCTTCCAAAAAAGTTTTCTTGCCACCTGGTAGGGTGAGTTCGTAAATTTTGCCCCCGTCTTCCTCGGGCCTGAATGCTGATGCAGGATATTTGCCGGAAAGATCCTCCTTCAACTTTTGCAAAGCTGCAACAAACTGGATCGTCGACATGAGAGCGGGTCGGGTGGGTTGGGTGTGGTCTGAAGGCACATCGGGACCCATTTTTAGCACCTCCGCAGTAGAAGGTCCCTCATGTGAAGCTGTGCCATACCAGATGCAATTTGGGTGCCCGCAGGTAAGTTGCTGGACTCTTCTTCTCCCTCAAGTAGGCACTCTTTGAAGATTTGCCAATCGCTTGGAAAATTGAGCCTTACAGAATGATGCAGATGAGAAGAGTCAATGCCAATTTCAACGAAGACATAGAGCGTCTTTATTGAGGTCTGATCGATGGGTAATGGAGGGATTATCAGATAAAGTGAGAGGCTGGACATTCTGGAGACGAGCCTAGGCAGCTATGACCATACTGGACCATCATATCACATCCAAGAGCGACCGCGGTATAATTGTCTATACAGCAGGTGCCGTATGTGATCGCCCTGGGCAGATCCTTGTCCCAAATCCAAACAATGCGACCATTGGGTCCCGAGCAGACCTTTGCCTGGAAGTCGCACATACGGAAGTAAGCTTCGGTTAAAGCGGCGAGGTTGTGCGGTCGATCACTCCAGGTGTCGGCATTTGAGGGTTTTAGTGGGTAGTGGAAAATCTGAGTCCCACACTATTGATTGGCTCAGCCTCTCAGCATGCATAAATTGCATTTCCTCCATTTGACAGCGCTACATACGGCGCGTTAGGGGGCTCTTTGGTGCTGACCTTGTCTGCGATTAGAGAGCCACACAAACCCTCCACCAAAAAAAAAAAAAAAAAGAAAGTTCCGACATTATTTAACACGTGCTTTCTGTGACGAGTGAGTGTACGTGCAAAAAGTGAGAAAACTAGTATTGGCCTGATACGACTACCTGATCCTACTGAACCATGGCCCAAAGGGCCGCCAGTGAAACAGCGTGCGATGGACGAGTGCGGCGGTGTATTTGCCCGGAGGGTTTGAAGGTGTAAGTACTTCGACAGCTAATTATAACGGCAGCAACCAGATACCAAAATAGTATTCATCTTCCGTCTCCTCTCACCTTTAGTACCTACGGACGCTCAGGTAGACCACACATGAGTGATTCAACGACAAATTTATGTATACACAAGAGGCTCGCCAGCGTCCCCTTCAACTTGAAGGGCTCGAGTGTCGTTGCCAGCTCGTGACCTACCGCGCCTGCTTATCACCGAGTGTTTTTACTTTCTCTGTTGGTGCGGAAAGTGAAAAGGAATGTGGTAAGAACCCACTTTGCTCGTATATACAGTTTCTATAGTCCATGAAGAAATCATCCATACGTAAACAGTACGCCACGATCTTCCACTAAGACAAAAATTCATGAATCATTCGGCAGAACCTCACGCCATCAATGCATTGTATCGAATCAGTTGTTCCGCCTCTTTTGAACGAGGTGTTATCCTACACTTGAATGGTTCCGGATACCTGCCAGATCTCAGCAAACGCGAAATCAACAATGCGCGTGGAACTCACGATAGTAAGCCATCTGTCACGTTCGGAATAATTTCGATTTCCCTTCCATTCTCATCCACACTCGGTTTGATGTCAAACACTGCCAAAACATGGGTGATCGTCGTGAATAAAGAGGCATTGCTGAGAAATCGCCCCGGGCACATCCTTCTTCCAAATCCAAAAGATGCGACCGTAGGATCTTGAACAGATGGATCAAGCTCGCCATTCTTGAGGAATCTGTCAGGATCGAACACGAGAGGATCTTTGTAAATTTCAGGGTCATGTAAAATTGTCCTGGACTTCTCAATCAGATCTCAAGGTTCGGGTTCATATGCTTTGATCCTACCATGCATTCCCAATTATGTTGGTACCCTTCGGGATATGATATCCATTATATTCATCCGCATTGGAATTCGTATGCACACCACCTGCAGAAATCTCAAGCATGTATAATTTGGCGGTGAAGAAATACATACCTAGCGGTGTGACTAGTTGCCATCGTCCTAACTCTTTAACGATTGCATTGAGATATGGAAGGTGTGTTCTATCATTAAACTCAGGTAGGCGACCGCCTAGGACCCGGTCGAGTTCTGTTTGTGCTTTCTTCTGGACCTCCGGATACAGTGCCATGGCCATGAAGAATGACGTCACTGTTGAAACTGTCTAGTGGAATTTCTTAGAGGGTACGACCACAGTCGATTGATATACTCACCGTATCTGAACCCCCTGCAAATAATCATAAGTACTAACCTGAAGGGTTAGAAAAGCCAGGCTCACCAAGGAATGCACTAGCACAGGCATTACGACGGGCAATTTCTTCCTCTTTACTCCCTGAACTGTTATCATCAGGCATGTTCTCCAGCAATACCGTAGCAACACAGGGCTTCGCTGTTCCTGCCTCCTGTATACGAGGTTATTGCTGTGATACTCTGTGATACCCCATGAGAAGAAAATGCCATACCACTCGTCCCTTTATCGCATCCCAGAGACTGTTAGCGACTATCGAGTTGATGTGGCGCCAAACAGCTGCTTTCCTCTTCCATCCGGCTCCGGGAAACCATTCCGGAATTATTTTCATGATTGGAAAAATGTCAACGAGGAAGAACCCTGGTCGGCCAGCCTCAGCTAGTCCTGAAAGTAAGGTTTCGACATGCCCAACATATGCCTCATTTTGTTGTACACCCGTGCCATACACAGATCTTAGCATACTGTCTGCAAAAGCACTGTTCGAGGACCGTTAAACCACAAGTTCCCTTAAAAATTGTCAGACCTACTATCGAATGTGAGATGTGAACTTCTCTGGAGATTCCAGTAAATCACGGATGAATGTGCGAGATGTATCAAGGAGTATTGGGTGATACCTCTGGATCACATTAGGGTGGAAATGGTCATGAAATTGACGACGGCATAGCCTCCACGATGGTCCATATTGTTGGAGTGCAAAATTGTATCCCCAGCCCATCCTAGAAAAAATCAAGTTTAACATACTTTTTAAACCTATAATGAAAATGTACAAACATTTCATTCAACATCACGAAACGAGGGCGGTCAGAATAATTAGAAGATCTTCTTTCAAAGAGGTCGTATGCTCGTTCATGGCTTCCGAGAATCAGAAACCCGTGGCCAAAGACTTTAAAGTAAACCATGTCACCTAATCTTGCATTAGCAATGACAGTGACCTGAATCGGGAATGTAAGGTGTTTACCATATATCTTGAACCATTTATCATACTCTAGCCAAGCCTTGTATTGTGGAAACGCGAATAAACTACCGATGATGGGGTAGCCTCTTGGACCCGGTGGGAGAGGGAGTTTGTTTGGATTCTCTCGGCGCTGCTGTATGTACCCGTGAAGATACCATGCGCCAAGGGCGGTGCAGATCAGAATGAGTAAATCAGCGTTAGAACTGGCTAGCATCGTTGTTGGCTGAGTGCAAACATCCAGTAGTTCTTATAGCTAAAATATACGGTACTGTGATGGATTACAATGAAACTCACGTCTGCTCATGTTTGCTTAAGAAAATGCAGGTGCCGAATGTGAAACACATTCTGGTGCGCAACAGAAGCTCCACCGGCACGCAGGATATTATTGGTAAGATCCTCTTTTGCTTCACTAGGCATTGGAGCAAAGTGACGAACATCCCGGGGAGCTTCAGGAATGCTTCCTGTGTGCGTGAAATGATTTATAAGTCTGATACCGATACATTTCATTACGCTATGCATGGCATCGAAAGCGCAGTAACCGGAAGTGCAAAATTCCCGACCTGGGCGTAATCGAAGGGTACGGTGTGTTGCCCAGAAACTTCTTTGTCTACGGTTCCTTAAAAGGTAGCCGGCCGCCGGTGGTAAAGTCCCGTAAATCATGTTTGGTGAGAAGGATAACCCTCCGAGAATCGATCACTGTCAACTCCTCTAACAATTTCAGCACCAATGTGGATAAGAGAATCAGCTTCCATTTGAGGGGAAGTACTGACTGAATCCCCAACATCGAGGTTATAGTACCCCCAATTGCTGATGAAGCAATTCGTAGCACTGGACGCCGTCTCAGTCGTAGCTATCCAGTCTCCCATTGGTATCGTGAGTTTAGCCAGCCACTCGAGACACAAGAGCAGGCCTGACGAAGGGAAGCGTAATTCGTCAACTATGTATGACTTGTGGATTTCAGCAACCAGAGCCAGAACACCAAACAGAGGCCAGGCTCTTGAGACTCAGAAAGACCTGATGTGTCGTATGTCCGGGTCTGGTACCTGAACGGCAGCATAATCCGGTCATCGGAAGTAGCTATCGCTATCGTATGGTCCACAGCTCGGCCAGCGAAACACGCCGCTGGAGTGTGAGGTAGACCTTGATAAATCACAATGATTGAAGGGTACGCTCCAAACGCTCATGCAATGAGGAAGCCTCACAACGGCATGACGTTACTGCCAAGACCAGAGTGGCGATCTCTGAATCGGTGAGAGAAATCGGCGAGTGTATGCGCCTGTATCTCAGTCATGTTTAGACGATCAATACGATGCTTGACCAGATATAGGCCCATCAACGCCCTTGTAGAAGACTCGGATCGTACAGACACCTCGTGAATAGCTGTACTGGCAAGGCAGCCGAAGTAAAGTAGCGTCTTGTAGTTGAAGGCAAGAGGAAGAGGAGGGGTAACTCGGATTACCTTAGTAAAGCCTAACATCTGAGGAGGGAAGAGGTGGAGAAATCACGCAGAGCTTACTAGATGAAGTCACTGTAGTGAGCTTGATCGAATTCGTTGCGCAAAAAGGTTGCCGGGTCTAAGCAAGCGTCTTCCGTAATCGCCGGCACAGATGAGAAAGAACTGTCCAGTAGTACGGCTGTACCCTTGAGTAATTTACAAATTGATTGCGTGGAGTAAAGTTTAACGAGAAAACTTAACGCACTGCAGGGCACATTCAGCTGCTTTCAGATAGTGACTGTAGACGAGTTCCTTCATTTCTGGAGAACGTGCCTTCGTTAAATTTATACTTAGCTGAAACCCCTAGTCTGGGAAGTAAGATAGCGCCGTGGTAAAGGATTCGCTCGAGCGCGCTGAACTGATACACGGACAACTGGAACTGGCAGACACCGAAAAAGGGTCAGGATTATGTAACAATCTATTCGCTATTATTATGTCCGAGTCAGTCCACGTCGCTGCTTGGATGTTGGAGCCTGATATCGGGCCTATATCCGACCATTATCCCCAAGCCGTTGCTCAGTGACAATTAGTCGTCTGTCTGCTTACCTCGGGCAAGGGAAAAAAGGAGGATCAGGTCGAGCCAGTGTTGTGCCGTTCATGAACGGTTCATATGCGCATGAACTTGCCTATGGCAGCAGTGATTACCGTGACGTACAAATAGAAAAGCCAATATAAAACACGCAACCTGGTAACAAAATAAAAGTTTTTGGGCCAGCTCATTGAGTAGAATATCGTGTCTGCTTTGTCACTCATATTACCTTCAGCATATAGATGCTGCCGTTCAGCTGAATGCGCCAATCACGAATAAGGATTAGATCAATTACTAGTAATCTATAAGGGCTTGCTTGGATTGTCGTTCCTCCCTGTGTTTAAGTGTACTCTTTTGTTACTCTCAACATAGCCATCAAAACATTCTTGGCACCGTAGCGCATGGCTCAAGATTTTTCACCGTTGGTCACATGCTACACAATACGCTTTGCAATACTACACTAATTATTCAACATACTTTGCCTGTGATACACAGTGTTCTCAGTACAGGAGGCATTGAAAAGTGGTATAGAGTTGACGAAGAAACAATGGTCTACCCTTCTCGACAGTATTTCGTCCGTATTTTCATGCGTGAGACACTGACATCATATGGTTCATGATGGGACTGATGGTTCATCGTTCATCACTAGTTGATGAACGGTTGATGAATGGCTCACTAACGACCGTTCATGAACGCTCCTGAGGTTCATGAATCGCACATCACTGGGTCGAGCCGTATTATATACGGCCTGCGTCAGGCTTGAGCTGAAGTCATATCGCCTCATAGTAGACATGGCAACCAAGCTCAGAGTGACCGAAGCTTTGAGGTTCGACCCTTCAAACTTCACCCCCAGTCAAAACTACTTTGAGTCGATTAGAGGAAAATAGATATCTAAACGTGGTTTTGAGGTGGAGTGATGTTTATATGCGTTATTTAGATGTTTGATGATATTTCACACATAAATTATGATCATCTCGGCATCACGAGAGAGCCTTGACAACGCGAGGCTGACGCGAGGACCCGCAATGCTGTGCATCGTGGGATTGTTTGATTGCAGTTGCGGTTCTTGGTCAACCTGTACACCTCCTGGAACTACGCTCTACCTGTTTTTCTCTCTTGTGCTTTCTCTACCATCTCTTGCTGTCTCTTACAGGAATGGCTCGCGGCCCTATTGGTAAAGGAAAGAAATCTGAAAACAAGAGGCACCTGACTTACATATGCGGTTGCTGTTTCTGTCATCATAACCCCAAACCCATCTCTTATCGTACCTACAAGCGACATCAGGCTAAGCTGGCTGCTGAGGGGTTGAAATGGGATCAACCAGGGTCTTCTTTATCTGCTGCTCTATTCTCTCAACAACCTCTCGAAACTGGTTGCGTCTCTGGCACCAATCCTGGTCATAACTTGGATAGTGACTCAAATGGCTGCGGACATAATGGGCAGGATGCTACTGCGGTACGTATTTCCTTTCTTGTGTATCTTTCATGTGCTTAAAGTTTGTGTTCGCATAGGTTGACCTGGATAATATAATACCCAACTCCTCCCAACCATCCGTTCCTATTCCGGCTACTCCCGAAAATCCTGTGGCCCTGTTAAACGACCAGCCCACACCCAGGACAGGAAATTTTGATGGAGAAGAGGGGAGTGGAGGTGGTGGTGGGGATGATGAAGATTGTGTTAGCTATAGTGTCAATAGCGTCGATTCACCCATAACCATTACTCGCGCAGATAAACAACTTACAGACCAATTTATCCAAAAGTTAGAAAACGCTTCTCTTGAGCAATCCTCTATGTCTGAAGAAGACATAGCACAACTCCAATGTCCACCACAGCAATTTGCCGATATAGAGTCCGACTTCCAGCTCAAGTTTTCATTGAAGTATTACCTGGACACTCTCGGATCTTCTGATGAAACCTACAAGAACGTTATCAAGACATCTCTTGAAATGCACCAAGTTCTGGGCAACAAGGTGGAATTTCTCTCACACAGCGTGGTCAAAAACCGTGCAAAACACCTTGCTCGCATCGCAACCGTTGTTCACCACATGTGCCCCAGGGTTGTATCGCATATACAGGCCCGTTTTCTGATCTTGAAGAGTGCCCTACGTGTTTTACTTCTCGGTGGGATCCATTGAAGCTACAACAGGGACGAAGGGTTGCCATTCAAACTTTTACTACCGTTACGCTGGGTAGTCAGCTTCAAAATATGTTTTCAACTCCAGAAGGTGCCCAAAACATGCAGTATCGCAGGAAACGAACCCGTGAACTACTTTCCTCTAGTTCTCCCCCCTCTTTTCTTGACGACTACACCGATGGTTCCGGCTATCTCAGCCTATGCCGAAATGGCAAGATAACCGACAATGATATTCTCTTAATGATCTCACTTGATGGAGCCCAGCTGTATGAGCATCGAAATTCAGATTGCTGGATATATATCTGGGTCATTTTAGAGCTCTCACCTGAGCAACGCTACAAAAAAACCAACATTTTTCCTGGTGGCATTATTCCTGGTCCAAATAAGCCAAAAAACGTCGATTCCTTTCTTTTTCCAAGCCTCTATCACCTTTCGGCACTACAAAAAGGAGGACTCCAAATCTGGGATGCTTCGACACAATCAACTTTCACTTCTATTCCTAAAGTATACTTGGGAACCGCAGATGCTCCTGGAATGGTATACTTTTCTGGTCTAGTAGGTCATAGTGGTGCCCGTGGATGCCGGAACTACTGTGATCTTCCTTGGCGACATAAACCCAAAACATCCCATTATTATCCTGTCCTTCAACTTCCTCATAACTATAATTCTATACAAAGTCAATCTTTTGAAGATTTGGATTTAAATCGCCTATCACCTTTTTTTGAACAAACCAAATACAACTCTGACCTTCTTCGGGTCATACAAGCTACAAATAATTTTGAAGAAATTCGTAAAGCCACTGGTATTTCTAAAGCCAGTCTTTTCAGCGGTCTTGAAATGCCACTAGGTATTCCGGGCTCTTTCCCCCTCGACACCATGCACCTTCTCGCACTTAATATTCCTGAACTTCTGATCGGGCTTTGGCGGGGCACATTTTGCTGTGACAAGAAGGCTGGAGACGATACAAGCCTATGGGACTGGGCTGTTCTTAAAGATACAGCTGATGACAAAATATGGACAGCCCATGGAAAGAAAGTAGTTGAACTTTCCAAATATCTTCCATCTTCTTATGATCGACCTCCACGAAATCCTGCCGAAAAGCTAAACAGTGGTTATAAGGCCTCCGAATTCATGGTATATCTATATGGCTATCTTCCAGCACTTTTAGAGGGTATACTGCCCTTCCCTTACCTTCAAAACTTCTATTGCCTAGTCCGTGGGGTACGACTTGTTTCCCAGCGGAGTCCAAGTCTACAAGATCTAGAGGAAGCACATGCATGCTTCATATCTTTTCTGAATGGTTTTGAAACCCTTTATGTACAGCGGAAGGTTAGCCGCATGCACTTTGTCCGTCAATGCCTTCATACACTCTGGCACCTTGTACCAGAAACTAAAAGGCTAGGCCCACCTGGAATTTATGCTCAGTGGACTATGGAACAACTTATTGGGCTATTAGGAGAAGATATCCGGCTTCATTCAAATCCTTATGCAAATCTACGGGAAATTGCCATTGAGCGTTGTGTTGTGAATTCCCTCTATTCCTGTTATCCTATGTTGGATTACACAAAACCCACTCTTCCACATACCGCACGACCACTCGAGAAGAACTATGTTCTTCTTCACCCTCATGATAATTTCCCATTCAAGATACAAAATCTGCCAGAGATAGAAGCTTTCAATAATTATATCCAATATTATAATTTGGATCTGGATGATGTTATCTGCACTCGTCATGGTAGACTTCGTCTTCCCAATGGGCAAACTGCAAGAACTGCATGGAAAGAAGATCAAAAAGTTGGGTCGCACCCAAACCGTATGGTAAAGGTTAGTAAATTGAATATCTAAATAGCAATAAATTAACAAATAATGTCCAGTTGAAACCACTATCCTCACCAAACTGATTACCTCTCTTTGGTGAGGTACTGTATTTTCTTCAGATGAAATCCAGTGAGACGGTTCATACCTGTGCCATGATCTCACTTGCTTCGTCCCCTTGTCTTGAGACATTGGAGAAAACATCCAATGTTATCTGGGCTGTGACGTTTAATAGATATCAACAGGTGGTTCTCTTTGACTATGAGGAGGTTGTTGCAGTTGTTGCTTTACTGCCCTTCCATCAAGATCATGAATTTTTCATTTTAGAGGAGATGCAGTTTGGGATTTCGGCGGGTGTGGTTATAGACTATAATACTACAGAGTAATTGTTTTGTTGATTGCATACTTTCGTGAGGGTCCTTGTAATTCATTCACAGATATAGTAGTAATCCTACAACCCACTCTACTCTCAGATTTGTCTACTCAAGTTAGTAATCTATAGACCAACGGCATATATCACTGATATCAAATCAGATATCATATTTTCTGAGTTTGCTGCTGTGTCAGCTTCCAAGCACGTGCCTTCACCTACTTCTAACTTCGACGTGAACATCAGCACTTGATACTAAAACCTCCCTAGCCATGTCTGCACCTTCCGGAGATTGGCTGTTGTATCCTCATATGCCACTGCCAGCCAGAAGGCTATATAGAGTAAGTGATACTCAAATTGTTTAGACCGCTTTCTTACCAGTACCATTTCTGCTGTCAGGAGCATTGCATCCTTCTTGTTTGAATCTGTGTGATGGTCTGGCCGGCCTCCCTGTATGTGACAGATCAGTCTATGGCGTAGGTGGCATGCTGGGGTATGTCGTGATGTGGACTAAATATGACTAGTTTTCTGAAGCTGCCGTCTAGCTCGTGTATATGTTCTTGAATGTTGCAGGTGTCAATCACTGTCAAGATGACCTCTTCTCAACAGAATCTCTATTGGCGAAAGGACGTTTGACTTTGAAGGGTCTCAAGGTAACTTCATCTGATCAATCGCTCCCCGCCGTGACTAGACACTTGTCTTCTAGGGTGTCGAAAGTATCTACACATGGATAGCGCTCGCTGAGCCAAGTCAAGGATTGCAACAGTTGATGGATCAGCGATCTTAGCAGCGGTATTCCGAACTACGTCAAGTCCCCAGGATGTCATCTTGCTCATCATCGGAGGAGTGGCCTATAAAGAAGCAGGAGTCATCGTGTTCTACAATCAAGATCCAGTAGCGGCCCTAAATGGAGCACTTTCAGCGGGAGCCGGTGTTTGAGTCCTCCTTGGCAGGACCTGTGTGCACAGTTCATCTAGGTCAGTATGATCTTTAATTAGCAGATCATCATTGTGTGGCTGAACTGAAATCTAGCTATGTTGAGATGCCTCGCTTAGCCGCAGACAAATTTACTTCAGCCATCAAGTCAGCATTGAATGCACCGATGCTTAATCCAAACCCAGGTGGCGTGAAACGGCTTGGACGTATTGGTATTGCAGAACAACGAGTCGTTCGTCACTGCCATAGTTGAGCTGTCTCTCCACAAGACGCTAGCGTTGGCAGGTATTTAGGAACTTTCGCTGGAGCATGACTGTTTGGGTCCGTCCTGCAGCACAGCGCTTCCATCTCGTAAGAGCTCGCAGATGGCCCATTGGAACAGCCGTCTCTTTTCATCGCAAGTCCTGTTCTATCCGACCTGAGTGGCTTTGCAGGTTGCTTAGACGATGAGCTTGATGCTTATTGGGGTGCAGTCTCCCATGCTTTTTCTCCTCCCGGGCGCATTGTTTGACAGCGCACTTCGCCATGCGGGATAAGTCTGGAAAACGTCGGATGTGAGTCCTGGTGGGGCGGCTGGTTCTGGACTTTATCGAATGAGCAACGATGCAATTTGGGTGCAGGCTGATGGGCTTCGAGATGGTGTCGTCAGTCTTATCGGAGGAGGAGTCGTCACGTGCACGCCTTGTTGATGTCCTCCTCCCTCCTCGTCCGCCTGATCCTTGCCAACAAATCTACGTCGCAAAGGATCGCTTCTCCGACGTTGTCTGAGAGCTCACTGCCGACAACGGCATTCTCAGCAAGGGTGTGTCCCCCCTTCTTGCCGCATACTTCGCCTCACCTTCTCCGTGCCAGGCACTGTCTACGCGAATATCCCAACGAGCTTCCAACCCCGCTACTTCTCCTTCCGCTAGCCCGTTTCCCCGGCGCTGTCTGCCGTATCCCTCAACGCCTCCTCTACCATCTCCCGCAGCCCATCATTGTCCTCCACCGCTGCACTTGCCACCTCGCTCCTCCGCATCTCCACCTTGATCAACCCTGCCCTCTTTTCCAATGAGCCCGAGTACCTCTACACTGGCAAAGGTTTTGATAAGGCCTTTGGGTTCGCTTCAACTCCACAGAGGCCTACAGACAGCCCGACGATCTTCGCATTGACAAGCTGCATAATGAGGCGACAAAAAACTCGACGGCGGCCTGGTAGACCCACCTCAAGTCCATGCTACCAAGTACCGCTTCCCCGATGTTGTCTGGGAGCTCACTGGCAACAGCGACGACGACCACGTCCTCGGCGAGGTCTGGGGCCACAAGGGTGCGTCTCTCCGTCTCGCTGCACATTCCTGCTCACACCCCTCACACCAGGCATCGTCTATTCTCGCGCCCCGCTACTTTTCCTTCTGCCAGCCGCTTTCCCCGACACCGTCCGCCATGTCCTTCACCGCCCCCTCTGCCGTCTCCCGCAGCCCATCGCCGCTGAGGGCGACCTTGCCGTCCTCCACTGCCGCACCCACCACCTCCCTCATCTGCATCCCCGCCTCGATCAGCCCTGCCTTCTTTTCTAACGAGCCTGAGCGCCTCTACACCGGCAAGGGCTTTGGCGAGGTCTTTGAGTTTCTCTTCGACTCTGCCGAGGCCCACAAACAGCCTGACGACGCCGACGATCTCTTCATCGACAAGCTGCGCAAGGACCTCGTCTACACATGGCGCTCCCGCCTCTACTCCGACATCCGCATCACTCTCACTTCTGCCCACGATTGCACTACCGCCATCTTCTCCCACCGCTTCATTTTTGTCTTCTGCCGCCCCTACTTCCACGACGCCCTCGTCTGCTGGTCTGCCCCAAAGTCTGGCGAGCTCTCCCTGCACCCGCTCCCTTTCACCTCCGCCCCCCTCCACTTTACTCTTGGCTACATCTACGCTGGCGCCCTTGTATTTTCCCACCGCTCCTACGATCTCTCCACTGCCTTTGCCATCCTCAAGGCCGCCCTCTACCTCTATGCTCTCATCCAACTTAAGCCATGCCTAACAAGCCTATCTTTTCCGCGCTGCGTTGTCTGAACTTAGGACTGAGTCATCAATGGTTATCAAGAATGAGTCGGCCGCTGTCAGTTCAGCCACTGCTACTCTTTGTCGGGATGTAGAGCTCTTAGACGTCAGGATGAAGGAGGAAGTTGATAATCTCAAGCGCAGGTCTGTACATCGCGTGGCTGATTCTGGAATCTGCTGCTCATTCTTGGCAATTGCAGAATCAAAATGGAGTTGGACAGTAGGGAAAACGAGTATAAGGCAGATCTCAAACAACAGGACATCGCTATTGGGGTATGCCGTCTTACATCGCTATGCTATTGCCCCAGGTGCTCACGCTCACACATTAGGAATTACTGAACAGAGCCATTGTTACCATCAGCGATCTGCACTCTATTGTTGAAGAGATCAAGTGGGAGAGTGTGTGACGAGCAGTTTGTACGAGCGCATCGCGGCCAGCAAGTGGGGCGCCAGTCTCTGTCACTGTCCCCAGTGTGTCCGTCGTGCGGAGCGAGAACTTGGAGGTGTAGACGAGGACGCCGATGCTGCGCAAGTTTTCGAGAAAGGCGGTGCGGAGGATCTCCTCAGAGGCGGCAGAGGGTGAGGAGAGGCGGTCGAGTTTGATCTGGAGGGAGAACGGGAGGGCGCAGGTGTTTTTAAAGTAGAGGCGGAGGAGTGTATGTCACCAGTCGAGATCTGGATGACTTGAGCCCAGGGGGCCTACCGTGTCCTTGAGGAGGACGTCAAAAGCATTCATCTCAAGCGTGGCGTCCGCCCCCTCGTAGGCCTCATTGGCGAAGGTTGGTGCACCCAAGAGAGGAGTTTGCTTCTCTCAACCAGAAGCTCCGCAAATTTCTCCTCAAAGGTGTCTCAAGATGGATAACCCTTCAAGACATCTTTTCCCTTCTCTTTGCCGCTGAACATGCCCTCCTCAAGCTGGCTTCCAGCATCAACTCTTGGGCGAACATTGTCTGTGATACGATTATCGCTGGCAGGGAATGAGTTGACGAAATCATCTGCAAAGAGTCTGGAGCCGCCTTTTCTGCTGACGAGTGGATAGAAATCATGGACAGCGTCGGTGCCTGTTTCAGCGACGGAGAGCGCATAGAGTGGGCCACAGCTGCCATCCTCGTGGTGCCAAGGAAGTCTACGCCTCCGCAGCATATCAGGTCCTCGTCTCTTTTTCTTTTTTCTTCGTTGTTCTCACATTCTTTTAGATGTGCGTCTCCTCTGTCCTCTTCAAACCGCATCCCTCTGGACCCAACTTGCCCCTCCATTCGCTTCTCTCGAGAGGTGGGCGTTGAAAGAAACCAGTGATTGTGCGTCCCAATTCCATTTCCTTTTTCTCCCTAGCATGCCGATGTATTGAGGTCCCTATAGGAGACTTATATAGCTGCGTTCCTCCCATCCGAGGTGCTCTGTCCCAAAATACCCTCCTCCATCCCCTCCCAAACCACCTCCGCACATCCTGTCTTGCTGAAAGCGAAACTACCAGCAAGCTTGCCACCGTCCTCAGCTGCCGTGCCAGCTCCAGTAGACGCGACCCTACTTCCATCAGAGACAATCACCCTCGAGGAAGACACCAAACACGCCCATGCTGAGCGCAGCACCAGTGAGCCATTGGTGCATTCACTGCCCCCAACTTTCATACCGCCCCTGTTCCATAATCTACCTCAAATTGTGGTAAGTTTTCACCACCCCGGCCCTCCTCGGCATTCTGCTGAACCCAAGATTTCGGCTTCTCTAGATCTCTACTTCTCCCTGTGCCAACCGCTTTCCCAGATGCCCTGTGTTAGGACTATCAATGCCCTCTCCGTCATCTCCCACACCCCATTGCCCCCTCGCTGCCTTTTATACTGCCCCCAATTCTACAGTAGTTCCGTCTCCTGCTACACACAGTTCCACAGCACCCTCGCCCTCTAGTTTTACCCAATGTCTGGCAAGCTACCCCTGCCCTAGACCTCTTACATTGCCACCCTCTTCCACTCTGCCCTTGGCTACACCGGTACCCGTGCTCCTGCCAAATCACGTGATTAACCAACCTGACTAGAACACGTCACCACCGCCTTTCCCTCCTCCCTCCCTTTCAGACCAGGTGGGACCGAGTGCGATTGGAGTACTATACCCCCATCCCTCACCCACTTGGCTCTACTATCTGCGCAACTGATATATGGCAAGACAAATGCCTAATCAGCCAGGCAGCTCTGGTGGAGTTGCTGATGCAGAGGGCGGTCCACCTGGCTGTCTGCCAGAAAATTGACCAGTAAGTCTGAGATCTCTATGAGGAGCTTAGCTCTGATACTTTGTCCTCCAGGCTATATCCAGGTGCAGGGTCACTGCTTTGAGCATTGACATACCCTCCGACTACATTGACTCACTCATCGATGACGCCCTGGATGCTGAGGAGGATGAAGAGGACCTGGAGTGGGAGCGTGACTACTTGGATGGCGAGATTGAGGATGATGGATCCCTGAGTGGTTGGTCGGATGATGATTGGGAGGAAGTGGTGATCTTGGAGGTTTTGGATATCTCCGGGGTAGAGGAGGGGGTGGCTGGGGTGAGGGGAACCGCTGCAGCTGGAGATACCATTGTAACTGGAGATGCTATAGAAATGGAGGGGAAGTCTGCTAAGTGAAAAACCAAGTCAGAAAAAAGAAGGGAGCGAATCAAGAGGTTGAAAGTGAAGCCGGTGGCTGTGGCTGTTTCTGTCCCAAAGAAATCCAAAAACTTGGGTTCTAGGCACCGCGCTGAAAAGAAAAAGAGGGCTTACCGAGCAGAGCATGGCTGGCAGGCATTGCCGTGGGTCCGGAAAAAGATGTCCGGCTTGGTTTTGGTGGAGAGGGTGGACTTTAGCATGGGGGGGAAATTGGTGATGGGCACTCAGCTGGGAGGATATCGACCTCGTGTAGAGAAAATGGAAAAGCAGTTGGAGAAGATGATGGGGAGAATAAAGGGTGCCTATGATGGAACGTCTGAGACTGCAAACGAGGATGTTTTATTGGAGCTAAAGGCTATGGGCTATAGGGCTGTTTCTTGGGATGGTAGGTTTATCCGTCTGGTCTTATATACCTTTCTCAACCCCTTACTCTAGGTATTGAGCCAGCTGTTCTGGTTGACCGTGAGGACCGTGTATTTGGGGCCCTAGTCGGGCAGCCTATTGAACCTACCTGGACTACCCGATGCATGGAGTTATATCTCTTAATGGAAGAGGACCAACAGAAAGTAGCTCAGCTTCCCCGCCGAAACCACTTTCATCGAAGGGGTCAGTATCCCACTATTGGTACTGGAATCACGTTCGCTCCTGGGGATAAAAAGATCCACAACCTCCGACTTTCTAAGAAAGAGAAGCAAGTGATCTATCAGACTTCTATGAGAAGATGGCAGATCAAAAGCGATATTAGGAAATTTGCTGAGGGTGGGTTGCTTTTTTTCTTTTTAGCAATTAGATCCTACTCAGCACGCATATACCCTAGCTTCCTTTGACCTCTTTGCACCCCGTCTCTATAGGTACTATACGGATCATATGATGAGGCTCCAACAGCATCCGCAGTACTCTCATCTTCAATATGGTAATCCCTACCAAAAACTGCTATATCCTGAACCCCAGGGCTTTGCTAGTCACGCTGAGAACCAGCCTCCCCGTGCTTTCACAGTACCGCACCGTGACATGATGAATTTGTCATTCGGATGGTGCGCTATCATTGCCTTGGGACCTTTTGATGCAGAGGCTGGAGGGCATCTGGTCCTACACGACCTTCAGCTCATAATTCCATTTCCACATGGCTCTTTAATTCTCATACCGTCCGCTTTTCTATGGCATAGCAATGTCCCTATTAGGAAACAGGACAGACGGGCATCTGTTACTTTCTTTTCGTCTAGTGGGCTGTTTCGGTTCATTGACAATGACTTTAAAACAGAAAAGGAATACATTTCCTCTCTTGACAAACATGACCGGGAACTTCACACCATTGAAAAGAAGAACCGGGCTAAGATAGGTGCGACGTTGTATAGCAAGCTGGATGAGATCCTCAATCCAGAACTTGCTGAGTTAAACCCATATACTCTGTAGTTGGGTTACTACCAGCCGCCGACCGCCGACGCCACCTCCTCATTTCATTCTGTTTCACCTCCACCCCTTGTCTCTGCCTAGTTATCAAAATTTCTATTCTATCTAGTACAACTTTTTTTTGCTCTCATCATTCCTTTACTTACCTTTTTGTAGATCCGTACCGTTTTTGTGTAATGCTCTCAGACTTATATGGTGGTCCATTCAATTATAAAATTTTTCTACCTCGCTTGGCCTTTGGTCAGAAAGCTATATAATGGGTAACGAGGTATTCTCTATTACTATTCCTCTCTTTTCTCCCCGTCTTTTTTCTATTTCTAGTCTTTCCTTTCTACTCCCTGCTACTGTCCTTTTGCCACCAACTCTACCCTTTCAATGGACGGCTCATCTGACGCCCGTTCATCCCCAATTCAGCCCCACACCGATGATGATTTGGATCCTATATCCAACACTGGGCCGGTTGGGCCCAACGGTCAGAATGGGTCTAAGGCAGGATTGCCTTGTATTATGGACGAGAATCCTTATCCTATGGAACAGGACCCAGACGTTCTGCATGGCCGCATTGATAGGGGCAGAAAAAGAAAAAAACAGGATATGGATGAGGTAACTGAGCGAAGGGATAGAAAGGGAAAAAGACGTGCTAGTTCAAACCTCTCTCCCTCCTCTAGCTCTAGATCGCTCTCTTCAGCCTCTTCATCCTCCTTGTCTGCTATCTCTGTTTCCCGGTCCTGGTCTCGGTCTCAGTCTCGGTCTCAGTCTCGGTCTCAGTCTTGGTCTCGGTCTCGGTCTCGATCTAGGTCCAGGCCCCGTACTGGGCAGTCCCACAAGCAAAGAGTGCCACGTCATCACCGCCACCGTTCTTATAAGAGGCCTCCTACAGTATGTGAATTTAATAGTCTTTGAGCTCTCTCTCTGACATCCTTCTGAGAAAAAACATCGTCGCTTATCCCCTCTACCCCGGAAAATTTGGGAAGAGGTATGGCTTTTTCATTCACTGATGTGATTTTTCTGCTTGCTAATACGCTTTTCTAATCAATACAGATCAAGAAATACTCTAGAGAAACAGTACAGGTCCTTCAGACTGCAAAGGCTGAAGTTCTTCAAATATTTAACAACCCGGCTTTTATCAGTCAGGAAAACAAAAGAAGAAATCTCCAGCTTAAGTATGGCCAGCTTAAAAAGGACTACAGTCGACTTAGGAAAGATTACCACCGGTTAAAAATGGATTATGATGACGCATCTAAGCAGCAGTAAGCAATTATTTCCTGCCATTCGTCTTTCACATTTGTTAACTACCTATAACTAAGCCGCACAAGTGGTATTGCCGCAGATGCCACCGCTTTTGCATCTGGAGCTTCCTCCACTGCCTCTGTTACTTATCAAGCAGTAAAGCTGGAAAACAATCAGAAGCTGCTAGCTTTACCCATGGTAGAGAAAGCGTTACAGCGTCCTGAAGGTTTCAAAGGCTTTTGGACAATCGCTGAATGGATGGCTACTAAGGACGGGAAGCAAAAACCACGCAATAGTTCATTTATTGTTGAGGCGGATGGTACTCCACTCCCTGACAGACAATGCGCAGCAATCAGAAAGTACCTTAGGACTGTTTTAGATTTCTTGGGACACGCGGTGGAGTTTCGTCTCAGTGCTAACCGGAACAGTAAAATGTTCTTGGACCATGTCATTGTTTCGCTTGAAACTTCCTATCCTGTTCTAGGGCTATGCGAAAACCATTGGAAAGTAACTCAGCTTTTGCAGGAAAACTACAAAAGCTGGCTGGAGTCATTTTTTCCCAATCACGGTGTAGGAAAACTACATAATCTTGATATTCATAAGGTCCATTTTGGAGAATGGGGAAAAGGAAAATACAAGGACTGTTTAGGTTTATCGCCTGAGCAGCTAGGGGTAAGAAATCTTACTTAAATATCAACGTCTTACTGATCGAGATTTAGAGAGTTGAAGAGCTGCATGCGCAGAGGTCAACACTCCTGTCACAACAGAGACCTCAGTCAAAACAAAGCAAGCATTCTAAGTATGCATCTGAGTTAGCTGCCGGCCAGGTAAGTGATGCATCTACTTCTAGAGCGTTGGTTCTCAAATAGTTTGCCGACGCCATTTAACAAAGTCTAGGAATCCAACAACGAGCTCGACTGCTGCACTATCTCAGTCCCTACCACTCCCACTCCACGCCGCATCCCCTCCTCCTCCGCCCTTCTCGAGCATGGTTCCACTCCCACCTCCGATATCCATGTTCCGAAATCCAGCGGAGGTTCTGCACCAACCAGCACCGGAGTCAACACCAATGATCTCCTTGGATTCTGTACCACAAATTCCGGCTTTGGCAACGCCTCAGAGCCAGAGGCAGGACCTACCCCCAGTTTCCGAAAATGGCTGTTCGGAAAGGGTACCATCAGTCTCCCGGATGATACAGCCATTGCCCTTTTCCAGACGCCCAAGAGAGCAGCAGGAGAAACACAATGCCCCCATTGTGGAACCGAATACGTCCCTTCTTCATGTCCAGAAGAACCCTGTACAGATAGACCCTGCGCTTGTACAGGCCTGTATTGAGGCAGAACCGGTAATAACTGAGGGTAAATCTCAACCAGCATTGCTGGTCTCTACTTCACTGGATTGCGTCGCTTCTAACACCACTACATCTTTTTTAACAAACAATGGGACTGAATTTTCTCCATCTACCGCCGCTCCTTTTTCGTTTCCTACAATCAATTCCATTCATAATTCTACAGCTACAAAAACTGTTCCAGAATCAGTCTCCTCTTCTGCTGCTTCTACTATACCGTCTTCTACTACTTCTATTCCAACCTTTACCAATACCAAAGATTCTGGTTCACTTCTCACACTAGGTGCTACAACAGGTATGCGATCTCAACATTCTCCCTTATTGTTTCTCATAACTGCGTTTGGCCTCAGATATCCCAGAAACCATACCTGCTGGATATAACAAGACGCTTTGGTTGGGTAAGGTTAGGGACTTCAAGGGGAAAAAATATACCTACCGTCCCCGAACAAAGGACAACTGCCCTGAGTACGTGGTATACCTCCAATAACAAACTGATAATTAACATTATTATTAGAAACCTGGCTGGAGCCGACTGGATAACAAACAAAGCCACAAACAGCAAGAACAAGAACCAGGACTTTGCAGAGTATTGGAGCAGCATGCCTATTAACAACAAAAAGGTAGGAAATATGCTTTATTTGCTTAATTAGCTCTCTCGACAGCTTTGTTTTTTCTATAGATTTGGTTTGAAAAAGCAAGGGAACTCGGGTACCCTTTAGGAGTTGTAAGCCAAGCGCTACTTATAGCATTAATTTGGTACTGATATACCACAATCGCAGGAGCCTAGTAAAAGCAAGAGAAAAAGTAGGTCCATTTCCTTATTTTTTTGAGCGATAGTGAACTAAAAAAAAACTCAAGCCGATTGAATGCCTTATCTCTAGATTCTAAACTCTCTTAATACGGTACGTTGAGCACCACTTAAAATATAACTGTTTTCGTTAAAGAACCAGTTACTAGGTTTCTACTTCATAAATACCTAATGGTGAGCGATATGCATCAAAGGTTATTAGAGCTTCTAATACTTATCTATAGATTATCATAATATATGCTACTAGATATCTCTAGATGGACATCGATATCCATGAGAAAAATAGATGTAGGATCTATTTATCTCAGATTTCATCACTACAAGTCAATCCGCGGTAGATGATGAGGGATTTTATTTAATTAGAATAGACCGATAATAGATTCTGGATGATTTTAATTGATTGTCTGATATTGACAACGGCTGATCTGGATAGATATTACATGGGATTTTTAGAAAAAAAAGCTATATGAGTCTATTAGTATCGTGGAAAATCTAAGAAATCTAAAGAACGAAAACTATACAAATAGATTTTTTCTCAAAAAAATCCATAATCATCACCACCACCCTCTATAGGAGGACCATTTCTTGATTTTCAAGATATATCTCTAGATATCTATATTTCTCAACGAGACTCTAAGTAGTTTCGACTGGGCTTCACCTATCACCTTGATTTGTAATGCACCTTCGCCGTGGGCTGATGGAAGGGCAAGCGCACTCACTTTGGTCATTTATGGTGACCTATTTCTTGGTCAAAGCGAGTGGGGAAGACGGAGGAGTTATGATCTTTCAGAAGCGAAGATAGAACGTATATGGTCAACCAAAAAAACAACTATACAGCCGACAAAGTAAAAAAACTATCTTGCATCAAATGTAGGTCTTGAAATTTGCCAGAACTTCATGTCACCAACGAAGTATTCCGAATCAGTTGCTCCGCCTCTTTCGAACGAGGTGTGATTCTACACTCAAATGGCTCGGGATGTCTCCTGGATTTTAGAAAAAAATAAAACAAGAAACTTGTGTGGGACTCACGACACTAAACTGTCCGTCATGTTCGGGACGATCTCAATCTCCCTTCCATTCTCATCAACGCTCGGCTTGATGTCAAACACTGTCAAAACGTGAGTTATTATCGCAAATAAAGCGTTATCACTAAAAAATCGCCCTGGGCAGATCCTTCTCCCAAATCCAAACGATGCGACCATTGGATCCCGAGCAGATGGATCAAGCTTGTCATCCTTGAGAAATCGTTCGGGATTGAAAATGAGCGGGTCTTTGTAAACTTCAGGGTCATGTAGAATTGTCCTAAATTTGTCAGCAGGATCTGAGAGTTTCGTTCATGAGTTTGTATCGCACCATGCATTCCCAATTATGTTAGTACCCTTCGGGATATAATATCCATTATATTCATCCGCATTAGGATTCGTATGCGCCATGGCTAAAGGGGTGAGATTTTCAAATTCTAGAGGTGACTAGACACATACTTAGCGGTCCGACTAGTTGCCATCGTCCTAACTCTTTGATAACAGCGTTGGTATATGGGAGGTGTGGTCTATCACTAAATTCGGGCAGGCGACCGCCTAAGACAAGATCAAGTTCAGCCTGTGCCTTCGTTTGGACTTCTGGATGGAGTGCCATGGCCATGAATAACAATGTCACCGTCGAGACTGTCTAATAGAATTTCTTAGAGAACCCCACATCAATGGATTGATATCCTCACCGTATCTGAGCCCCTATAGACAGTCATAAATACAACTGAGGTGGTAGGGAAACTAAGGCCTACCAAGAAACGCATTTGCACATGCATCACGTCTGACGATTTCCTCTTCTTTGCTCTCTGGACTGTTATCTTCGGGCATGTTCTCCAGTAATGCCGTAGCAACACAGGGCTCCGCTGTTCCCGCATCCTGTGTACGACGTTATTGCTATGATATCCCGCGAGAGGAAAGCCTTACCACTCGTTCTTTTACCGTATCCCAGAGACAGTTGGCGACAATTGAGTTAATGTGGCGCCACATAGCCGCTTTCCTCTTCCATCCAGCTCCGGGAAACCATTCTGGTATTAGTTTCATGATGGGGAAATTGTCTACTAGGAAGGACGCTGGGTTGCTGGCCTTAGCTAGACCTGCAAGTAGAGTCTCGACGTGCCAACATACGACTCATTTTCCCGTACACCCATGCCATACACAGATCTTAGTATACTATCCGCAAAAGCACTGATCAAGTGCCGTAAGATAACAGGTTCTCCAAAAAAAAATAGTCTGACTTACTATCGTATGTGGGATATGAACTTCTCCGGAGATTCTAGTAAACTGCGAATAAACGTGCGAGAAGTATCGAGGAGTATCGGGTGATATCTCGAGATCACATTGGGGTGGAAATGGTCGTGAAAGTGCCGACGGCGTCGCCTCCACGATGTTCCATATCGCTTGAATGCAAAGCTGTATTCCCAGCCCATCCTAGAATGAATCGAATTCAACATATGCTATAAGTAGTATGAAGCGAGAAAAACTACGAACAACTCGTTCAACATCACCAATCGAGGACGGTCAGAATAGTTGGAGGATCTTCTTTCAAAGAGATCGTATGCTCGCTCAAGGCTTCCGAGTATCAGAAATCCGTGGCCAAAAACTTTGAAGTAAATCATGTCGCCTAGTCTCCAGTTAACACACAGTGGCAGTAGCCCAGACAATTCGATGAAAAGTGCCCACCATAGATCCTGAACCACCTATCATATTCCAGCCAAGCCTTGTATCGTGGAAACGCAAACAGACTACCGATGATGGGGAAGCCCCGTGGACCCGGGGGAGGGGAAGATTATTCGGATTCTCTCGGCGTTCTCGTATATATCCATGGAGATACCATGTGCCGAGGGCGATACCAGCGAGAACGAATAGATCTGCGCTGGAGTTGATTAGCATGGTCAGTGGCTGGGTGTAACGCCCTGTTACTGTGATGGATTGCAATGATTTTCTCATGTCTGCTCACGTCTGCTCAAGAAATGCGGAGCTTTCTGGTGGACATTGGTTCTGCCGGTGCGCGTGATGTATCCACTGCTACAAACGATGTTATTTATAAGTATGAGACCTGCATTAACAGGCATGGGACCTAAAGTGACGGACATACATCTTGTGCCCGTGATGTTGTCTGTAAATCTGATAGAATATTGTGTTGATCACCGTCTATCTCCCTAGTAACTTCTGCAGCATGAACAACTTGAGAAATAACTCTCATTTCGAGGGCAAGTGTGACTTCACTGAATGAATACCCGACATTAAGGTCATCCTGATCATTGAACGGAGCAAGATGCTTACTCTCAAGGGCAAAGCCAGAGCTCCTACTCACTAGCCGGTCGCGCATCGGTAGTGCAATTTTGGTCAGTCAATTGGGATAGAAAAGCGGGCTTGGTATTGTGGCGTGTGCCAGAGCTCGGCCGCGAAACGCAGCACTGGAGTGTGAGACAGGTATTGACGAATCACTGGTATGACGTCGAAGGCGGCTTAAGAACGGTTTGATAAGTAGGGGATCTATCTTTGTCGGCGAGGAAGAGAGCCCATACCTGGCGATGTCTGAAGATCTGCCTCGGTAGGCATTCAACGTGAGAAACGGGTAAGTTGTGTTGCAGTATTGTTCATCGCCAAGGTGAGTACTTTGCGGTCATTGACACTGAGAACAAGTTTAGACATTGGTACTGGATCCTGGCCCACAGTAGGAGGATATTTCCTGCAAAAATGAATAACAACGAATTCGGAAAGTATCTCGCATAGGTATAGCGCTGTTGGTCATTGTGGCTCATTGTATGTCGAGTTCCTGTTCTTCTCTTATCCCCGTCGTCTTCTTTTTGGGCAGCACTAACCCCTTTACGTCATACATTCCCAAATACCACTCACCCTCGGACTGAATCTGCCAATCAGAATTCGAAGTGCGGATTATTCCTAAACACGATCCACATACCGAAAGTCACACGGCGGACAATTAGCTGTCAAATGGAGATAAGGGGTTTGATGTCAAGCGGTTTGTCAGATCGTCGGCAACCGTTGATGCGCCGTGTCACAGGTGTGACGTGGATCCCCCTAGCATATATTAGACTACTTACTAGGCTTACCTGGAGTTAGTATAGGAAAGACAACAGGTATCAGTGATTGTCTCGTATCTGGAAGTCCTTGTAACGGCCATAAGGCCCGTACATTGGCTCATTCATATCACCCGACTTGTGAAGCGTGACAGATGAGGTAATTGACTCCTGATTTGACGCATCAGTATTGTACCACTTGACATCAAACCCGCTACCTCCATTTGACAACTGTTTGTCCGCCGTGTCATGATCGAGTCTCTCTCAGTCCCACGAGTTCGGAGAGAATCCGTATGATCTTGACTTCGAGGGCTTCTTTCTCCTCCAGCCGCAGTCAGTTGGCAATAATTAGCCATCGACGACAAGGTGAACGATGTATACTTTATTCAATTTGGGTAAAGACTCTTTGCACCGGATATAGCACGCTCCAACAGCTCCTACTATGAGAAAGATTAACACAACGGCATGACGCGGCTGCGAAGATTAGTGTAGCGGGCTCTGGGGTGAGAAGGATCGAGTATGTACCTGAATTCCAGTTAAATTTGGCCCAGTAACATAATACTTGGTGAAAGTAGAGGCCCGTTAACCCCCTTTGCCAGTGGAGGATTCGAATCATGTCAAAGAAACGAATCCGCTTGCCTGTAAACAGATCTCCGCAGGGTAATCTAAGCCAAAAGGACGTTGAGTTGCTGAATGCGAGGGAAAGAGGAAGGGGAGCATCTCGGAGTTCTCCGTCTCGAACGAAGTGTTATTTCGGGATCTAGAACCAGAAGAGGATGAAATCAGAAGGAGAGGACCCCTGAAACTTGAGGGAAATCCCGTAGAGCTAAAGTATGACTACTATGTGGAGAGTCTGATGAAATCCATTACGCGTCCATTACACCAATGTCGTCTGCAGAGCCTTAATAAAGACTTAATTGGCACAGATGAGAGAGTCTTTTCCATAGACCACTAGCACGAAATCTAGTCTGACTAGTGAGATAAATGTACGTGATTCCGTTCAATTAGCCTTGGGGTTACTGGTGGCGTTCAACTTCTCTCTCGAGCATGATGGAGTCGGACTAAATGTCCCCTAATTGACTCTAGTAGGACTTCAAATGTGGTGTTCTTATATTTTATTCTCGGCTTACCCGGACACCTCCAATATAGATAGTAGATCTCACAAACCTGATTTTCGAGCCGTCGCAAGCTCAATACAAGACGCCTTCGGGTGCTTATTTGCGTGCGGTGTTAGGGTTAACTTTGAGTCACTTCGAAAAGCTTGAACTGAACTCAAAATTGAAGCTTTTTGCTTAAAGTTCGTCCCTTCATTTATCGCCTTGATTTTGAATTGATTTTGAACCGTCTCATCGCCGCGCCGCAGAACGATCGAAGGAAAACGCGTGCTGATTTGGGCAAGTGTGCCCGGATGTTTTTGAAAAGATTTAATGGGAGTTTGCGAGGGCAAGGGAGGTATGATGCTTTCAGAGGCGACTTGAGGTATCATTTTTGAGTGCATATACTGACTTTCGGTCACTTCATAACGAAGAATATGAGTATAACGGCGGTGTTTATCCTCTACACATTCTTGGCTTGAATTGATGTATATGCGTACACATTTTCGTCCTAAATGGCTTCATGAAGGGACGGAGCATGATTGACTTTCGTACCTCATAAGTGTGTGAGCAATTAAATCCTCAAACGATCACCACAGAAAAGAAAAATACATTCAGTATTACAACTCGTTACAAATCTAGAAATCACCTCCCAAATCCTCATCATCAAGCTCACCCTCTTGGATTTCTTTTGCCAGCTCCTTTTCTCTCTCACGGGCACCTTCAGCCGCAGCCAACTCTTTTCTATGCGCATTAAGTGGGTATCGCATGGCCTGCGCAAATGCAATTTAGGTTTTTTTTTTTCCCGATGGTGATGGAAAACGACGTACTTTGACACTTTGATTATGCAGATCCAAACAAAAAGCGATTCTTCTACCGAATACTTCACTAACTTCAGGTCCATAACTTCTTTTTTGTCCGGCGCATTCCATCCATCCGTTCTCGTGGACAATTTTACCTTCAATTACACCATCACGGATAGCTTTCCCAACAATGTATTCTGCATCTTCTTCAGAATCGAGATGGAGTTTATGACAGATATCTCGGAGGGAGATACGTGAGTAGGAAAGTGAGAGCCGGCGAATACCGGTTTTGATGACGTTTTGACGGAGACGGAGGATGAGGGTGTAGGTTTTGTCGGTTGTGAATGTGCTGGAATGTTTGGATAGGGTGGCCTGGAACTGGGAGAGGGATCCTGTGCGGACGGCTAGAATATTTATGCATTAAAGACGGAGTAGGATAGTTACAACGAAATAATGGTCGCACCTTTCACAATGTCAAAGTAGGCAATCAAGGCCTTTTCCAGTACAGGGTGTCTGAATAGACTCCGGTCGGGTATATCACCCATAAGTAATTCGACGACGATGAAGAATTTATGTACGGCCTGATAGAATCCGGGTGCAGTACGTGGCTGGGGTGCTCTTCGAATCGCCTGCTGAAGATTCCGATGAGCCTCGGTATAGTCGAGTTGCACCACCTTGATACGCCCGAGATAGTAGTGGTAGCGGGCGTATTGAGGATTACTGGCACTGCTGGGGAAGGTGGTCTTGGAAATGAGCTTGTCGGCTTGATCGAAGAGGCTGTATTGGATATAGTTTCGGAGAAGACAATTGATCAGAGCCGCTTGAGACTCGTCATCGTGTCTAAGAGAGGCGGTGCGTTGGGCAGAGAGTAAGAGCCTACAAGAAGCGTGAGGAAGACAAATGTAGTATGGGGAGTGGTAGGACGTACGGCCGAGCGTCTGCAAGCTCACCACCGAGTTCATATGCGCGATCGACAGCATACCAGATCTTGGCTGCAATCGGGTCCATGCTCCTGCGGTTGAGCTGTAGGATCTTTTCACTGGTCTCCTTTGCTAGCTGAAGTGCCCTGGCGTAGGACTCGGATGAATTGAGAAGAGTGTAGATGATCAACAGTCGAAAGTATATTTCGACCTCGGGGACAGGATCTAGAGCTGACGGCTTGGAGTCGATGTCCATGGATGAACCAGAGTCTGGGGAGCCGGGGATCCAGGACAGAAGGGATTTCCTGGTCGTGCTATCTATACCACCAATCAGTATACTGACAGGGGGATCGAGTAGACGAACAGGCCTTTGGTGTAGATCTCCTCGACGGCATTTTTCAGGACGGCAGCATCAGTGCGCTTGCGCAGGGCGGTGAGGGACCGGAGGACCCGATGTGTGAAGCGGGGCTCGAGGGTGGAGACGGCCCTGTCGATGAGGGCGACGTTGGACCTGATCTCGAGGACGGGCGACGGCGTCTTCTTGTCGTCGTCCTTCCTGGGCTTCATCTCGACGTCGGCCATGGCGAGAGTCGAACGGGCAGTCGGACGCGTCATCTGGCCATATCGAGCCACGTGACAGGCGCGCTGCAGATAATGCGATCAGTCGATTTTCGCTCCTTCGATTCGAATTCTCGAGGCTATCCATGCCGTCCACCGTCCTGCCGCTGTCCATCAGAGAAATTTTTTACAATGCTGAGATGCGGGGTGGGCCTAGGCGTCCCCACGGGCCGGAGGCGCTGCACCACTGCTGCGTATCGGGCCAGAAGACCGGAGGTAGCCCTCTGCTGCGCCGAGACCTTAGCTGGATCGCGGACGGATATATAGGCATTTTGACCCTTTGAATTGAGCCGTTGGATGAGCGGGTGCGAGGCTACGGAGGGCGTCGCCCCCAATCTGCACATGCCGCCTTATACCGGCAGTGCCGGGCACCGACCATATGCACCTGCCCGCGCTTGGCGACGACCTCTTCGTTCATCGGTGAGAACCTGCAATACCCGGAAAGGCAAAGGCAAAAGGATAGAGCCACCCCTTTCTCCATTCAGCTATCCCGTCATCCTCTCTGCTCCATTTTCTGATTCTCCCATCTTCTTTTTTTGACTCTGACCGCCAATATGCCCCAGTCAGACCGTCTTCAAACCAAGTGCCTGACGCTAGTCTCGACCCCGCCCCTGTAAGTACTCCCATTCCCATATCTAGTTCTGTACTTAGACCCTTCCCGAGGAGGTTGCACCCCTAAGCGACTCTTCGCTGCATAGACTAGGGTACGTCACCCTCTTCTTTTCTCATGCGAGTACCAGCTCATCTCAAATTTCAAGGACGCTGCGACCGATGTCTTATAATTCTTCCAGCCCGCTCACTCGCCGTTTCTTCCCTGGCTCCCTTCCTACAAGCCACAGGATCCCCCATCATCATTCCCAGCGCACCATCCGGCTCACCACAATGCAATTGTCTGATATGCCTGCATCTACTTTGACCCATTCGCAAAATCCTGATTCCGCCCTTCCCGGAGGCGTTCCTCTGTCTGCACCTCCCGAATCGCAGGGTCTACCCAGTCAACGGATTTCCTCTTATCAGTGTAGATATTTTTCCCTTTTCTTTTTTTAGCTCTGTCAAGCCCACATGTCCGACCTTTTTTAGCACTCCACGGCCACCGCGAAAAATCGACTTCTACCCTTTCCTTATCTTCGCAAAATAATCCCATTCATGCATCCACTCTATCACCTAATGATGCCGAAAGCCCCCACTCCAATATTACACCTACGGCCATCGCCCCTTCGCTTGCTCCAACATCAGACGCTTCTTCCCGTGAGTATTTTTTGCAATGCTTTCCATCCTTTCTAACGCCTTTCCCTTTTAGTTATGGTGGCAAATGCCATCCCAGAACCCAAGGTATGTTATGATGCTCCTTTCAGCTATTTCCGGGGCCCTTGTTAAGCCTCTTTATCAGGCCAAGCCTCTCGTGAATCCATCCGGTCTAAGTCTTCTTCGTCAGGAATCCCCCCCTTCCCCCATACAACCTCATCCGTCACCCTCGACCTCTGGAAGCGTTACACCGACGGGTAAACCAGACTCTTCTGAAAGCGCATCTGTCCAGATGAACTGGTATAAAGACCGGAGCTCGCAGTCAGAGAGCACAGCGTTACTTCTGCCTGTCTCGCTTCGTGACTCCCACTCCCAAAACGGGTATGGGACTCCTACAATCCACATTTCTGGACCTCAAAACGAGAGCACCGAGTTTCTCTGCTTTCGACACGACGAAGTTGCGGCTTGGAAGAAGGCTGTCAGGAACACATTGTATAGCGTGCCTGTCAAAACAAGGATGGTGTTCTCGGTGATCCCGGCGGTTTTCCTCGGTGCTTTACTCAATATCCTTGACGGCATCAGCTGTAAGTAACCTGTACTAATCTCTCGGGATCTCAAGAGCTTGCTAAACGCTGGTGCCTTAGACGGAATGATCATATTTCCGTCGACTGGAGTTTTTGCTGGCCTTGGCCCTATGGGCGTTTCGTTGTTTTTAGTCTCAGCAATAGTAGCGCAACTCACATATACGTTCGGAGGCAGTTCATTTACCGGAGGGAACGGTACAATGATGATCGAAGTGGTGGTATGTTGATCATTATTTTTACCCGGAATTCGCTTCTCTCATACCAATCTTAGCCATTCTTCCACCTGATCGCGAACCATATAGCCTCAGACATAGGGGCTGAACATCCCCGAGAAATCATTGCTACGACGTTGGTTGCGTTTGCCCTCAGTTCAGTCTTGACAGGGTTATCTTTCTTCCTTTTGGGCGTTCTGAAACTTGGGGCAATTGTCGGGTTCTTTCCTCGTCACATCCTCGTCGGGTAAATCGCTATTATGATTCCCGGGTTCACACTTTATCTGAATTTTGCCGCACCAGGTGTATCGGCGGGATTGGCGCATTCTTGATCCAAACAGGGTGGGTGGCATGTTCAGCTGATCATTTTCCCTCCTTATCGTTTTTATATATTACTCACATGGTTTTTTTAATTCAGTTTGACGGTCTGTATGCATATGAGCGAAGATGACTTTACAATGTCCCTGGAAACTTTACAAATCATGTTCTTGGACCATCACATGCTGTTGCTTTGGACAATTCCTCTTGCCTTGGCAGTTCTACTTAGAATCATCACTCACAAATTTCATCATCAGCTTGTTTTTCCTGTTTGTAAGTGTTCATGGTCTGTGGAGACGGTTATTTTTGACCCACTTTTTTTGTTTTTGTTTTTTTTGGTTAGATTTCCTTGTTATACCCATTATCTTTTACATCGTTGTGGCCGCCGCTCGGTTGGATTTAGATACCCTTCGGATGGAAAACTGGTTATTAGACGCTGGGAAAGCATCAGATGCACCCTGGTATCAGTACTATTCTTATCTAGGTGCACTTTTTTTGATGGCGCCGAGAGATTTTTTTATTTCTTAACCTTATTTGACAGATTATCGCTTGATTCGGTTCAGTGCATTGTGGTCCACTCTGCCCACTCAACTAGCATTGTGCGTGTTTCACGCCTCTTGTCATTCAGCCTTCGCATCTAACTTATGGCTCGGTTTCTAGACTATTCTTCAATGTATTGCATCCACCGTTGAACGTCCCTGCACTGGGTGAGTTTTGATATTGGCCTTATCTTTGATGTGCGTATCTGTTCAAGGCTGATGGCCTCTACTTTCCCCTCGTGTCAGCGGTTTCCCTTGATTTTGATTGTGACACTAATAAAGAACTGATCGGACATGGCTATTCTAACCTCTTATCTGGGCTTATCGGAAGCGTGTAAGTCGTTAATTCCTGACGGGTCTTTCACTTTTCCCTGACTGTGTATTTTTTTAAAAAATTTTATCTAGACCCAATTATCTGGTTTACGTGAATACAGTTTTGTGAGTTTATTACCTCCCGCCTTATCCACCCGAGTCCGGTTTTCCCTGACTCGCGCGGTTTATAGATTTTATCGAGTCGGGGGTGATAACCGGCTTGCGGGATTTTTACTTGCTGCATTTACATGCGTCATTCTTTTCGTTGGGGCTGGCCCCATAGCTTACATACGTAAGTTGATGTTTCGAGAAGAATGTGTGGGGGTGTATTGATTTTAATTTGACTGTGTAGCTGTTATGGTTGTTGGAGCTTTGATTTTCGTGCTTGGGATTGATTTGGTTAAGGAGGCGCTATGGGATACCCGACATCGGGTTAGCAGGTAAAGTCTTTTGTTATCTATGTTCACCGCGATCCACCTCATACCCGCGCTCCAACTTTCCTCTTCTCTTTTTGCTGGTGATGAAGAATGGAATATATCACAATCATCGGCATAATGATTGTTATGGCCGCTTGGGACTTTGTAACCGGTGTCCTATTTGGTATCGTGGTTAGCTGTAAGTCTTGCGCAGGTTTTTTTTCTCATTTTTGGAAATGCTCACTCGGACATTTTTAGGTTTCTTCTTTGTTGTACAAAATTCGCAGATCAACGCCATACGTTCTATATATACCGGTGACACGGCTATGTCTGCCGTACGCAGATCGAGCGTACAGCGTGCCTACATTCGAGAAGTTGCGAAGCACACTACCATCCTTCGTCTTCAGGGTTTGTATCTATTGGCCTTTTTATAGATCAATCCAATGTATTTACAGTTTTCTTTGCAGGCTTTCTGTTCTTCGGAACTATTTCACGTGTTGAGGAGACCATAAGGTGTCTCCTCGAAGCGCCTTCTTGGCAGAAGACACCAATCCAATACCTTGTGGTGGATTTGATTCTCGTCGCTGGGGTTGACATGTCAGCTGCAGAGGCCTTCCTAAGGATCCAACGTCTTCTGTTTACGAAGAATGTTGTGCTCGTGTTTTGTGGGTTCTCTGAAGATTCCGTTGTCGGAAGAGCCCTGCAAAATGTAGGTGTGCTGAGCGCTGAAGGTGTAGAGCTATTTTCGACATTTAATGACGCAATGGAATGTAAGTGAATATAGCCACGCCCGTGATGATGATTAACAGTTTTTTTTTTTGAACTGGTCTATTTATATAGGGACTGAGAATGAATATCTACGTTCTTGGTTTCGTTCGAATCGTTTGGAATCGCCTCGTACTTTACTGCGTAAGTGTATAGCACTTTGCTATGGCAATGTGATTGGGGTTGCGAAGATGGTTTTCTTATTTTGTTTTATTTCTTGATAGCTGTGCCCGTGCGACGCGATTCCGCTGTTGATGTCCCTCAGATTGCCGATTCGTACGCTGTATCTCCCCGGAGATCCCATATATGGAATGTCGGCATTAAAACTATCGGTACTGGTGAGCATGCGATCATGTAGCGGGTATGAAATCTTTGACTGACCTATGTTTATAGAGTTTGGTCCTCGTCTACCGGAGCCTGAAGTTACACCTGACCCTCTGACAACATTATCGAGAGCATTTCCTTGGGCACATGAAGATGCGCAGAAATTCAAGGGTATTACGCGATATTTCTCGAGGATCATCGTCCCGTCAGGACATACCCTTTGGAGACAAGACGACAACCCCGATGGGTTATATGTTGTCGAGTCCGGCGTGCTCCGAGCAACGTACGAATTCAGGAATCAGGCTCAGCGCCTTGAAGAAACAATGGTTTCGGGAACCATTGCGGGTGAATTATCGGCATTGTCGAATTTACCTAGGAATGCGACTTGTGTGGTGGAGCATCATGCAACGCTTTGGATGATGAGTATGCGGGATCTTGATCGATTACGACAGGAAGACCCGGCATTGTCGGCATCATTTGTTCAATTGATATTAAAAGGTGAGGCACTGCATTGGAGGCACTGCCGTTGCTACGCGTGCATGATGATTTTTTACTGACTTGGACACTGCTTTATTGTTCTAGCTGGAAAGACGGACTATGATCTTCTACTTTCCGCAGTTGCTTGTAGGCAGTGAGGTGTAGGTTAGAATTTATTAGTTTGTCGGCTCGGCCGCGCTAGCCCTCCTTGACCCTGATGCGCCGTGCAGCCGAATGCAAATGCGACCTTTGAAACTGCTGTCTGTGGAGCTGCGGAAAGAGTCCGCGCTGAGTCCCTGTGTTCCGTGAACTGATGCATTGTTTAAAAGAGGTTGCGGTGTGTTTGATGGTGTCGAAACACATTTCCCTCCTACTTTTTTCCTCTGCTATGGCATACAACGCGTCTTATGATCGTCTGGAATCGTCTGCACATTCACATTCACAAGATACATCGTATGAACCACCGCTAGAGCCACCGACTATTCATACACATAAGGATCCGGCTCCCAGCTATCCTCCAGGTTAATAATCCATAGGATGAAGTTGCCACTTGACTTACTTGAATTCGACAGGCTACCCTTCAACACAAGATTTACATGAACTCGAAGCGCTGAGAGGACGAACGCCGAGTCCTTCGCCAAGTGAGGCGAGGGCTTTGCGAGGTAGCCGGATTGAGGAGCTGAAGTATATAATTCGGAACAAACCCTGTGTGTTAGAACTGTTTTGATTTTTTTATCGATTGTATTGCTGAAGTGGAATGTGACCGTTAGGGTACATTTTGATATTCGCTATAATCATCACCCTTGTGGTTTTGATTTCGGTGTATGACGATAAAATAATTAATTGGCTTAAGCCAGCGACGAAGTGGTTACATGAGTGAGTGGCATCGTTGGATTTGCGTTTCGCGAATTTGATGAATCATGGGAAATTAGTCGACCGGGTGGTTGGCTTGTGCCAATTGGTGTTTTGTTTGTGATATCTTTTCCCCCGGTACGTTTTTCAGCTTGTATTTTTATTTTTATTTTGGTGTTCGTAGGGGCTAACGAGGGAACTAGCTATTTGGGCATGAAATTGTTGTTATTTTGTGCGGTGTTGTTTGGGGTTTATGGATTGGTTTTGGAATTGCTGCTGCGGGTACACTCTTGGGCGAGATTGCCAATTATTAGTATGTCGATTTTCGAAGTCATTGGTGCTAGTGAACGGAACTAATGCTGGAATATAGTGTGTTTAGATATTGGTGTAGAGCTAGAGGCGAGAAGTATGAGATGAAGAATGTGTCATATGGCTGTTTGGCTAGGGTTATTAGGGAAGGTGGATTTGTTATTGCGTTGATCGTTCGGTTGAGCGCTATTCCGTCTCATTGTATGAATTTTTTCTTTTGAAATCAGGGGCTTTTCGCTGATATTGAGCCGTTCGTAGTTACCACCACGGTATTTGCTACGTGTGGCATGAATGTTTTCGTTTTTGTCGCTGCTGCTGTTCTGACCCTGCCCAAACAATTGATCGCCATCTACATTGGAGTTGTTCTTGAACAAAATGCCGAAGGTTCGTAAAATTTATTCCCCTTCCTTGTGTGCAGGTTGACTGACATCGCATTATTTTACCAGGAAATGAATCTAGCAAAAGTCGCACGATTAACAATATAATTTTGGCCGTTACGACTCTTATAACCATTATTGCCATGATTTACATCAAATACAAGGCAAAGAAAGTTCTTCCAGACGTTGTATACCAGAGGCGTAAAGCCAGGTGCGATTTGCTCTTCATCCTGATTGTGTATAGAGGGAGTTGACAATGAAGAAAAACTAGACAAGCGAAAATGGAGGCCCAGATCAATTCACAACGGGGTTCCGGACTTGGGCATAGTCGGGATCACTCTGATACCTCGACTTACGGTGACCATTCAGAATCAGATATTTTACTTCCTACACATTCCAAAAATGCGGAGTCCATTTCTGGAATGTCTGATATCACGATAGTGAATCCTCATGAAGGGTCGTCGAGTAAACCTTATGGGCCTTATCTTGAACTACCACAATTCGAGTTTCATTCCACATCTCATAAATAAATTACGGTGTAATTAAATGAGATCCACATAGCTGTAATTTGATAGGATGCTTCATTTGATCCGTACGCAGGAGTGCTGAACAGCCAGTACGTGATGATTAACCAGAATTGAAAGTCTTATAGAATTCAACGCTCGTCTGTCTGTGTATGCTAGTATCCAAACGATAGACTTACGTGTACAGGTTGAAAAATAGAGAACGCTAAAGATGAGACAGGCAGTTCCATGACACTTCACTTTGGTGGACATGATAATCGGATAGTAAGATTGGAAAAATTAGAGTGAAGAAACACATAAATTACTACAGGAGAGCTTTGAAGGCCTCGAGGCACTGCAAAATAATACCTCTATATTCTAGATCACTGAGACCATAATCATAATAGTCCTTGTAACTTTCAACCGGTGGAAGGCACCATTCCACCACAGTCGTGGTAGCAGGACGTTGCCCCAGGGCGATATGGTGAACGAGAGATTCATCAAGTTTAATTTTATAGAAAATGGGACTAGGGCCAGCCATGACAATGCCAAGGATGGTCTCCTCTTCGATATTTTGCGCAGCTCTGAGGCTGGTATTATAACGAAAGGTTGCAATGGCTCGGCCAATAATTGTCGACCGACAATAATACGCGGGAATGGGGCCTATCTTGAAGCTGCTTTAGCAACCTTATGATGAAAATAAAATGTTTTTGTTTACCTTGCAAGATTCCACAATCAAGGGGCAGAGGTAAGGCTCCGAGAGACAGATATTTGGTGATGCTACAACCCATTCTCCACACATTTCGAAATCCATTGCGTATGAAGTAGCAACTGCGAGACCACGCTTCTCATAATTCAGCATACGAAGAATGAAAGCGATCAAGTCCCTGGATTGCTGACCATCTCCATACCCATACATGGAGCGTTCCAAGTAGAAAAAAAAACTTTGATTCTGTTAGTGTGCAAGTTTCAGGTTCTGTCGAGTTGTTCAGGATAACGGGGGAGGCCGACGAGGGAGGAAGTTCAGTAACGTTGAAGAATTCAGTAGCATCGACCGGCTTCAGTTTGATATTGAAGGCTTTTAGCTCCATGTCAGTCCAATCGCTTGGATCTTTGGCAGATGGGACCCAGCCTTCCATGATAGTCACTGTCAAACAAATCTTGACGTCACTTTTGTGCCTGGTGTCTGCTGCTTTGTAAGCGGGCACTGATAGCAGTTCACCGAGATATTCTTAGTCACGGTGTGGTAGCGGTGGTGGCCTCCTTAAACGCTTTGCTTATTTGCAGGTGAAGTGGTTTTTGAGTATTTCAAGGCGTTTCTGGGACAAATGAGAGGGAGGTATGAGATTGTGCATGAAAACGGGCACAGAAGGTATATTGTAGTTGGTCGTGGCGCTTCTATGGGTAACCTCAGAGCGGATTCTGGATTATTTTACGGACGCTCTACACAGTTCATATGATGACTCACGTATATTCGGAGTCAAACCTACACATTTGATGATACCTCACGTATATTCGGAGTCAACATCCAGCAGCCCATTCATAGGACTCGATGTTATTGGGCCCACTGGATTCAGACAACCGCCGACAGTGCTTCGAAGCATTCAGAACTCTTTACGTGTACTAGTTCCTATTACTGTTTGTTTCTTTGCATGGGTGCCTGTCTACTTGACTTTGGTATAGATTACGTTTGTTGCATTCACCAGGTCACAAAAAGCCTTTTAGATGGCGATGCGGGGAATTGCTATTTATGGAAGGAGGTGGATCACAGCCCTGGAAACGCAGCTCTCGTCCTCCCATGTACAACCCTTATGATCCTCCCCGCCACGGTTTCGCAGACTCGCAGCCAGTCCAGGCTTACGAGCTTCCATCAGCTTCCGCATACCAGGATTCCCCCATATATCCTCCACCACCGGCTAGCCAACTCTCGGCTCACTCCTTTCCATCAACCACGACCTTGAAACCATCACACGATGTCGAAGACGGTATTGCTCTTCGGGGAGGAACCCCTAGTCCGACACCAAGCGAGGAGAGAGAGATGAAAACTGGTGCTATTGACTGGAGGACTGTCACGAATTGGCGATTTTGGATTAGGAGGGAATGGATATGTATGTTGGGCTCGGAAAACCACACCGTGAATGTCTAATTAATGACTACCTATCACTTCAATCAACCAGGGTACTATGTGGCGCTTGTAGCAGTCCTAGTCCTTGTCGCCCTCATGACGATATATCATAAGCAGATAGTCGATTGGCTCACGCCGGTAACCAGATGGCTGCACGAGTGAGCGTGAACGTTCTGTTCCGTCATCCGTATATTGACAATAAAGCATTCTTCTAGTCTGCCTTTCGGATGGATCGTGCCAATTGCTGTCTTGTTTGTCATCTCCTTTCCTCCGGTACGCCTTTGCTTTGACGCGTTATGCAGCCTGACTGACGCGAAAAAAGCTTTTTGGACATGAAATCGTCGCAGTTCTATGTGGCCTCGTGTGGGGTCTGTGGATTGGATTTGGGATTGTCGCTGCAGGTACATTCTTTGGTGAAGTGGGCAACTTTTAGTGCGTAATTTTTGAATCCCTCAAGTTGCCCCGAGATTGACGTTTGTGTTTGCAGTGCTTTCAAGTACTGTTGTCGAGCAAGGGGTGAAAAGCTTGAACGCACTAGCATATCTTACGCCTGCCTGTCCAAAGTGGTCCAGGACGGTGGATTCAAGATTGCCTTGATTGCGCGCCTGAGCGCAATTCCCGGACATTGTGCGCGTTTTTTGTCTTCTTTGCCACTGTGAGCCACTCATTCACCGGCGACCAGTCACGACCGCGATATTTTCCACATGTGGGATGGGAATCATTGTGTTTTCTATCGCCGCTATCCTTTCCTTGCCCAAACAGTTAATCACTGTATACCTTGGTGTTCTTCTCGAGCAAAGTGCAGATGGTAAGTACGATCCCCCTATTATTTGAAATTGAGCTGACATTCACCAGGAACTGAGGATCCGAAGAGTCGCGCTATAAGCGGAGTTGTGCTAGCATTAACGACTCTCATCACTTTTGTAGCTATGTGGTATATCTATCACTTGATGAACAAGGTGAAGCCAGAGGTCATATATCTGAGGCGTAAGGCCAGGTGCGTTTTGTCTATGCCTCGTGTTCATGTATGCATACCTAATGAGGATGGCAGACAAAGCAAACTCGAGAGGCAAAGTAGCCCCCCTAATTCAAGTGGACATGGGCATACACGGGACCCGTCATATGTCACGACGATGGAAAACACTTCCGAGTCTGAAATACCCCTCGCATCACATGCCATGTCCATGGGATATCCTGCTTCCCCAACGCACTTCTATCCGGAAGAACCTTCAGAACACTACGACACGTACCTCCATGCACCCAAACCGCAAAGACCAGGACGCCGGATAAATCCAGAGGAGGGCTTACGCAGTACGCCCAATCTGACAACCAATACAAATAATCCATTTGCGGATTCGCACAGCCCACCTCCTTTACAACATACAAAACCACCTACAACGGCGTATTCCGCGCCTCGAAACTTCTCCACGTTCGTTGGATCACAAGAACCCGCTTCCGAGTTCACTCCAGCATCGCGATACACTCCCTCCCAAAATGAATCTACGAGAATAGCCGACCTCTCTTTCAATAACAGTCCTTCAACTACTGCTACAAACTTGCCGAACCCTATTCAACGGGCCCCCCCTGACACAGGATATGCCACTTCTCCTGAGCCTATCAGCGAAAATGATGATGCGTATTCGTTTCCTTCTCATCAGCGACCAGGTGTGGGTCGTTGAGAATATGTTGTTTTATTTTTATTGTTTTCTGGACTTGTCCGCGACAAGCTGCGTGGGGACGATTCTTGTGAGTTACATGTATACTGTTCATATTCATGTCCATCCGTATAATACATCAATACTGTGGAAAATAGTTTCTTATTTGGGATAGTCATCGCAATTACACATTCATTACGCATCGTACTTGACCTTTTATCTCTACCCCATAATGCCACCTCGATTCGGTCGTATCGGAGACTGGTCCAACGACGATGAACGCGATGAGCAATCAGATGAGAATAACGGCAAGAGGGAGAGTTGGTTCGCGGGCGGAGAGCGAAGGTAAGAGGAATCGAAACAGCTGCGGGGTTTTGCTGATACTGACGGCCTGTTGTTCTCCCTAATTCGAAACCAAAACAAAATTCTAGTGGAATTTCTGTGCAGAATCCGAATCGTCAAAGAGGTGATGGTGCGCCTGGTGGGACGGATCTTGTGAGGGAACTTCTTCGGCGTGCGGCTGAGTGAGTTTTTGGTTACGGTTACTTTGGGGCGAGGTATTGTGTCTGATTTTTGTGTCTGATTTTTTTCTTTTGTGCTAGGCGTCCGCCGGCTGATGCAGAAGAGCCAAGCGCGAGTAGAGGATTCAATGTGTTCTCGGGAGGAGGGCATACTCTTGGAAGTGATGATGTCCCATCCACTTTTATTGCCGATCCAAATGCTCCGGTTGAAGAAGGTAAGGGGGAAAAACATAAAATAAGTGTGTGTTATCATTGATAAAAGGTGTCTCTCTTTTTTGCGTTTTGTGAACACAGATGAAGTTGTGGTCCGCACCATTACGTTTTGGCAGGATGGATTTCAGATTGAAGATGGTGATCTGATGCGGTATGATGATCCTGAGGATGCAAAGATTTTATCAGAACTTACAGCCGGGTAAGCAGCAAAACTAGAACAATACTCACAAATGGTATTAACGAGAACGGTCCTTTTTTTTTTTCCAGTACGGCACCGATATCACTTCTCAATGTTAGACAAGGGCAACCTGTGGAACTCCGAATGATTCCAAGACAAGGTGAAATGTATACACCTCCTGCTGGTGTTCGGGCTTTCAGAGGTGCAGGACAAAGACTTGGAGCGCCTGTTCCGGAATTTGTATCTGGGAATAGTGGATCGAGTGCCTCTAGTTCTATGCCGGGTTCATTCCCCGGCGCTACAGCTCCCGCCACCGCTTCATCTTCTTCAGCATCAACAGCCGAGAGGGAGAGCTTGACCACCCGATTTGAGGTGGACCAGACGAGGCCTACGACGAGTATACAAGTGAGACTTGCAGATGGGACTCGGTGTGTTCTTTCTTTCTTTTACAGTTTGCGTTTCTTCTGGATTTCAGTGTTAATTTTTGGCTTGGAACTAGGATGGTTTGTAGAATGAACCTGACGCATACTATTGGCGATATCAGGAATTTCATTAATGCGTAAGCGCGAACAGCTGTTTCTTAGCGATGTGCGGATCGCTAATCACCACCGTTGATCTAGGTCTCGGCCGGAGAACTTGACCAGGCCTTACACTATTGGGACCACGTTCCCCAATCGAACATTGGAAGACAACTCAGCGACTATAGAGAGTGCAGGTCTCGTTAACAGTGTCATAGTTCAAAGATGGGTCTAAAATTTTCAGGCGGGATTAGCTTGTGAACTGCTGTAAATGACGATGTATTGTTTTCTATAAAATGTGGGCTCTTTGAAGGCAAGCGCGTCTGCGCGGCGGGAGATTCACGTTCAATGGCGCTGCAAGCACTCAGATGTCGAAGGAGGATATCATGAATTTGTTCTATAGATGCGCTCAACTATTCATGTCAGATATACACTCCCAATTACCCTTAAGATTCTCCTTCCAAAGGGTCACTTTTCCATCACCACAACTGACAGAAAGGATATTCCCCGCCAAACTCCAAGATACGCGCCAAACCACATCAGGGAACTTTCCTGGTGGTGGGGGAGCACCACCAGCGGAAGTGAGGTCAGAAGAAGGATCGAGGGCTGTTTTTACCCAAGGCGAGGTGGGAGAATCCTTGGTCCAGATGAGAACGGTTTTATCTTGGGAGGCAGTGGCGATATAGGAACGGGGAAGACCGATATTTGGGGCCCAAGCTACGTCTCTCACCCAATCGGTGTGACCTTCGAGTGTTTCTTCTTCAACCCAGGATTGAGAATCTTCGCGATAGCCCCAAATTTTGACGAGATTGTCGCATCCGGCGCTGGCGAAACGTTTGACGGTGGGGATTTGTGTTGAGGGGGGTTGGCCGGGTGGTATTTGTTGAGGAGTGATCAGGGAACCGGGAAGAACGGCAGGTGCCCAGGAGACGGCGTTGCAACCGATCGCATGCCCGTTGAACATGTCGGCGTCCCACTGACCGTCATCTACCAAGGGTGTGAGCAGGGAACGAGGCGGACAAGAGGAGGCTGACTTTTGAAAGTGAGGACAGAGAGCTTCCCGTCTGATGATGCGCATGTAAGGATGGCACCAAGTTCGTGGGGCGCCCAAGAGATCGAGTTGACTACAAAACGCTCGTGAGAGAGGAGGAATGGTCGACGCGTCGGAAACCTACCCGAGGCGGTGTGAAGACTATGTTCACCAATTTTGATCCAACCACCCTGCGGAGTCTGGTCTTTCCAGATCAAGACTTTGCCGTCGTACGAACACGACGCGAGTATGTTCCCGTACTTCGGATGGGCCCAGCCCACCTGCCAGACGGGACCTGTATGCCTGAAAGAAGTATGGGAGAGAGGCAGTTGGGGTATATGAAAGGGACATACCCCTTGAGGGTTTGGCCACTCGCAGGACGCTGGGACTCGCCGTCGACCACGTCGAAGACCTTGACAGTGCGATCCGATGAACACGTTGCTAGACGCTTTCCATAATAGTCCAGCTGTGCGTCATGCTGGGGCAGATGAGGACAGGACAAAAATACAGTGCAAGAGGCATACGATCATGTCCTCATGGGACGTTTCTATTGGGACGGAGTCCGATGTGGTGGTGGCCATGGTTGAAGGAGATGATACGTGTGACGGTCACATGCGCGACATACAACTGCCATCAAGGGAAAAATTAATCACCAATATTCAGTGGGATGCCCGTCTCCCGGCCCCGTCGGTAAGACAGGGCCTGGTCTGCCCGGTTTTCGGACAAACGGGTGGCGCACTCAAGAATAGAGCTCACCCATGACCCCCCGCGCTTTCGAACTCTCCTTGTGGAAAGGCACACAGATGTGCTCAACGGCTGTAGCAGCGAGCTGGTGCCTATGCGCTCGAACGACATTCGAATGCTGGCCATAGCGGCTCTCCAACGGACCGTCGGTCTGGCCGGTCAGGAGCGGTCTTTGGGTGATACAATGCCCATGCACGCTTACGTGAGCTTTTGAACAAGTCTTCTCAACTTCTTTTAACAATCACTCCGGTCCTAGATAGAGTGTATGATAGACGACACAAAAAAAGAATCTTCTTATACCCACACCCATATCAACCAGATTTCGATTCATACGTTTATCCTAGGATCAACAAAGCATAGCTGTGACAGCGCAAATCCGGACTCGGAGAGCGTTCGATCCAAGTATAAAAAAAACCGGTACAATATATCGAGCCATTTTAGCCATGTTATTCCTCTCCAACACTGAGCTACTCGGCCTTGCTGGCATTGCCCTTGGCACTTGGTATCTTCACGGATATATCCAAGAACGCCGAGAGAATCCAAACAATCTTCCACTTCCTCCTGGTCCAAAGAGCTACCCTATTATTGGCAGTCTGTTTGCGTTTCCGAGATACAAGGCCTGGTTAGAGTATGATAAGTGGCTTAACATTTATGGTGAATGACCTTCCTCCTTCAATCACGTTATTGCCGTTCTATAACTCGAGACTAGGTGATATAATATACTTCAAAGTATTTGGCTATGGGTTCCTCGTCGTCGGAAGCCTTGAACGAGCATACGACATCTTCGAACGCCGGTCCTCTAACTATGCTGACCGCCCTCGTATGGTGATGTTAAATGAATTGTTTGTCGTACCCCACTGTCCGATGCGTGGGGAGTGCTGATCGGCATTCGTCTAGGATGGATTGGAATTACGTCTTTGCATTCCAACGATACGGATCATGGTGGAGGAGACACCGTCGCCAATTCCATGACCACTTCCATCCCAATATCGTCCAAAAGTACCACCCGATTCAAGTCGATACTTCCCGCGCATTTATACGCAAGCTGTTAGAAAAACCGGAGGACTTTAGGTACCTCATCCGATAGTAAGTTTCGTCGTTCCTATAAGAACAAAGATTCATAGTTCTTGGTTAGCACATTCGCAGATACTATCCTAAAAGTTGTGTATGGCACGGGTGCACAGGAAAACGAGTCATATGTCGAACATGCAGAGGAAACCCTCCTGGGAATGGCCGCAGCCGGAAACATAGGCGCCTATCTGGTAGACATCTTTCCCATCATGAAAGTAATTCCGGAATGGTTCCCTGGAGCTGGATGGAAAAAGAAAGCAAACTTCTGGGCCTATGTCAATTCAATCGTCGCCAACAGCCTTTGGGATTCTGTGAAGGAACGAGTGGTATGACATTGTCTCCTCGTCATGCACCGTCCCATTTGACAACGACCGCAGGAAGCAGGAACAGCTCAACCTTGTATTGCTACGGCAATGATGGAGAACATACCGGATGGTTGTACCCCAGAGGCCCGCAAAGAAGAAGAAATCGTGCGACGTGATGCCTGCGCCAATGGTTTCATTGGTAAGCCTTGATGCAACTCAGTCGTCGCTCATACTTAAGTGTATCTACAGGAGGCTCAGATACGGTGAGAACGGCAATAAGCTGTTGATGTGAAATTTCTAAACATATCTGCTAGACCGCTTCAACATTGACATCGTTCTTCATGGCCATGGCTCTCTATCCAGAAGTCCAAAAGAAAGCACAAGCTGAACTCGATCGTGTCCTTGGTGGCCGTCTACCTGAATTCAATGATAGACCACACCTTCCATATCTCAATGCGCTGATAAAAGAAGCAGGACGGTGGCAACCAGTCGCTCCGCTTGGTAAAAAAAAAAAATTTCGTCATCAGAATGCAAAGATATTCAAACCTCAAAATATCTAGCTGCTACCCACATGTCTTCCAATGCGGATGAATACGATGGGTATTATATCCCCAAGGGTACCTATGTGATTCCAAATGCATGGTAGGCAGTATCTGATTCAACCACCGCTTCGGTCTCAATCATAGATGACTTCCAGGTCAATTCTTCAGGACCCCAAGGTTTACAAGGATCCCTCCGTTTTCAATCCAGAACGCTTCCTCAAAAATGGGGAACTCGATCCGTCTGTCCGCGATCCAACTGTTGCAACATTTGGATTTGGTAGAAGGATTTGTCCTGGCCGCTTTTTCAGTGATAGCTCTGTATATGCTTCGGTTTCGCACGTTTTGGCGGTTTATGATATTAAGCCTAGCTTGGATGAGAATGGGAAAGAGGTGGAGATTAAGCCGGATATGACGGATGGTTTACTCTCGTGAGTTGGCAAGCTATTTTCGTCTTTTTGAGTTAGGTCGCTGATGGCGGGTGGCAGGTACCCTGAACCATTTCAGTGTAGGATTACACCTCGATCGAGGGAGGCAGAACAGCTCATTCGAAATACGGCCTTGATGACTTGAGGCTAGCTATTCTTAATATTTGGGTCAGATGTACTAAATGTGTCTTATGCTAACGGTTCCATTGTTATTCTGTACGGTAATCTAAGCGGCTATCTTCGTATTTCAGCGGCTTCTCCTTCTCGGCTGAGGAAGTTTTATTTAAGCTTGAGATGTTCTATATTTCCCATACCTGTGCTAAAAAAAACCCCGTGGTTGCTCCCTTGCTTTTGGTCTCGGTCCTGGAAGCATATAGTGTCGATAAGATTCACTCCAGAGTGGGGCAGCAAGCTTATGTAGCGGATTACATAATAACTTCCTTTTACCTTTTACACTCAGGCTTGTGTCCCTAAGTTTAAGTCGCCAGTGCTGTAACCCTTTGCTCGGGCGAAGTTGGAGCGAACCCACCATGGCTCTGTCCTACCCCCACTATGGGCTAGCAGTTACGATTGGCTGAGTATGATTCTGACGGAGGTATATTCTGCCCAAGTTGATAGTTGGCTCAAGGAGGGAATCTCAAAGGAAAATACTCATCACGTCTTATGTCTTCTGATATTAGGCGCTATTCGTGCTCCACAGCGCCTGAAGATTCGGTCCGTGAAGCTCGTTTTCGATAATGAGAAATTCTTTCAAGCTGAAATTGTGGATCTGAAGCGCACACTGGGGTCAATCATTGAGGAAGGAGGGGTCTTTCTTCTGTGCATGCTATGCTCAAGAAAAGCACATCATCCTGAGGTCAAGAGTAGAACGTACCAGCGGGGCGCGCGGCGGCGGACTTCCGGACTCGTATTTATGAAATGTCGTCGCTTAGAACCTTTTTACTAACCATGATCACGGGTGAGTGATATTTCGGAGCATATAACGTCAAATGACTGAAGATAACAGTGGCAATGAAAATAGACCTAAATGAATTGCTCGGAGTAGTAGCGTTGCAATATTTCGAGTTAGTCTTCATATTCAAGGGCCATTTTGGGGAAGACAACTCTTTACTATGGGTCAAGAAGTTCTTCTAGGGTCTTCTGTCTAGAATCATGCATTGTGTCAAGCTGCCAGGCAGCTCAATGCTCATCGCATTGATGGGCAATTTCGTAATGCCACACGCTGGTTCATTGAGTTCCAGCTGATATTCATCGCTAATGGCCTTCCTACCCCACCGGCGAGAGATAGAATTGTTGTTCATTGAACATTTCATGAAAGTTAGTCTGACTCATCGATGTTCATCTAGTGCTCCACTGGCATAACGAGATTGGCGTCTACAAGAATAACACCCTTTTTTGTGATTGGAATGCATGAATACCTTGGGTATCCAGTTACATAGGTACCACGGTGGTAAAGCCGTTCCTGTTTTATGCACCCTTGTATCATTGGCAAATGGGCGACTTCCCGCAGAGTCTGGAAAAATAGAAATACTTTCCAGATTGCCGTCGACTAAATCGGTGTTTGGCAAAAGCAGATCTTTAAATTCATGTCTTTCCAGACTGCAGGGGGCCTCTTCTAGACTGCAATTCTCGAATATTACCTCACCTTGTGCATCAAAGGAGTTATGGGCGTCACCTGCAAAGACGTGAATCAAAAAACTGCTTTTGCCAAACAGCAAACTAGTCAACAGTCCACAGACGTTCCGACGTTGCTATGTAGAAGAGATATCATCTTCAGGCATCTCACACTAAGCAGGAGCGCACGCGTCAATTATTCCGCTCGAAAGCACTATCCATCCTATTTCATAATCATGATCCACATCTCTGCCTATGTTTATTGGTCTTGATTTATTCTAAACGGTCAACGGTTTAATATTTTGATCATAGAGAAGCGAAGCTTCGAATGAAATAAGATTTAGAAAATACTCTGTGTTTCCAGATGCTGCGGGAAGGTGTCCAATGATCAATGAATTTCAAAGGGGCTGGGCGGGGCTTTTTTTAAAAATAAATTCTCCGTTTACTTGGAACCCCCTAATTTTGGTTCTTTCCCGGCTTCTCTCCACGGCCCCGACGATCTGATGTCTGTTGTGATAAGGGAAGCTAGGCCTTACCTGGGCCTTATGCTTGTAAATAACATCACGAGGGCTGGAAGAACATCTCATGTGTTCCTAACTATGAATCAATTTCGGTTCTCGCTGTTTTCTTAGGCAAACAAAGGAAGTTATGAGATTCAAGGCAATCCGTCAACGTAACGTACGTCTCAGCTATTAAAATCATCAGGGGGCTAGACTGTGCCACAGGACCATGCCTCTCCTGAGCTTCCTCTCGAACCAAGATATACTCATTCTCACCACCGTTGCTATTAGTGTATGGTATCTTCGTGGATACCTACAGGAACGCCGGGATAATCCAAACAACCTTCCTCTTCCTCCTGGTCCACGAGGCTTCCCTATTATCGGCAGTCTATTTGCATTTCCGAGACACAAACCTTGGATAGAGTATGACAAGTGGTTCAAGACATATGGTGAACAGTTTCCATCCACAAATAAGTTCCTGAAATTCTCACCTCGAGACTAGGCGACATGATATATTTCCAAGTTTTCGGCCATAGTTTTCTCATTCTTGGGAGCCTTGAACGAGTGTACGACATTTTTGAACGACGTTCCTCTAACTATTCGGATCGCCCTCGTCTGGTGATGTTGAATGAATTGTTTGTCAATTTTCATCATAAACTTATAGCATATGTTGAATTGAATTTCTTTTAGGATGGATATGACCTATGTTTTCGCATTCCAGCGATACGGAACATGGTGGAGACGACACCGTCGTACTTTCCATGACCATTTCCATCCTAATATTATCCACAAATACCAGCATACTCACATTGATACTGCCCGTGAATTCATTCGTAGGTTGTTGGATTCCCCGGAAAAGTTCATATATCACACCCGGTTGTAAGTCTCATCATTTGAAGGGAGCTCATGACCTCATGGTACTTGAATAGTGCTTTTGCAGACAGTATCCTCAAGGCCGTATACGGCATAGGTGCAGGAGAAAACGAAGCATATGTGGGACATGGCGAGACTACACTTGCTGGACTTGCCGCTGCTGGTCACCCTGGTGCTTTCTTAGTCGACATCTTTCCAATTATGAGAATAATCCCTAAATGGTTTCCCGGAGCTGAATGGAAGAGGAAAGCGGCCGTGTGGCGCTATGTCAACTCGATTGTGGCCAACTGTCTCTGGGATACAGTAAAGAAACAAGTGGTAAGGCCTTTTTTTTACTCTTCTGTGGTTTGATATAGCACTAACGACGCCCACAGGAGACGGGATCGGCGAAGCCATGTATTGCTACGGTATTGTTGGAGAACATGCCTGATGATGGTAGCCCAGAGAGCAACGAAGAAGAAACCGTCAGGCGTGATGCATGTGCTGTAGCGTTTGTTGGTGAGACTCCTGCTTTCAGGTCACTTCTTGTGAATGCTCACAGTTATTCACAGGGGGCTCAGATACGGCGAGAATCTCTCAATCTATGATTGCATAATTTTCTAAACATTTTCATTAGACGGTTTCAATAGTGTCATCGTTCTTTATGGCTATGGCTCTCTATCCGGAAGTCCAAAAGAAAGCTCAGGCTGAACTTGACCAGCTTCTGGGGGGTCGCCTCCCAGAATTTAGCGATAAGCCACATCTCCCGTATATAAATGCACTGATGAAGGAGGCAGCAAGATGGCAACCTGTTACACCAATGGGTACGTATCCCTTCATAGCCAAAATTCATATCATTCAAATTTATCCGGTAGCCGCTGCACATATGAGCTCTGAACCAGATGTTTATAATGGATATTACATCCCGAAGGGTACTTATGTCTTTGGGAATGCATGGTAAGCTATAAACACTGCACTGGGCTCTCAGACCTGATGATTGCTAGGACAATCTTGCACAACCCCGAGGTCTACAAAGATCCTCTCGTTTTTGATCCGGATCGATTCCTCAAAAATGGAGAGCTTGATCCGTCGGTTCAAGATCCCAACGTGGCGTCCTTTGGATTTGGGAGAAGGATCTGCCCTGGTAGATTTTACAGCCATGCCGGTTTCTTTACAATTGTTGCGCATGTTTTGAGTGTGTTTGACATTAGGCCAAGCCTGGATGAGAACGGAAATGAGGTGAAGATTGTCCCGAGCATGACAGACGGTTTAGTTTCGTGAGTATTATGGGTATTCTTCGGTCTTGGGTTGCTAAATTGCTAATACTCTGCAGGTTCCCTGAAAAGTTTGAGTGTAGAATTACGCCTCGTTCAAAAGAGGCGGAACAATTAATTCGAAATTCTTCCTTGATGACTGAAGCTTAGTAGTCAACTTGTCATAATCCCCATGTTCCATTCCATGTAGTTTTTTGTATGCCTTACTCGTAATTCAACTGTGGTTTTACTCACTGTTGGTGTCTTTTCCAAGCCATGATGTCAGACATTGCAAGGAGTGAGTGTGGATGAATATGGATGTATCCCAGGCAAGGCTGTGTAGGTAAAGCGCAACATACACATCCGTTATCATTCCGATGCAACTCACTTGATAGTCTCGTACCCACTCACTCACCCATTTTTACTGTAAAAATGACCTATACATACCTGAGGTACCCTGAACCATTTCGGTGTAGGATAATACTTCGATCAAGGGAGGCAGAACAGCTCATTCGAAATACGGCCGTGATAACTTGAAGCTATTCTTAATATTTGGATCAGATGTACTAAATGTGTCTTATGTTAAGCGTTTCCATTGTTGTAAGTTCTTTACGTTAATCTAAATGGCTATCTTCGTATTTCACTGGTGGCTTCTCCTTCTCGGCTGAAGAAACTCTGTTTAAGCTTTAATAGAAACAAGATACTCAGTGACAACGTAAGACGTGTTGATCACTGAGGTGTTCGGGTGGCTTTTTTGCCCTCTTATACCCGGCCATTTCGGCAGTGAGCACTGTATAGTTTTACGAGTCGGAAAAGGAATAAATGGTAAACAAACATTGGAAATAGAGAATGGGGAAAATAGAATGGGGAAACGAACTATTGATCTACTATGGCCGTGTTTGGAAATAAGCGAAAAGAAACGAAATAGGCATCATGACGGAAACGGAAACCAGAGAGAGTGAGATATCGAATCACTCACAACAAGCTTGAGACGTTATAAATTTCTCACACCCGTGCCTTAAAAAAAGATTCGTGGTTGCTCCCTCTGATTTTGGTTTTGGCCCTGGAAGCATACCGTGTCGATGAATTTCACTCCGGCGTGGGGCAGTAAGCTTCGTGTGACGGATTACATAATAACCACTTTTGACCTTTTACACTTGTGTCCGTAAGTTCAAGTTGGCACCGTTGTAGCCCTTTGCTCGAACGAGACGTCCTATGGCTCTGCCTCACCCTAAATTAACGACTTCCACTGGCACAGTATAATTCTTACAGAGGTATGCTCTGCCCATGTCTATCGTTGGCTCAGAGAGCAAATCTCACACAAAAATACTCATCACTCCCCGCTGACGTCTTCTGGTAGTGAGCGCTAGCCTGAGCCTCATGGAACTTGAAGACGTGCTCCGTGAAGCTTATTGTCAAGAATGAAAATTTCTTCTAAGCTGAGATGGTGGATCACAAACGCTCGCTGAGGTCGATGAGGGGGGTGGGCCTTTCTTTTGTGCACGTTATGCCCAAGAGAAACACATCATCCTGAGTTCAAGAGTAAAACGCAGCACCGGGAGTGCGGCCGCGGACTTCCGGGCCCACGTTTATGAAAAGTCATCGTTCGGAGTCCTTTTACTGACCATGAATACAGGTGAGTAATATTTCGGAGCATATGACGTTAAAGAACTGAAGAAAGCAGGAACAAGAATGCAAAGTGGCAATAAGAATAGACCTAATTGAATTGCTCGGAGTAGTAGCGTCGCAATAATTCGAGTTAGTCTTCATATTCATTGGCCACTCTGGGGAAGACGTCGCCTCACTGTGGGTCAGGAAGTTCTTCTAGGTTCTTATGTCTAGACTCATGCTTTGTGCCAAGCCGCCAAGCTGCTCAATGCTCAGCGTCGTTGGTGAGCAATCCCATAATAGCACACGCTAATTCATCGAGTACCAGCTGGTATTCAGTCATCGCTAAATCTACCTGGTCTGCAAAAATAGACTCCTTATTCATTGGATATTTCTTAGACTGCTTCTGAAGTTAATCGAATTATTCGGTGCACATCGAGCGCTCAAGTATCGTGTTTCATGACGAAATGGCGTGAACACGAATAAAACCCGTTTCTAAGCTCGGAAAGCATGTATACCTTGGGTATTCAGTAACTTAGGTATCAAGGCGAAAAAGTAGTTCCTGTTCTATCCAGCCCTTTACCATTGGTGAATGACTACCTTCAAAAAGATTGTAGGCGAGGCGCTTTCAGCAGATCCCTCATTTACGTGATGCTCGCTAATTTGTCTTTCTCATCACGACCCTGCCGATCGGATGCCTGGTGTGATAAGAAAGCTGGGCCTTATGCCTGTGAAGCACACATCACGGATGCCGGAAGAGCATTATATTTTCCCAGCCGTCCGGCACTTTCGGTACTGGCGTTTTTCTTAGGCAGACAAATGAAGGTATGAGATTCAAGGCAGTCCATCAACGTAACACACGTCCCAGCTATAAAACCCATTAGGGGGCCAGATTGTGCCATAGGATCATGGATCTCCTGAATTTCCTCTCCAACCAAGATATACTCATTCTCGCTGCCATTGCTATCGGTGCGTGGTATCTTCGCGGATACCTACAGGAACGCCGAGACAATCCAAACAACCTTCCTCTTCCTCCTGGTCCACGAGGCTTCCCTATTATCGGCAGTCTGTTTGCGTTCCCGAGACACAAGGCTTGGATAGAGTATGACAAGTGGTTTAAGACATATGGTGAACAGTTTCCATCCACAGATAAGCTCCTGCAATTCTCAATTCGGGACTAGGTGACATCATATACTTCAAAGTGTTCGGCCACAGTTTCCTCATTCTCGGGAGCCTTGAACGGGTGTACGACATTTTTGAACGACGTTCCTCTAATTATTCGGATCGCCCTCGTCTGGTGATGTTAAACGAATTGTTTGTCAATCTCTATTACGAGCTTCTAGCATGCATTGATTCGAATTTTTTTCAGGATGGACATGACCTACGCTTTCGCATTCCAACGATATGGAACATGGTGGAGACGACATCGTCGTGGTTTCCATGAGCATTTCCATCCCAATGTCGTCCAGAACTACCAACATATTCATCTTGATACTGCTCGCGAATTTATTCGTAAGTTGTTGGATTCCCCGGAAAGGTTCATGTATCATGCCCGGTTGTAAGTCTAGTCATTCGAAGGGAGCTCCGCATGACCTCATGGTACTTGAATAGTGCTTTTGCAGACAGCATCCTTAAGACTGTATACGGAATAGGTGCAAGCGAAGACGAAGCATACGTGGGACATGGAGGGGCTACACTTGCTGGACTTGCCGCCGCTGGCCATCCTGGTGCTTTCCTAGTCGACATATTTCCCGTTATGAAGATAATTCCTAGATGGTTTCCTGGAGCAAGATGGAAGAGGAAAGCGGCTGTGTGGCGCTATGTCAACTCGATTGTGGCCAACTGTCTCTGGGATACAGTAAAGCAACGAATGGTAAGGCCTTTTTTTCTTTTAAGGTGTACAATAGCACTAACGACACCCACAGGAGACGGGATCAGCAAAATCATGTGTTGCTACGGCTTTCTTGGAGAAAATCCCTGACGATGGCAGCCCAGAGAGCAAAGAAGAAGAAATTGTGAAGCGTAACACATGTGCTGTAGCCTTTGTCGGTGAGAGTCCTTCTGCTAAGTAATTTTTTGTGAGCGCTCACAATTGTTTTCAGGAGGCTCGGATACGGTGAGAATCTCTCAACCGACAGCTACAGAGCTTTCTAAGTGATTCATTAGACAGTTTCATTAGTGTCATCTTTCTTTATGGCCATGGCTCTCTATCCGGAAGTCCAAAAGAAAGCCCAGGCTGAACTTGATCAGGTTCTCGGAGGTCGTCTCCCTGAATTTACTGACAAGCCACATCTCCCGTATATCAATGCACTGATGAAGGAGGCAACAAGATGGCAACCTGTCACACCAATGGGTACGTATCCCTTCACAGGCAGAATTTATATCATTCAAATCTCTCCTGTAGCCGCTGCACATATGAGCTCTGAACCAGATGTTTATAATGGGTATTACATCCCGAAGGGTACTTATGTCTTTGGGAATGCATGGTAAGCCATAAATAATGCACTGGGTTCTTAGGCCTGAAGATTGCTAGGACAATCCTGCACGATCCCGAGGTCTACAAAGATCCTCTAGTTTTTAATCCGGATCGGTTCATCAAAAATGGGGAGCTTGATCCGTCTGTTAGAGATCCCACCGTCGCGTCCTTTGGATTTGGGAGAAGGAGCTGCCCTGGCAGATTTTTCAGCCACGCTGGTTTCTTTACAGTTGTTGCACACGTTTTGAGTGTGTTTGACATTAGGCCGAGCCTGGATGAGAACGGAAATGAGGTGAGGATTGTCCCAAGCATGACAGACGGTTTAGTTTCGTGAGTACCATGGGTGTTTTTCAGTCTTGGGCTGCTGATTTGCTAATACTCGGCAGGTTCCCGGAAAAGTTCGAGTGTAGAATTACGCCTCGTTCAAAAGAGGCGGAACAATTAATTCGAAATTCTTCCTTGGTGACTGAAACTTAATAGTCGATTTGCCATAATTCTGTGCTTTTATATGCCATCCTCGTGATTCAATTTGTGGTTTTTGCTCGATGTTGGTGTCTTTCCAGGTCGTGACATCAGGTGATGCCAGGAGTGAGTGAGGGCGAGAGTACGGATGGTGTGCAGGTGAAGCGCGACATGCATATCTACTATCACCATTCGGATGATGTACTGTAGCTTACTTGGTAGTCTTGTATCCACCCATTTACCAATTCTACTGTAAAAATTACCTATACATACCTCAATACGACGCCAAGAGCATCTCCAGGCTAAAATATCCATTACACGCCTTGCCCCAGATTGACAAATTTGCCTAGCTTACTTAGGATTCAACAGAGGCATGTTCTGCCCAAGTCGATAGTCGGCCAGGGAGCAAATGTCACACGAAAATACTCATTATCACGCCACACTGACATCTTCTGGTATTGAGTGTTGGATTGAGCTCCACAGCGCTTGAAGCTTGGGGCTTGAAGACTCGGTTCATGAAGCTTGTTATCAAAAATGAAAAATCTTCTTCTAGCTGAAAATGGTGGATCTAAAGAGCACAATGGGGCCGATGAAGGGGTTGGAGCCTTTCTTCCGCCGCTGTGCATGCTATGCTCAAGAGAAACATACCCTCCTGAGATTACAGGCAGCACATTGGGTGTGCAGCCTCGGACTCCCAGACTCGTATTCATGACAAGTCACTGCTTGGAATTCTTTACTGCCCAATGATGATGGGTGAGTAATAGTTCGGAGCAAATAGTGTTAATTGACAGAAGACTAAAAGGACAAGAATGCAATAACTGTTGACGTAAATGAATTGCTCGGAGCAGCAGCATTGCAATAATTTGAGTTAGTACTAACATTCATTGACCATTCTGGGGAAGATATTGCCTCACTGTGGGGCAGGAAGGTCTTCTAGGTACTTATGTCTAGATTTATGCTTTGTGCCAAGCCATTAAGCTGCTCAGCGCTCATCACGCGGGTGAGCAATCTCGTAATATCACACGCTGATTCGTTCAGTAGCAGCTGGTATTCAGTCATCACTAAATATAGCTTTTGTACATCACCGACAAAGATAGTTTTTTATCTTCAATATATCCCTCATTTACGAAGCTCGCTAATTTTGGTCTTTTCTCTGCTTCTTTTCACGTCCCTGACGATCCGACGCCTGGTGTGATAAGGAAAGCTAGGCCTTATGCTTGTGAACAACATTAATGTCTGTCACTCAGGCTTTCGGTACTGGCGTTTTTCTTGGGCAAAGAAATGAAATTGGGCAATCAAGGCAACAAGTCAATATAATACACGCCTAACCTATAAAAGTTATCAAGGAGCTAGACTGTACTATAGGACTATGCCACTCCTGAGCCTTCTCTCCAGCCAAGATATACTCATCCTCACTGTCATTGCCATCGGCACATGGTATCTTCGTGGATACCTGTTGAAACGCCGAGAGAATCCAAACCACCTCCCTCTTCCTCCTGGTCCAAGAGGCTTCCCCATCATCGGCAGTTTGTTCGTGTTTCCAAGACACAAGGCTTGGATAGAGTATGACAAGTGGTTCAAGACATATGGTGAACACGCTCCATTCATATTTCAGGCCGCTGTCATTCATCAACTCGAGACTAGGAGACATGATTTACTTTGAGGTTTTTGGCCATAGTTTCCTCATTCTCGGAAGCCTTGAACGAGCGTACGATATCTTTGAACGACGATCCTCTAACTACTCAGACCGCCCTCGTTTGGTGATGCTTAATGAACTGTTTGTCAAACCTCACTATAACCTTATAGCGAGGTTATGTGCTGAATTGCCTATCTTTTAGGATGGACATGACCTATGTTTTCGGGTTTCAACGATACGGAACATGGTGGAGACGACACCGTCGTGCTTTCCATGACCATTTTCATCCCAATGTTATCCATAACTACCACCACATTCACATCGATACCGCCCGCGAATTCATCCGTAACGTGCTGAAGTCTCCCGAGAAATTCATATATCACACCCGATTGTCAGTTTCATCATTTGAAGGGAGCTCATGACCTTATGGTACTTGAATAGTGCTTTTGCAGACAGTATCCTCAAGGCAATATACGGCATAGGTGCAAAGGAAAACGAAGCGTACGTGGGACATGGAGAGACTACACTTGCTGGACTTGCCGCCGCTGGCCACCCTGGTGCTTTCTTAGTCGACATCCTTCCCATTATGAAAATAATCCCTACGTGGTTTCCTGGAGCTGGATGGAAGAAGAAAGCAGCTATGTGGCGCTATGTCAACTCGATTGTGGCCAACTGTCTCTGGGATACAGTAAAGAAACGAGTGGTAAGGCTCCTTTTCTTCTTGTAAGGTGTATCGTAGCATTAACGACATGCACAGGAGATGGGATCAGCAAAACCATGCGTTGCTACGACTTTATTGGAGAATATGCCTGACGATGGCAGCCCAGAGAGCAAAGAAGAAGAAATCGTGAGGCGTAACACATGCGCTGTAGCCTTTGTTGGTGAGAGTCCTTCTGCTAACTTAAGTCAATTTTTATGAGCGCTCATAATTATTTTCAGGGGGCTCAGATACAGTGAGAATCTCTCAATCGATGGTTACAAAGCTTTCTGAGTGATTTCATAAGACAGTTTCAATAGTATCATCGTTCTTTATGGCCATGGCTCTCTATCCGGAAGTTCAAAAGAAAGCCCAGGCTGAACTTGACCGGGTTCTCGGGGGTCGTCTCCCCGAATTTAGCGATAAGCCACACCTTCCATATATCGATGCACTGATGAAGGAGGCGGCTAGATGGCAACCCGTCGGACCACTGGGTACGTATTCCGTTACTGTGGGGATCTATGTCGTTCCAATTTCCCCTATAGCCATTGCACATGTGAGTTCTGAAGCGGATGTTTATAATGGATATTACATCCCGAAGGGTACCTATGTCTTTGGGAATGCGTGGTAGGCCATAAAAACAGTATCGAGCTCTGAGACCTGATGATTACTAGGACAATCTTGCACGACCCCAAGGTCTACAAAGATCCTCTCGTCTTCAATCCAGATCGATTCCTCAAAAATGGGAAGCTTGATCTATCTGTTCAAGATCCTACCGTCGCGTCCTTTGGATTTGGGAGAAGGATCTGCCCTGGCAGATTTTTCAGTCAAGCCGGTTTCTTTACAATTGTAACCCATGTTTTGAGTGTGTTCGATATCAGGCCTAGCCTGGATGAGAACGGAAATGAAGTGAAGATTGTCCCGAACATGACAGACGGTTTAGTTTCGTGAGTACAGTTTCGATATTCTTCAGTCTTGGCTGCTGAATTGCTGATACTCTGTAGGTACCCTGAAAAGTTTGAGTGTAGGATCACGCCTCGTTCAAGAGAGGCGGAGCAATTGATCCGAAATTCTTCCTTGATGACTGAAACTTAGTGGTAAATTTGTCATAATACTCAAATTCCATGTAGTATTTTTGTTTTTTTTTTTTTTGCGTTATTCGTAATTCAACTTGTTGTAGTCGCTTTTTGTGTTGGTTCCAGGTCGTGATGTAGGATGATGGCAGGAGCGAGTGCGGGTGAATACGGATGTAGCCCAGGCACTGTGCAGGGTGTAGGTCAAACGCAACATGCACATCTTTAACCATTCGGATGTAACTCACCTGAGTCTCATATCCACCCGTTCACCCATTTGTGCCGTCAAAAGTACCTATCCATACCTCAATACGATGTCAAGGACATCTTCAGGTATACATCATTTGAATTACACTTACGCGAGAGATGCCATAAACATTTTATTTCTCGAGCCACACTTAGTGCAGGGACAAACAAGGGACAAACAAAGAAACAAGGAAAGAAGGAAGTCAGCAGAGTATCGCGGCATGTTGATGAGTCCTGTTAATATAGCCAGTGTGACAGAAATAGAACCACGATATGCAAGACCCACCAAGCATTTCGGTCAATAATGTTCAGGTCACTCGCTTTAACCATTGAGGCAGACCTCTAGCCCCAATAAATTTTCTCACTTTTTCGATTGACTCCAAGTCGTTCGCCAGCTTCAGCTTATTTTCTCTATTGGTGATAAACGCCCAAGCAGAACTACAGCCACCATCTTTGAGCCGAACCGTAGCCACAGTCCATGGGCTTGGTATGAGTGAGCCCATTCTGAGCGTGGTGTCTCCCACGCGGTGGTTTGGTGTGTAATGTGGGCTGTTTAAATGAGGACGGTCACTGTGTTTTTCTGCCCACCAGAGAATCTGACGCTTTGACATGGGGTATGCAAGTACTAGTAGCTCGTTTTTTGCCATTGTACGCGGGAGGCGTAGGCGGTAAGTTAGAAATATCACGATTATTTGGTGTTGTATAACCCTTTCTGCTTGTGATCAACATTACTTAATTTTTATTCCTCAATTCCTCTCGTTGGCTTATGTCTGGCAACTTTCTCGGCGTGGATTTCACGTTGCCCGGTTTAACGGGGAGCTTGCGTAAATTGGCCATCACCATCGCCGGAGCTCAAAGCACTTTACTCGATCCACGGAGAAGGCGGCGGCGGCAACTCCCTCCCCCGAACTCGGCTTCAATGATGCATCGTCGTTCATTGCCCTCCAAAAGCTCAGCGCTCACACAGATGCTGCTGTCTGCCTACGTCACTGCCTTGTCAGTCTACTGAATGGCGGCAAAGATACTACCAGGAAACCTCTTGTGTCCCGAGTACCGGCCTTTCCGATTCTGGACGGGATATGAATTTGGTGTGAGCTTCCTAACGCTTGGCCACGTATGCCACCGTTTTATCTGTATGGACTTTCTTACAAGTTTTTGCTCTCTGGCCAGAGCAATACCTATTTTGGACGCAGCGACGAGTCTCAGGCATCTCTCCATTACAGCAAACCAATAAACTAGTTCAGGACCACCCTCCGGGCCGTGCCAGTAACCTCAGCTTTCTCGTTACCACTTCTATTTGAGGCGCATCAAAGTGCAATTTGACTATACCGGGACCCTTTGGACTAATAGCAAGCCTGATTCGACGAGCAACCCAGTCATGTATCACACCTGGATCCTGCCAGACCGTGTATAAACTCAACTCGTCATCGTCATCAAACTATTCATCGGACACATCACCGACAAAAGCTTATTCAGACATGCCCTACTAGGAAAGTCTTGATTGCTCACTCCGACACTGTCAAATGTACGACCTTGATTCCGCTGTCATGATGTTATTCTACCATTCATACAAGGCCAAACGACGGTTGCACCGGGCTCCGTCACTTTGTCATGAAACTCATACTCGCTGGCTCTAGGCCTCCCATCCACGTATCCAGGTGTCTTCCTTGGCTTACATTTTACTATCGTGCAATATACTTAACATTTTTGATTGTGCACGTTTCGATGGACCTTTACCAGAACACACTGTAAAGGGACTCGATGTGGGACTTGATGTGACGCTGATATCCTATCTGACTCGCAGACCAATGCCAAGAGTATCAAAAATCTGGAGAAAGCTTCGATTACCTCCGCTTCCCCAGGTGTATAATAGAAGAGTTCACTGATTAGTGAAAGAATGGGTGATGGTATAAAGTTTGATTATTGGAGGGTGGCGGGGCGAATATTGCGAGGAAATTCATTTAAGAGGCATCAATAGACCACGTCAAAGATGCTCCTTCGAGCTATGGCCACTACACTGTCAGTGGAATGTCCGTATTGAGTAGCCACGGGGGCTTGATCTTCCCAGGTATGACTACTCTATTCTATCGATAAATCTCATCAAACATATTTCTAAGTTGCTTTGGAAGATACGAATAGTTCCCTGTCTTTTTAGAGAATGAACGGCTCTGTTATCCAGTCTTCCAGGTACTGTTGTGGTGAAGTGGCTTCTGTACATCGTAACGCTTTCCCATGGGATGTAACGGTTCCCTAGAACACACTAGGTATCCTCTATTTACGTGGAGTCTATTCTTTGCTGCCTTCTCAACTTCTTTTTACAAGCTCTTTCGATCCATGCCTTGCGTGATGCACAGGGAAAATGCCATCAGGGACCCCTTCTGCTCACTCAAACGTCCGTCATTTTTGGTACTTGCGTTGTCTCAAGCAACGACACACAAACAAGAGGATCCTTTCAAGCCAACACAATGACGCACTACTCAGCTATAAAACCTACCAAAGTGCTTTACCGGGCCATCGACCCATGCTTTCCCTCGTAAACAACGATTTGTTCGTTATTACTGCCATGATTATTGGTACGTGGCTTCTTCACGGCTACATACAAGAGCGTCGAGAAAACCCGAGTAATCTTCCACTTCCTCCGGGTCCAAGAAGTTACCCCTTTGTTGGTAGTTTCTTCACGTCTCCTACCTACAAGGTCTGGTTAGAGTATGACAAGTGGTTCAAGATATATGGTGAGTTTCAGCCCTTCTCATCTCCGTTTCAACCTACTGCCATATCTTAAATCGAGGCTAGGTAACATGGTTTATTTCAAAGTTTTTGGCAGCAAATTTCTCATTCTCGGAAGCCACGAACGAGCATACGACCTCTTGGAACAACGATCCACTAATTATTCTGACCGCCCTCGTTTGGTAATGTTAAATGAGTTGTTCGTTTTTTACTATAAGTTAATCACGTGTGCTAAAAACTATTAGAATGGGTTGGGATTACGATTTCGCGTTTCATCAATATGGAACATGATGGTGGAGGCGGCATCGTCGCCACTTTCATGATTATTTCCATCCTAATGTCATTCACAAGTACCATCCGATCCTTCTTGATAGCTCTCGCACATTTCTATGTAGCCTACTAGGATCTCCAGAGAAGTTCGTATACAATATTCGATAGTAAGTTCTAACCGTTTTTCAAGATAATCTATGAGCTGATGATACTTGAACAGTACCTTTGCGGACAGCATCCTGAAAGTCATTTACGGTGCGGATGTACGAGAGAACGAGTCATATGTTGGATATGTTGAGGCCGCGCTCGCGGGACTTGCTGCAGCGGGAACTCCAGGTTCTTTTCTGGTTGATATTTTTCCCTTTATGAAAATGATTCCGGCATGGTTTCCCGGAGCTGAGTGGAAGAGGAAAGCCAGAGTATGGCGCCACATCAACTCAATAGTTACGAATTGTCTCTGGGATTCAGTAAAGGAACGAGTGGTAGCTACCTCTTTTCTCTCGCAGTATATCAGGGCAATAACAACGTGATCAGGAGACAGGAACAGCTGAACCATGTATTGCTACGGAACTGTTGGACAACTTGCCCAATGGTGACAGTGCGGAGAGCAAAGAGGAGGAAGTTATTCGGCGTAACACGTGTGCTGCTGCTTTTGTTGGTGAGCCTTATTTCAAGTTAAGTCTTGTTAACGCTCATAATCATCTGTAGGGGGCTCAGATACAGTGAGAATATCAGTCTGTTGTTGTAAAGTTTTCTAACCGACCCCGTCACTAGACAGTTTCAACTGTGACCTCGTTCTTTATGGCTATGGCCCTATATCCAGAAGTCCAAAAGAAAGCACATGCTGAACTCGATCGGATCCTTGGTGGTCGTCTACCCGAATTTAGTGATAGGCCACACTTACCATACATCAATGCACTAATAAAAGAGTCCACACGGTGGCAACCTGTCGGGCCGCTGGGTACGTAATATTTTCTTGCTAGATCATAAAAGTACTCAAGCTTTACCCCAGGTGTCCCGCACACGAGTTCTAATGCCGACGAATTTAATGGATTTTACATCCCGAAGGGTACTAATGTCATTGTGAATTCATGGTAGGCTAACAAATGACTCTTGTAATTCATAGCCCATTTTTTTTTCTATTGGCTTCAGGTCGATTCTGCATGATCCAGTGTCCTACAAAGACCCTTTCGTCTACAATCCGGATCGATTCCTCAAGAATGGAGAGCTTGATCCATCTGTTCGGGATCCAACTGTCACGACTTTTGGATTCGGGAGGAGGATTTGCCCAGGGCGATTCCTCAGTGATGCTGGTTTGTTCGCTACGATTGCCCACGTCTTGACAGTGTTTGACATAAGACCGAACCTGGACAAGGATGGAAATGAGGTGAAGATTGTCTCGAACATGACGAGTGGCTTAGTATCGTGAGTTCTGCGAGGGCTCTTTGGTCTCACTGCTACATTACTGATATCCGGCAGGTACCCTGAAACATTTGAGTGCAGAATCACACCCCGCTCAACAGAGGCAGAAAAATTGATTCGAACTTTCTCCTTGAATGTTTAAAACCCAGTCAGATTATCCACGATAGTCAAACCTGATGTTAAGTAGCGTTTCATTTTTGTACCTGTTATTGAATTTGGATACGGGCAAATAGATCTTAGATATGGTGCATCTTCCCGGCTTGAAGAGTGGCGACATCATCTGAATTATACATTTGTGCGCCTCTATTCAATTGAGAGGGCTTGTAGAACTTAGTCTTCGGAACGGACTGTCGTGAAAATCCAAACTAGACCGTAGCCTATCAAGTAGAATGGTGTCATACGCATCTCTGAGTCAGCATCTAGCCGAGAAACTGTCGAATACGAGTTGACAAGAACGAGGTTTTACTTGGGTAACGATCTAACCTTCATCCGGTAGGAAGGGCAAGTACTTACAATGAAACTTAAGAGCAGACGAAATGGAAGAGAAGGATAAATCAAGAATTCAATGGGAAGGCGGGAATAGAGTCGAAGGTTGAATCGGGAGAATGACCTGGTGATATGACTCAGAGATAGTGCGGTCGTCTCACCTATTGCATCTCTGGGCACTGCAATCTGCTTTCTGTACTGGTTTATCGTGGAGATCCACACAAGGATGTGAAAGACTGTGGACCAAATTCCAGGGTGTGAATGCGGTGGTGACAACTGATTCATCTCATTCAGAAACATTTAGCTCACGGATGAGAATAGAATCAGCTTCAATCATCTACTGATCTCTGGCGGTGGCGACTGAGCTGCGTTCATTTGCAGCATTCTGATGCACAATAGTGCGCTTTACCGTGATGCTCGAGCTTGAAGGGTAAGGCAGTCTGAGATGGGAAACCCGCATCATAGGGGCCAATGGCAAATGCCGGACCGGATGCCGATGGTTTCCCGGTTGCCCAAAACAACCACCTCGAAATGAACTATTCACTACGACAAGTCAACGGCCCTCCAACACACTGCCCATGTCGGTGAAGTCTTCTCAACAACTTTGTAAACTTCTTTGCCGCCCCTTAAGGCCATAGTTTGATGCGGAAGGAGCCTAATTGTGCATCAAGACAGCGGCTATGGCACAAATCTAAATTTCCCAATGGCATTCTTCATGGTAATGTACGCCTGAACTATAAATGTCACCCAAGTGCTATGCTGAACCATTGTGCGATGCCTTTCCTCTCCAACGCAGATGTACTCATCACTATCAGTATTGCCTTCGGCACATGGTTTCTTCACGGGTACATACAAGAACGTCGAGAGAATCCGAATAATCTTCCGCTTCCCCCCGGTCCAAGAGGCTACCCCATCATCGATAGTTTGTTCGCGTTTCCAAGGTACAAGGCTTGGTTAGAGTATGACAAGTGGTTCAAGATATATGGTGAGCCTCTCCTATCTAGGATTTAAGCTGCCAATATTCTAAACCAAGGTTAGGTGACATGATTTACTTCAAAGTCTTTGGCCATGGTTTCCTCATTCTCGGGAGTCTTGAGCGAACTTACGACCTTTTTGAGCGGAGGTCCTCTAATTATTCTGACCGCCCTCGTTTGGTGATGTTGAATGAACTGTCTGTGGAATTTTATCATACTTTACAGTATATGCTGAATACTGTCCCTTTCAGAATGGGTTGGGATTACAACTTCGCATTTCAGCGATACGGGACATGGTGGAGGCGACACCGTCGCCAATTTCATGACTATTTTCATCCAAATGTCGTCCGTAGCTACCACCCGATTCTTCTCAATACTTCTCGCACTTTTCTACGCAAGCTCTTGGAATCTCCGGAAAACTTCGGATACCACATTCGATAGTGAGTTCAACACTTTTGGAGGAGATTTATCATCTCATGGCGTTTCATCAGTGCTTTTGCGGACAGTGTCCTGAAGGTTGTGTATGGCTTAGATGTACAAGAACATGAATCATATATAGGACATGCAGAAGCTGCGCTTACAGGAGTTGCTGCAGCTGGCCACCCTGGTGCTTTCCTGGTCGACATTTTCCCCATCATGAAGATAATCCCAGAATGGTTTCCCGGAGCTGAATGGAAGAGGAAAACAAGTGCATGGCGCCATACCAACTCAATCGTCTCGACTTGTCTTTGGGACCTAGTAAAAGGTCGGGTGGTAAGGTGTTTCCCTCTCTTGGTGTATCATAGCATTGACAGTCGGCGCAGGAAATGGGAACAGCTGAACCGTGTGTTGCCACGGCAATGATGGAGAATATGCCTGATAATGGCAGCCCAGGGAGCGAAGAGGAAGAAATTGTCCGGCGCAATGCATGCGCCCTAGGTTATGCTGGTGAGTTGTCTTCTGGCTCGTCTTTTCTAAATGCTTACAATTGTCTACAGCGGGCGCAGATACGGTGAGAATATCAATGCGTTGTTCTCGTGAAGCTTTTTAAAAGCCCTACTAGACGGTTTCAGCAATGTCATCATTTTTTATGACCATGGCTCTTTATCCAGAGGTTCAAAAGAAAGCGCAAGCAGAGCTGGATCGAGTCCTTGGTGGTCGCCTGCCTGAATTTAATGATAGACCAAACCTTCCCTATATCAACGCCATAATGAAGGAGTCAGCACGATGGCAACCAGTCACGCCATTAGGTATGTATGACTTCACTGCCAAGATATAAAGTCTTTCGAATCTCACTTTCTTTAGCCGTCACGCATAGGAGCTCCAATGCAGATGAATACAACGGGTATTACATCCCGAAAGGTACTAGCGTGATAGGCAATGCATGGTAGGTTCACAGTTACTCGACCTAATCATTTGGCCTGATAGATCTTCAGGACAATTCATGATCCCGAAATTTACAAAGATCCATTTGTTTACAATCCGGATCGATTCCTTAAAAATGGAGACTTCAATCCATCCGTTCAAGATCCAACTGTCGCATCATTTGGATTCGGAAGAAGGATCTGCCCTGGGCGATTTTTTAGCGATGCCGGATTATTTACGACAATCACTCACGTTCTGATGGTTTTTGACATTAAACCGGGCTTGGATGAGAATGGGAAGGAGATCGAAATTATCCCCAACATGACGGATGGCTTACTTTCGTAAGTTTAAACTCCACTGACATTTCGTGCTCTTTCATTCCGGTTTGCTAAAATTTGGCAGGTATCCTGAAGCGTTTGAATGTAGGATCGTACCTCGATCAAAAGAGGCGGAGCAGTTGATACAAAACCTAGCTTTGATGAGCTGAGTGTCACGTAAAAAACTACTTTTGAGATCCGGGTAGTACTCAATTTGTGAGGTTGACAATATGGAATGGTTAAGCGTCTGCCGGTGTCTGTCCTTATAATTGCGGAGCCCCCTGTATGCTAATTGTTTTTCTAGTGAAATTCATGCTTAAGAAACTTTGTGATTATGAGCACGTTCGGTACTGTTCGTTTTTCTAGTGCTGCACAAGCATCTTTAAAGTTACTCAAAGGATGCACGTCTTGAAAAGGATTATCTCACCTCTCCCTTGATCTGTGTCACTTACTGAAACTACCCTTTTTCTGACCCGGCGGAAACGATCTGGATAACCTCGTTTGGGCTGCTTCCCGGCAACACAGCACAACAGGCGGGTACAAGCGTTTAATCTGCCTGACCCTGAGGCCTGAACTCCAAAGGCCGTCGATCGGGGCCCATGGTTTCTCTCTCACACGGCCACTCTGAGAAACTTCTCTGAATCATTGTGTGAACAAGTAAGTTTATTTACTCAACGCGGTCTTTAAGTTGATTGGTTAGTATTCAAAAAAGTGACATCCTTCACCAAGAGCTCCGCAGCCAAGGTACCCGTTAATTTACTGTCTTTGATACTTAAGCTTGTGTTCCATGATAGAACTAGCGTATACAGGTTTAGGACTCATACCTGTTATTGGATATTCAACTCTCAATGCTGATATGGCATAGCAGCCAAATGTTTTCTGTGCCTTCTGGCAGTGCTAGCGAATAACATCTGATGGACCATGTGTCTGTGATATTCTGGGTGATGTAACGAACTCTAGCGTTTTCAGGCTGAGCGATGAAGTCCACGCATACGCGAGTCTTACTACTTCTGAAGGGCTGCAACTTCTTTTTCCACGCACTACAGGTCCGAGGCGCAGTGCCCATATAAACATACGTCTACTACCGTGCGTCTGATAAACTTCTAATACCGATCTAACGGCTGCCATCTCGCTCCCTATGGTTCCGAGGAACCAGGAAGCGCAGGTGTGGGAGCATAACCCAGGTTTATTTGCAGTTGAGCCCAACATACTTACGTATGCCTCTCCTATAAGAGTACAACCTGAATTTATTTGCGATGCGGTCCGTCGGTTTCATATTCGCTACAAGCTAAAGTGCTTCACTGAGCACTGAACCATGGTATTCCTTTCCAACACAGATATACTCATTTTTGCCTTTATTGCCCTCGGTACATGGTATCTTCACGGTTACATACAAGAACGCCAGGCGAATCCCAAAAATCTGCCGCTTCCCCCAGGTCCAAAAGGCTATCCCATCATCGGCAGTTTATTTGCGTTTCCCAGATATAAGGCTTGGTTAGAATACGACAAATGGTCCAAGATCTATGGTAAACATTTTCATTCTCAAAACCTCAACTTCTAATTCATATCTTGAGGTTAGGTGACATGATTTACTTCAAAGTCTTTGGCCATGGTTTTCTTATTCTTGGAAGCCTTGAACGAGCGTACGACATCTTTGAACGACGATCTTCTAACTTTTCTGACCGCCCTCACTTGGTGATGTTATATGAGTTGTTTGTGAATCTCCCTTTAGGTTGCATGGCATACGCTGATCAGGATTTCTTTAGGATGGATATGGCCTATGTTTTCACATTCCAAGGATACGGAACATGGTGGAGGCGACACCGTCGCCATTTTCATGACCATTTCCATCCAAACGTTATCCATAAATACCACCCAATCCTCATCAATAGTTCTCGCGCATTCATCAACAGGTTACTAGCATCTCCTGAAAAGTTCATATCCCACAGTCAATAGTAAGCCTTGCTATCTTCGGGAGAATCTATCATCCTGAGGTACTTAAATAGTGCTTTCGCCGATGGCATCCTAAAGGTCATATATGGTATGAATGTACAAGAACACGAATCATATATCGACCACGGCAAGGATACCCTCGCTGGGCTTGCTGCAGCTGGCCATCCAGGTGCTTTTCTTGTAGATATTTTCCCCATCATGAAAATAATCCCGGAATGGTTTCCTGGAGCTGGCTGGAAGAAGAAAGCAAAAGCGTGGCGCCATGTCAACTTAATTGTCGCCAACTGCCTCTGGGATTTAACAAAAAATAGAGTGGTAAGAGTGTCTCCTCATTTTGCATTGTATCAGACGAGAATATGCGCAGGAAACAGGGACAGCTGAACCTTGTATTGCTACTGCAATGATGGAGGATATACCTGAGCCAGACAACTCAGAGAGTAGCGATGAGGAAATAGTGCGACGCAATACATGTGCGGCTGGATTCATCGGCAAGCCTTCATCATACAGATCAGTTTCGTGTTTGCTTACTACTATGTACAGGTGGCTCAGATACTGTGAGTTAAACTATCTCTAAGCTTTTCATTAAATTTTGAATGTTTTTACAGACAGTTTCTACGGTGACATCATTCTTCATGGCTATGGCTCTCTACCCGGAAGTCCAAAAAAAAGCACAGGCTGAGCTCGATCGGGTTCTTGGTGATCGCCTACCTGAATACAATGACAGACCAAACCTTCCGTATATCAATGCACTGATAAAAGAGTCTATACGATGGCAACCCGTCACCCCGCTAGGTCCACATTATTTGTTTGATTAAACAACCACTCAAACTTCTTCCCTAGCTGTCACGCATACGAGTTCTAATGCAGATGAATACAATGGATATTACATCCCAAAGGGTACTAATGTGATTGGAAATTCATGGTACGCTAACAAACGACCCCCGTAACTTGTATCCCACTTTTTTCTTATTTACTGAACTTCAGGTCAATTCTGCATGACCCAGTAGCCTACAAAGATCCATTCGTTTACAACCCAGACCGATTTCTCAAAAATGGCAAAATCGATCGATCTGTTCGTGACCCAACCGTCGCATCATTCGGATTTGGCAGAAGAGGTTGTCCCGGACGATTTTACAGTGATGCTGCCTTGTTCGCGACAGTCACACATGTCCTGATTGTGTTTGACATCGAACCGGGCCTGGATAGAGATGGAAACGAGATTGAAATAATACCGAGCATGACGGATGGCCTAGTCTCGTGCGTTCATCGACGCCCCTTGGCTTTCAGGTCACTAATGTGATGCAGGTTTCCTGAGGCCTTTGAGTGTAGGATTGTGCCTCGATCAAAAGAGGCGGAACAATTAATTCGGAATTCCTCTTTGATGGCATGAAACACACACAGGTTACCTGAAACACTCGAATTCAACGTTGTTAATTGGTCGAAGTTGAGGTCGTGACACGCACTTGAATTGTTATCCGTGAATCTAGTATTTCATTGATGAGTTCTCATCATGTCTTGAGCATAAGGTGGCTGTTGTTTGTCGATCTGCGCCTGAAACCTGGCTTCGAGAGCATCACGTCCTCATAGAAAAACTCATAGAAGAGTTTCTGGCAAGAAATTAAGCCCAGGTTGAGCGCGTTTACATCAGCAGACTGTCGGCCGGCATGCGACTTGTGAGTGTACGATATACAAAGGATGCTTTGACCTTAAAACCTGAGCTCCAGAAGAGGCTTGAATATTACTGGGCACTCATATATCCCCTCCGATAGATCTTGCCCATTGGTAGCGTTGAGAGAAAGTGAAAATGGATATTACAAATAGTAAATACAAACACATCCGGTTGAAACAGGTCACGCCGGGTGACAATCCCATTATCCCTGAATTCCTTTGGAAGTCTCGATGAGTCGATTCCGCATGCTTTCGCATGCCCGCCTATCCTGCAACCTGCTACTTCGTACCTGATTTGACTTGAATAGGTTGAAAAGCAGCCTGCCTGTCGTGGCTGCTCTAAGCTCTTCAGCCCGGGGCAGGTGACTCTCGCTCATTTCTGCTTCGTGCAACATGCAATATGCTCCTTTAGTCATTCGTACAATCCTCAATCTGCTTACACATGCACACATGAGGTCTTACAGTAGACTCTTATGCAACTACTAGTGTTCGTGTCTCCTCCAATTCATCATCCTTCCCTCACCTTAGTCGTTTCCGTCTGCTCCCCCTACAACTGGTGCGCGAGGAGATTTCTCCTTGTAGCAGACGGTATGAAGGCCTGTGCACTGGTTCCTTTTCTTACCAATTGCGCTGGCCAATAGCCACCTACCAAGAGACTTCCAGCCAGGATAGTGAACAGCCTTCGGGGCAGTACGGGAAACACATCTTATCCGTTCTGAGGTCCTCTCAGCTTCTTGGGACACGCACTCCCAGGCTAGGGTGTAGTCTTCCTGATAGTCGACGCCAAGAAGTCCCTCAAAGTCGCACGAATATCAGCCTCATGGATGTTTTTAGACCAAGAGACACAGGTGTGAGAGTCCGAAGCGGGATTTGCCCGAGGCTCCAGCTATAAATCACACCAAAACATTTCCTCCGGCTATTGAGCTATGTCGTTCCTTTCCAGAGTAGACGTACTCATTCTTGCAGGTATCGCCCTCGGCACATGGTACTTTCGCGATCATGTACGAGAACGTCAAGAGAACCCAAACAATCTTCCACTTCCCCCAGGTCCAAAGGGCTACCCAATTATAGGTAGCTTATTTACGTTTCCCACATACAAACCTTGGTTGGAGTATGACAGGTGGTTCAAGATATATGGTGAGCATCTTCCGTCCTCAATCTGAGTCTGCCTTTTCATAACTTGAGATTAGGTGACATGATTTACTTCAAAGTTCTTGGCCATGGATTCCTCATTCTAGGAAACATGGACCGAGTATATGACCTCTTTGAACGACGATCCTCTAATTATTCTGATCGCCCTCGCCTGGTGATGTTGAACGAGATGTGAGTGAACTTTCATCGCGAGGTGTAAGGTGTACAAGACCTGATGAATCATAGGATGGATTCAGATTACAATTTCGGATTTCACCGATATGGATCATGGTGGAGGCGGCACCGTCGTAACTTTCATGAGCATTTCCACCCCAATGTTATCCATAGGTACCACCCAGTCCACCTCGAGTCATCCCGTGCTCTTATACACCGGCTATTGGAGACTCCACAGAGGTTCAGATACCACATACAATAGTAGGTCTTTTATTTTTAGGGTGTTTTTATTATCATCTCACAAGTAGTCGATCAGTGCTTTTGCAGACAGCATCCTCAAAGTCACATATGGCATAGGGGTACAAGAAAATGAATCATATATTGAACATGCAGAGGCAGCACTTGCAGGAATTGCCGCAGCTGGCCACCCTGGCGCTTTTCTGGTCGACCTCTTTCCCATAATGAAGATAATTCCAGGATGGTTTCCCGGAGCCGGATGGAAAAAGAAAGCAAATCATTGGGCTTATGTAAATTCAATCGTTGCTAATTGCCTTTGGGATACAGTGAAGGAACGAGTAGTAAGGCTTTTTCTTCTCTCTTATTACGGCATTGATGGTATGCACAGGAAGCGGGGACGGCTAAACCTTGCATAGCTACAGCAATGATGGAAAATGTACCGGATGATGGTAGCCCAGAGAGCAGAGATGAAGAAACTGTGCGACGTAATGCATGTGCCCTTGGATTCATTGGTGAGCCTCCTGCTTACAGCGCACTGTCGTTAATACCTACAAATGTCTACAGCCGGCGCGGATACGGTGAGATTACTAGTGCATTTTTTCCGTGAAGCTTTTAGAACAACTCGAGTAGACCGTTTCAACAATGACAACGTTCATCATGGCCATGGCTCTATATCCGGAGGTTCAAAAGAAAGCACAGGCTGAACTCGACCAGGTTCTTGGTGGTCGCCTACCTGAATTTAATGATAGACCAAACCTTCCGTACATCAATGCAATGCTGAAAGAATCTATACGATGGCAGCCCGCTACACCACTTGGTACGTATTTGTCCGTTTTCTAAAAATGGCGTTACCTAAATTCCACTAGCCGTCACACATATGAGTTCTAATGCCGATGAGTACAATGGATATTACATCCCGAAGGGTACCAACGTCATCGGGAATTCGTGGTATGTATGCTCATGGATAATTACCCTAACTCCTAGCCCATGTACCTTAATCTCAGGTCAATCCTTCATGACCCGGTGTTTTACAGAGATCCTCTCGTTTATGATCCCGAACGATTTCTCAAAAATGGCCAAATTGATCCATCTGTTCGCGACCCCACTGTTGCGTCCTTTGGATTTGGGAGAAGAATCTGTCCTGGGAGATTTTTCAGCGATGCCGGTTTGTTCGCGTCGGTTACTCACATTTTGACGGTGTTTGATATTAAACCGGGCTTGGATGGGAATGGAAAGGAGGTAGAAATTATCCCGAACATGACGAGTGGCGTACTCTCGTAAGTTCAGGAAACACCCTGTTCATTGAAGGTTGCTAATATCGGGTAGGCATCCTGAAGCGTTCAAGTGTCGGATCACACCTCGGTCAAAAGACGCAGAGCTACTGATCCGAAATTCTTCCTTGATGGCGTGAAGCTCGTCCAAATAATGCTTGAAATCCAATGTAAGATTATACCCTACTCTTCCTCACACCGGAGAAATGGATATTGTGATTTTTTACGATCGCTCAAGCTTCGCTGATGAATTTCTGATTCTTCCACTGTCTGTCCCGGTGTCCATGGAACCTGATCACTGCTCATTACAATTGTGGTCCTCAACTCTCTTCCAAAACTACTAGTCACATTCCTGTTGCAGAACATCTCCCGGCTGCTCTCTCTGATAGTTAATATTACTCGTTTACTTGGAAGAAAGGCTCAGATGTTGACGTCCTCTATCATACTACCCACTTTTCCATCACTATGCTTGAGCCAAAAAACTGTTTACTCGCAGCACAAATTCGTCCTTTCCTTTCTCAAATTTATTCCAGGCTTCTTCTGCTAATCCTGCACATATATCCGCATCACCAGCGACGAGCGCTTTCATCGTGAGGGAAATATATTCATCCAGAGGCATCCAGGCTTGGGAAAAGGTTGGTTCGAGCCCATCCGCTATCGGGCACGCACGTCAGCTTTGGTATGTTTATAATGCAAATAGAGTCGGTGTGTACTTACGGCGGTGAAGCTCTGATTCCACGAGGCTAGTATAATGTACAGTATGATTACCACGCATGAACGACTCAGGTGTCGGGCATTTGACTCACGGAGGAACGATTTCGAGAACACTGACACCTGTCCCAGCCAACTGCACGCGAAGAGAGAGAGTCAACGAGCGAAGTGCTGCTTTTGTAGCACTGTAATTAGCGAGCGGAGGGCCTGGGAAGATAGCTAGCGCAGATGTAACTGTTATCAAGAAAGCCGGGCGACCTTGCGACTACCGATATTGACACACTGTTAAATGTTTTGCAGTGGAACGAATACAGGTACTCACTCCCAGTTTCATTAAGTGAGGAAGAAACACAGAGATGAGAGTAACTACGGTCAGGTAATTGATCTTCATTTCTTCTTCAATTCCTGGGACCAAGTTAAATTCGCTGCTTTATTATGTCACAAGGTATACCCACTGTCTAAGTCAATCTCTTTCGTAAAATCAGTTTTTCTCTCTATTCCGGCATTGAGGATAAAGGTGTCTAACTTTAGTCGCAATAACTTGAGTCGTCAGAATCAGAACAGTAGAGGTTGTGACTTGCATCAGGGTACTTGATCAATAATTGTTCAGCTTCTTTCTTTAACGTAGCCCTGTCCACGCCCAAATCCATCCGAACAGCCTGGAAACCGTCCTTCGCAAGCTCGTCCAAGCGTTCCTGGCGTCTTCCGGCCATTATCACTTGTGGCTTGTTCGGAAGGTCTTTGATTTTATAACCTAACGCACGCCCTATACCAGATGTGCCGCCTGTAATAAAGACACACTTGCTGAGTTCAATTCCAGGCATTCTTGAGCTGATTCAAGGTGGTAAAATAGGTGACACAGTAATCATTCTAAGCTGGGAGTGGAGGACTTATAAGTGTTGGTCCTGAGAAGCCATCGTTCAGTCAACCAATCAACGAAGCTGTTACATCTTCTTACCCGGACACCTGGCTTCTTTTTCACAGCGACGGAGACATATCCACATTGCATTTCTTTCCAGGGAAAATTGTTCTCATACATCCATCAATAACTTTATTCTGAGGCTGAATGAAGCGTGTGTAAAAGTATATAATAATAACGGTGGCAGAAAGCTTCACCGTCCACCGGTTCTTCGAATGGCCATCGCCATTGGATTGGGTACTATCGTTAATATCAAGGTGCATCAAACGTTGAGTTGAAAGCTCGGAATTGCTTACAATTCCTCCGTTTGCTATTGTCGTGGCACGACATGAGTCAGTCAGTGGATGCACAGAAAATATGATGGGGGGGATTGCGGCGGTGTCCGTGATTGGTTCTTGATATCAAACAAACACTTGCTATATTTAGTCTTAGAGTTTACTTCTACGGCGGGCCGCCAAGTCTCTACCTTAGTGACCCATGATAATGAAGGGGGGTTCGTATAAGAGAACAGCATGAGCTTCGGGCGCATTGGCTATTCTACAATCGTTATCATGAAGTTTGGTAATCCGAATAGGAACGAACTTCCAGCTACTGGCTCTTTTTGTGAGCTTCTGGCCTTACGAGCGATACATAAATGATGACGATATCTTTGATGCGCTGAAACAGCATAGTACAAGTTCTGATACTCACGCCTTCATCGGATTTAAATGCATTCGATTCACCGATGTTGTAATGGTTCTCTTCTAGTCGTCCGGTATCATGCTCAAGTCGTCTACCGAGCCCACTCACCTTCTTAATCCTGATACATATCTCAACCATCTTCCTCCGTCTGAGAGTTCTGAGTATGAAATTTTACGTGACTTGTCTTTTGCTGTCGGAGGGGTGTGTAAACCGTTTTACTGAGCCTGTGGTTTTTGAATCTCATTCCCTGTCGAAAAGGCAGCCCTATGGGACATATTCACTTACCTCCCAGCCGACATTGCTATAGTGAGAAGCAGTCGCTTTAGTTTTATTATCTTTTGCTTCATAATTTCAAGGTTAGTCTGAAGTATAATCATCATCTATGAACATTCAGCTTAATTTTCGGTAGGGTTTCTGCCCTCGTGCATATATGGTCCGCTGCTGTCTATACCGGTGTGTCCGCAGCTGGGACACTATAGACGTTCTATTAATCATTTTTTGAAGCCGCTGTGGACCTGGTTATTCCAATACGAATAGCATACATCATCCAAGCACTAATTTACATGTTCTCAAAGATGGCATCATCCTTCCTCTTCCTCCAACGAGTGCTCGCTGTCTGTCACGATGACAAATGGGTCAGACGAAGTTTCTCCATCCTATGGCTTTTGGCTTTCTTGTCTGACATCACCAATGTTTTCGGAGGGTCCCCGACATACATCCCGGGAACCCGCAAGTTCAGAGATTGTGGGCTCCACCCTTGGACTTCCCCCAGTTTTTACCTCTTCTATATATTTGACACTGGGGTAGCTGTAGTAGTGACGTACAAGGTTTGGTCAACCCAGCGAGGGGCCCGAGAAAACGGAAGTATACCCTGGTATCGGCGTTGGGTGTCCAACATGGCACTTCCGGAATTGCCAAAATCAATTATCATGGGACAAGTGCATTACTATATGTGAGTTTTTCCCAATCCATTAAAATTTCTCTTGTTCAATATTACGGTCACGGTTTGATAGGATCACAGCCGGAGTGGTAGCGTTGGCATCTGTTGTTCTGTCAATACCGACAGTCCCTCAAGTCTACAAAGCGTTCTTTCCCCCCAGCTTGCTATACCTCACGTCTTCGATGGCCTGTCGTGTGTTTCGGAACATTAAACTATTTACCTACGAAATCTCTACGGAGGATACTCATCTAGAGCAAAACTAGGCACTTCGGCTCCATTGACGTATGTTGTATGTAAACATGCGTTTATAGTACACTTTTTAGACAGAATATTATGAGACATTATGTCTCTTTCGATATAACAATTACTCTGTCAATCAGGGTAACCTGCTTACACCGGTGGTGTGCTGAATGCTCACGCTGTCGTCGCTTTAGTATACTCTTCGTCACCAAAAGTTCTCGTGATACGGCAACGACCAGGCTTCTGATCCAAATCCAGAGCCTATCGCATCGGTGTTTTTCAATCAACACTGCGACACAACAAAAACAGAGCGTTGAAGATGACCGTGAGAACGGTTAAATATTCATGCTATCTATTTTTTTCGTGCGATCGGGGCGGGAGAGGAGGTTGTTTGGTTCTGTTGTTACCGACACCTCGGAGAACCACGAGTAATAGAAGTGGAAATGTACGAAGAAATAATACAAGCTTCGGACCATCGCTCGCCTAGTTCTTATCGAGTTTTCGATCGATCCAGATGGAAGCTTCGAACTTCCGCCCAGTTTCCAGTCATAGGACAGGTACAGTCTCTACTAATACGCTTTTGGCCTTCTAAGGGGTATAAACTAAGTAATGATGATATCTTTTGTGTGCGACAATCGTTGTATTTGCAGCTACTTACTATATGTCTCAAAAGGCAATTTTATCGACTACTGAGCCAGTTTCTGAATATTTTTTCTTGCTTGCTACTACGCAGTAAGAAAATACTGGCCTACCGAGGGTAGAGGAATCGATAATGATTCACAAGAACTCCGGCTTAATATGTACGTCAACAAGGGTCGTAATCCCTGCGCCCTGAGCTCACACAGTACCGATATTCACACTGTCAATGTATTTAGATGCACTCGATCCAACGCCAAAATGACCCTTTCCTACTTAGTTGCCCGATATTATGCCCCATTCGTCTCTTGAGCCCATCCAACCGTTAAATCCTGATACCTACCTCAACCGTCTTTCCCCCGCTGAGAGTGTCGAATACGAAATCGTACGTGACTTGATTTTTACTGTCGGAGGGGTGCGTCACCGTAAAACTATCCTCTCAAGGCCCGAAATCTCATTTCGAATAAAAAAAAGGTAGCTCTGTGGGATACTCTTGCTTACCTCCCTACCGACATAAGGATAGTGAGAAACAGTCGCCTTAGTTTTGTTATCTTCTGTTTCGTGACTTCAAGGTAAGAACGATCAAGGCACAATGATCATGATCACTATCTAATTCAATTTCTAGGGGTTTCGCCCTGGCGCATATATGGTCCGCTGCTATCTATAGTGGTACGTCTACAGCCAGGACATTATCACTTTGCTCAATCATCTCTTAAAGCTGCTGTGGACCTAGTCATTCCAATACGAATAGCATACATCATCCAAGCATTATTATATATGTTCTCAAAGATGGCATCATCCTTCCTTTTCCTTCAACGAGTTCTCGCAGTCTGTCACGACGATAAATGGGTTCAAAGAGGCTTCTCCATCTTATGGCTTTCGACTTTCTTATCTGATATCACCAATGTATTCGGAGGGTCCCCTGTATACATCCCGGGAACACTCAAATTCAAACATTGCGGACTCCGCCCTTGGACATCTCCTAGTTTCTACCTCTTTTTTATTTTTGATACCGGGGTGGTCGTAGTAGTGACATACAAAATCTGGTCTGCCCGGAAAGAAGTCCGTGAAAAGAGAAGTATACCTTGGTTTCATTGGGTGTCCAATGAAACATTCCCAGTATCGGTGCCACAAATGATTTTGATTGGACAAGTGCATTACTATATGTGAGCTTTGTGTTTTTGTTTTTACATCTCAGATTTACTGAATTATCACTGCGATCGTCATTTTTTGACAGGATCACAGTCGGACTAGTGGCGATGGCATCTGTCATGCTGTCAATACCGACAATCCCTCAGATCTACAAAACTCTCTTCCCACCCAGCTTGCTGTTCCTGACATCCTCAATGGCTTGTCGTGTCTTTCGAAATATCAAACTGCTGAGCACGGATATCTTTATGGAGGAGACTCATCTTTACGGGCCATGATAGTACCTAGAACAAAAAATTGACCGCACTTCACGATGTATATGTATTTTGTAACGAATTGACATGTCATATTCAAACTCACGGACACGGAAGTTTTCTCGGAAGGAGATTTACTAGTCATGTATGATCAGGAAGACGAACAATAAGTCGGCCGCGTATGTCAAAACTTAGCCCTGGACCACAGCTCCAAGGGCCGATAGTATCCAATCAGGCTAGCACAGGCAAACATACAAAATACTCTAGCTTGATCAGGTTAGTTCCAGGTTTCCGACATAAGCATTGAGTCGCCGAGACCCTCCCAGTGCAACCCCTGGGCCTGCCACTAAAAAAAATTAGACTAAACTCGAATTGGCAGATTTAACGATTAGCATTTTACCAGCAAATAGAGTCGCAAAAGATCTCCCTTCGCACCGCGCGGTGGATCTCCAAATACATGTATGTATATATATATTATTAGAGCACTTCCACTATTACATACTAGCACGGTGAACAACATCCATCCATCCAGCTAAACATTTTTCAAAGATTATTTTTACGCCACAATCGGGCGTACCGTTGTAAAAAAAAAGAAAAGAAAAGAAAGTGATACCTTGCGCGTATGCATGTCTGTAAATGGTATATATATATAAAACTCAAACCCTCCATCCCTTCAATGGTATAATCTCCGTTCATCAACAACCTTCTGCATCCAAAGAACCAACACACTCCTAAGCATATCCTCCCAACCCTCCCCCTCCTCGCAACCACCTTTGCATCAAAAAATATAATCGACGGATCTTCCGTATGTGTAGGTGATTGACGCGAAATTTCAGGCAGGGAAGGAGGAGTGGGTAAACCAAACCCAGTGATAGGCTTGAATATCTGAGATGGTACCTGCACTGGGAGTAGATATCGAAGTTTCAGTGCCCCAACCCAAAGCCGCAAATTATCCGTTCGTCGAAAAGTCCAACCCTTCTTCGAACCCGGTGAATCTTCCTCCTCGACCGCCCTTTCGAGAGCGAAGATATCGTGGATGCTGTCTTTACTGATATAACCCAAAGGCTTTTTCGATTTCCGAACGATAGCGTTGTACGCGACGCAAAGAAGCTGGCCAGAGGATAGACAATCAAGAAAGGCGGAAGAAGGTTGCGGAGATCGAAGGTTATGTAACAGATCTTTCGGAGGAAAATACTCAAAACAGCATGCGCGCGTCCTAAATCAAATACGTGATTGAGCATAAAGGTCCCCCCTCCCTCGTGAAGAAGAAAAAAAAAGCACTCACCTAAATCATCATCCACAAAAGTAGCTCTACGAGCCCACTCGGGTAACAAATCATCTTCAATAATCTCTTCAGGTTCTTGACTCTGCGGAAAATAACCCATCTCCTCCGGCTCCTCCGTCAAAACCATCGACTGCAACATATCAACCAACCCCGTCGACACCCTCCGCCGATTTCCAGTATCAACTCCAAGCGAAGATCCAGACATCTTTCCTTCACCATCCCCAGCACTAACTCTTCTCGACTTGTTGGGTACTGGCAAACTAGCCGGCCGAGCCTGATACTTTTTACGCTGGCGTTCCCAACCCCGTTCTGACCCAGGCGGCGCCTCAAACAATACTTCATCAACGATATCAAGATACCCAGAAACAGTACTCCGCTCGCCTTCCAGGTCGGATAGCGTCACATCTTGTTTATACAGCCACCCTCCAGCCAGAACTAATCTCTCATCCCATCCCTCCCTCTTCTCCTTCTCCTCATCTTCTTCTTGAATCTGGAAAACATCCTCTTCCTCTTCCCAGATAGGAATCTGCTGGTACCGACCGTTGACTTGAACAAGAGAATACGAGAACGAGGCGTCAGGTTCGGTAGGTGGAGGTGACTCCGGTGTGATCCCCCGAACCTGATCAACAGCAGCAGCAGGTGGCGGTAAATCCTTAACAGTCGCATTCGGACTCGTATACCGCGAATGCGAACCACCACCACCACCATCACTATGAGCATCATAAGCCTCATCACTAAGCGGTATCCGACACTTCTCCTCAACAGCCCTCAAAACCGAAAGAACCTCCAGCGCAGACCTCCTAATCCTCGCCAACGGATCCGAATATTTCTCCCTCTGATTCGACAAAGACGACGATGACGCAGGTCCCAAAAGCCCAGCCCTAAAATTAGCACGGATAGTACCCGCCTCCTCATCCGGCAACGATAAAAGGTAATTCCTAACAGATCGTATAGCCCTCGTCGTCGATTTGAGAACATCTAGGATATCCAACGGTTGGGAAGATGCTGTAGGTGTAAGTTGAGGATGAGGATCTATCTGCCAGACGCGAGCGACCGAGCTGAGATCGTTGCAAACGCCAGGGAGAAGACAGTCTGGATCGATTTCGTAGGACTTGACATGGGGCTCGAGGGATTGGCGGGAAGGAGGAGAGGAGGGTGGAGGAAGGGGAAACTCGGATATCGAGCCCAGAGATGGTGCAGAGGGCACATGCGCCTTGCCTCCAATAGCCGGCACTAGGCCATATTGCGCCTTTTCCAGTGGACTAGAAGAGAGCATATCAGTGTCACAATCACAACATAGAAGAACCGGAAAAAAATACTTTTTCTTGGACGCGATGCCAGCCTTGGTAAAGTAGTGCTGGAGGTGTTCTATGCTGCCGAGGGCCATGACACTCTCCCGTTTCGCAGCACTGCGGCTAAAGGGCTTCACGGGCTTGTTTCCCGAGCTGCTCGAGCCATAGAACGCGGGGGTCTGGCGCCTTGTTTTCCTGGGATCCGGAGAGCTGCCGGTGGACTCTGGGGTGAGCACCATGGGCGAGGTGGACGCGGAGGAGTCTGAGGCCATGGCGGAACTCATTAAGTCACCGTGCGAACATTCAGGATACATTCTGTCTATTACTCTACACTATCCCCTACATCTTTCTCCGCTTCGCAGGTGGGTTCTCCGACGCAGGCGTCCCCTTCCGACTCCCGTTCTTTATCTCCGGCAGCCCGTACTTCTTCGCATGCACCCGTTTCAGCGCCCGCTTGGTCTCGCCGTCCGGGAACGTTTCGAGATCAAAGTATAGCCGAGCAGTGTCAAGTAGCCTGGATACGAACTGAGTACCAAACACGTCACACAAACAACGAAAAACTCACCACTCGGGTCTAATTTCGGTCACAGTACGGATATACGGACGTGTCGTCAACACAAACTCGTTGAAAATCACCCACTCGGGTTGTGTCTTCAACCCGCACGAAGGGTGGAGTCCAACAACCTGGAAAGCAAATGAATGAGCTCCTATATCGGAGCTGCTCGGTCGGTCAACGTACCTGATTGTCCTTGACCGTCATGTAACCTCCTTTATCCCCTTCTTTGTGGGCAACCTGCATAAAGAACCCACACACAAGCGCCTTTCGAACATTTGTGAACAGCTTAACCTCGTCATTCGTCGACACAAGTTCAATTTCAAGTCGTTCCATGATCCGTTGAAGTTGTTGACGCACGTTCTCTGCTTGCGCAAGTGCACGGGCGGAAACGTAGTTATTCCACGCCCAATTCTTGTCACGTTTATCTTGTGGATCAAAATGTCAGCAATGTAAATGTTTTTTCTTCAGTGACGATACTCACTTAGCATGTATTGGTTGAAGACGTTGAGGAGTGTAAGGTGATCGCTTTCTGGGACTGTAAATGTTTCCTTGGCTGCATCCGCTTCCCGTCGATGATTATTAGGTCGTAGCCAGATATTAGGAACCGACAGCATAGCAGTGATTGTCAATATTTCATTACTACATTGGAAGTCTGGGCTTGCAATTAGTAGTTTTGCGAGCTAAATCAAGAATAAGTCATAGGAGACAAAAACTTGACGCGGGCAACAAACCTGGGGATCCAGAGGGAATTCGGCCATGAGCTTTCCGAGTGGCGTCAGCTCTCCTTCGTCGTTCATGGCAGCCAAAAAGTTGAGAAGCTCAAGAGCACGCATTAGCGTCTCCGGAGCTGGCGCATCCACGTAGTCAAAGTGAACAAGATCCTGTGATTAATCATGAGCCTCGGCTCAACGAAAAAAAAGGTTAAAGACGAACTTTGATACCTAGGTTCACAAGCTCGAGGACCGTGTTTGCCAGATTGCTGCGTAGAATCTCTGGATACGTTTGTTCCTCCAGCTCCTTGATAAAGTCCTTTTCCGTGTATAACCGGAAACACTTGCCAGGCCTCGTACGACCGGCACGGCCAGCGCGTTGTTGAGCCGAAGCCTTCGAGATCGGGCTAACCAACAAACTCTCGACACGGATACGCGGATTGTACACCTTTTGTTTCGAGAAGCCGGGGTCAACAACATATACGATCCCGTCAATGGTAAGGGAAGTTTCGGCAATGTTGGTCGACACCACAATTTTACGACCGCGTGGTCCGTCGGGTTTGGAAGGAGCAGGCGCAGGATCGAATATGCGCTGCTGCTGCTGTGGGGGAGGGAGGAGTAGAGCGGTATACACATAAGAGGACCGACAGAGTCTGGATCCTGACTGACTAGGTCGTCTGCCTCTATTTTAATTTTGCGACACGCATCTTCGATCTCCTCTTCTCCGGTCAAGAACATGAGAATGTCTCCTGGCTCCTCGGCACGATGGATCATGAGGACGGTCCGGATAGCGGCTTCGACGTAATCCTGCTCGGGCTCTTGTGTATAAAAGACTTCGACGGGATGGGTGCGTCCAGGGACCTTGAATAAGGGAGCGGAGGAGTCGGATCGAATGCTAAAGTACTTTTGGAATTTGACTGCATCTAGGGTTGCAGACATGACGATGATTTTGAGGTCGGAGCGGCGTTTTGCGAGGTCCTTGAGAAGGCCCATAAGGATGTCGGTAGCGAGGGTACGCTCATGGGCCTCGTCGAGGATGATGGTGGAGTATCGGGCAAGCGTGTTGTCGTTCATGGCTTCGCGGAGAAGCATACCGTCGGTCATGTATTTGAGAAAAGTGGTTCCGGGCTCTGTCATATCCTCGAATCGGATGGAGTAACCGACTTGACGGCCAAGCTCGACTACATTGACTCAGTTCGGAACCGCAGCCAAAGCTGTAGGGAGGTGACTCACCGTCCATCTCGTCGGCGACGCGCTTTGCTACGGACATGGCGGCGACACGCCGGGGCTGCGTGCAGGCGACCAACTTGCCTCTTGTATGCGGCAGATCGGAAAAGGCGACAAACTGGGGAATCCTGCGAGGAGTAGCGTAAGTGGCAAAATAGAGAAGAAGGAAGAGGGCGTGCATACTGCGTTGTTTTGCCGGATCCAGTCTCGCCGACCATGACCATGATTTGGTTTTTGTTAAACTGGATTGGAGGACATCAGTGTCAAGGAGGATTCGGCACGGGGAGGGTTCGCGACGAGGAGGGAGGGCGATTGCTGTAAAGAGCAGAACTGAACTCCCTCCTCATACCGAAGGTCACGGCTGGACATACGATTTTGAGGAACTCGTCCATCTGGCCGTACACGGGCAGTTTTTTGCGGGCCTCGAGGATGGACTTGTACTGGGCAGAGTGCGGTTTCTTCGTAAAGGGGTTGAGCGTGTGGTCCTGGCGGGGGTCAGCGACGGGGCCGGCATAAGGCAGAAAACACGCACGAGGGCCTTTCTGACGGCTTTGCCAGAGACATGGCGGGGGACGAAGCCGTAGAGCGGCTCAGCGGCACTGGGGTCCTTGGACATCGTCGACGCTCAAATAAAAAACCAGCCGCGCACGTGATCGCCCGCTCCCTTGGATGCTCTGGCACGACGCCCTCGACGCCCTCCCGGCGCATACAGCCACCCCGACCGCCGCCCAGGTCGATGGCCTCGCCGACAGGGCCGCCGCGCTGCTCGACAAGCGCTCCCAGGCGCACCTCACTTCCTCGTCGTCGTCCTCCGAGACCACCTTCTTCACCAAGGTCATCCATTCGGGCACGCTCTCGGACAGGCTCAGCGCCCTGACCCTCCTCGTCCAAGCCAGCCCCCTGCACAACACAAAGGCCCTCGACACCCTCAAGACCATGGCCGGCAAGCGCGGCGGAGGCCGCGACGAGAGTCTCAAGGCCCTCCGCTGCATCGTCGACTGGTGGGTCGGCGGCGGTGCGCCAGATCGCAAGCTCAGGTGCGTATGCGCATCGCACCCTCGGCGTCCCCGATCTCATGTCTTCCAGGTATTTTCGCGACCAGCCGCTGCTCCACCCGCGCGCATCAGACGAATACCTCCTCGCCTGGTACTTTGAAGACTGGCTGAAAAAATATTTTTTCGCCGTTCTCCAGATCCTCGAGGTCTGTCACGTCGCCTCCCTTGATGTGCCATAATAATCTTATTTCTTTTTTTAGACTCTATCACTCGATCCGCTACCCTACGTCCGGACGCAAGCCGTATCTCTCATCTTCACTCTCCTGAACGCAAAACCCGAGCAGGAACAAAATCTTCTCCGACTCCTCGTCAACAAACTCGTACGGCCACTCCCAATCTTTCTTCTGAAATACTCACATCTCTCCAGGGAGACAACTCCAAGTCATTATGTTCGCGGACTTCATATCATCTCCTCCAACTGCTACAAACTCACCCATCCATGAAATCCATCGTCGTCCGAGAAATCATCTCCCTCGTCCTCAAACCATCCGCTCCCTCCGCTCCAAAAACCCAACACATCCGCTTTTCCTCTCCCGAACCAGCCTCCAAATCAAAACCGCAGGACAAAAAACTGGCCAACTCGCATGCGCAGTACTACGCCACCATCACGTTCAACCAAATTGTTCTTACACCCACTCCGTCCGATCGCGCCGTAGCCATCCAGCTGATCGACATCTATTTTGAATTGTTCAAAGATGTTCTCGGTTCTGAATCCGAGAAGACAGAGGAAGCCGCAGAAAAGCTGCTCGAAAAGGATGGTGAGGTACAAAAGGACAAAAACGGTCGCGTTCTCGTGAGGAACAATGGAAAACAAAAGAAAGGCAAAGAAATCAGTGGGGCGGCAGGGTTCGTCGAAGTAGAAGACTCCAACTCAAAATTGGTATCCGCACTTTTGACCGGTGTAAACCGTGCTCTTCCCTTTGCCAAGGTCGAATCAGGCGACACCAAGTATGTGCCCTCCCACTCCTCTTTGACTGATCTCACATAATTTTTTTAAGAATCAATGCGCATCTCAACACCCTTTTCCTAATCACGCATAAATCTACATTCAATATCTCTATTCAAGCCCTCGTTTTGATCCAACAAATCTCCCTTACCCTCTCCAAAACCGCCTCATCCTCCGCCAAATCTATTATAGACCGATATTTTCGCACTCTCTACGAATCACTTCACGATCATCGGCTGGGTACTTCCTCTAAACAAGCCATGTATCTCAACTTGTTGTACAAATCTATCAAAGCAGATCCAGAACCATCTCCTGAGCGCAAGAAAGCTCTTATTAAGCGTTTTGTGCAAGTACTTGTCAGCGGAGGTAACGGTGCAACTGAGTTCGTAGCTGGAGGACTATACCTCTTGGGTGAAGTAAGTCGTGTTTCTAGTTTACTGACTCGAAGTGTAACTGTGCTCTCTTTTAGCTCTTTAGCACGATACCCGGTCTACGATCCATGATCTTTGACGCTGAGAAAGAGGGAGAAAAATACGATCCAAGAAAACGAGACCCCCTCTACGCCCATGCTGATAATTCACCTATCTGGGAACTCGTGCGCACATAACCAAATCTAATCTATTCTGCACACTCATTTATGAACCCGCAGATACCTTTATTGTGTCATTATCACCCTACAATCTCGCTTCTCACTCGTCAAATCCTGACAGCTCAACCACTAACAGCCACCGCTGATCTATCACAAAACACACTTTCGCATTTCTTGGATCGATTTGTGTATAAAAATCCGAAAAAGAAGGCTTCGGGTGTTGAAGGCAAAGGTAAGAAGAAGGAAATTTTATTTTGTGGGTAAAGGTTCTTTTTCTGACATTTTGGGGTGAATGGTTTTGTAGGTGCTAGTGCGATGCAGCCGGCGGGAAGTGCTGTTGAGGGTGTCAAGTTGCGGAAGGGGGAGGTGCCGGATGTACAAGTTAATCAACCTGCGTTTTGGAAGAAGAGGGAGACACAGATTCCTGTGGATCAGATGTTCTTTTATAATTATTTTAAAAGGAAGGATGAGTTGGAGCGGAAGAATAAAAAGAAACGGGAGGATGAGGATGGGGATGAGGAAGAGGAAGAGGAAGTAGAGGAAGACGTTGGGGAGGAGGAGGAGAACGAAGAAGATAGTGAGGTTGAGGAAGAGGAAGTATGGAAGGTTCGTCGTGTCGATGCACATGTATCTGCACACCCTGACGTCATTCATCCGTAGGCAATGAAGGCGACCATGCCCAAGGCTGGTGAAGATGAGGATTTGCTCGCTGATAGTGACATTGACGAGGACGATGATGGTGATCTTCCATCCGACTTTTCCGCTGCCATGGCCAATGACGAAGATGACAACAACTTCATGGACGATGCAAGCGACAGCAGCGAAGGTGGGGATGATTCAGGCAAGAGGCAAGATGACGACGATGATGATGAAGGAGATGATAATCTTTCCTTGGTCGAAGATTCCGACAATGAGGATCTTGTTCCTCTAGATGAAATGCCTGATGGCCTAATCAGCTATGATGGTTCAGATGATGAAGAGGGGGGAGAAGAAGAAGAAGAGTGGGGAGGTATCGAACCGGAAAAACCGCAGAAGCGTAAACGAGGGTTAGAGGAGACTAGCAGGAATAGGCGGAAGAAGCTGCGCTCTTTGCCGACATTTGCCAGCTATGAAGACTATGCAAAGATGATAGAGGATGGACCAGAGGATGATATATAGTTTCTGGTTTCCTTAGAATGCCTGTCTTTGCTTGAGAAAATATAAATAAAGCTAACTGCTTGCTGACGGTCTATGCGACCATTATTATCACAATCGTGAACTTTATTTTGTCTACTTCAATTATCACAAACAAGTGTCTGGGTCTCGTCTCCGGAACTTGCCTCCAGGTCTGAACTACTTATTTGACAAAAAAAAAAAAAACAATTGCCTTGCCAAGGCGTCCTCACGCCTTCTCCCTCTCACCGATCTGCGAAGTTTACCGATTTATTGATCCTTGAACGACTCATCTACTTCAGTCTAATACTCTATAATTCAATGTTAGGATTGTATACGCTACCCAGACTTTACGGCTAGTAAGTCGTTCCATCATCGCTGCCAAAGAAAAAAACCAAACCGTCATCTCACGTAAATCCAAAAAAGAAAAAAAAGACAATAAAAAGAAAAAAACAAAAACAAAAAAAGCAATATGGCAAACGGACGATCCTCACATACACCACCCCAACGCACTTCCTAGATCCCTAACACCCCTCCCTTCCTGCAATTCCAAAGCTCTCACAAGCGCCTCCCTCTCTTTCTCCTTCCTCCCCTGCATTTTATAAGCTTTAGCCAGGTAATACCAAGCCTCGGGTACATCCCATCCTTTTCCTTTCGTGAGATGTGATAATAGACCTGCTGCGAGGTCGACGTTGGTGTCGTCAGAGGTGGAAGGGAAGGGTGATGAGGCGGAGGAGGAAGAGTGAGGATTTGGAGGATCAGAAGTGACGAATTGAGCTGGTGGTTGAGTGAATGAGCGTCTTCGTTGTTGTTGCTGTTGCTGCTGTCGTCGATCTGTAGCCGGCGCAGTAACAGTAACTTGCGGGATATCTGATTTCGTTTCTTGAGTATTAGCCGACGATTTCGATACCCCTTCCTCTTTTGTCATCACCGCCCCCATCGTCAGATAAATCCCACTTAGATGAACTGTAGCAGCAACATTGTCGGTATCAATCATCAAAGCTTTATGCAACGCATCAATTGCATGTTGACGATGCCCCAACGCGAGGTAATATAATCCCAACTGCAGAGAAATATAAATTAATAGATAAAATGAATTCGGGAGGAGAATCACGTACTTGAACCCAAACATTAGGGTTACCTTCATCCCTAACTTCAGCTTCCTGGATAGCACCTTTGGCTTGTTCAATCTTTCCCAACCTTCTAAACGTGGCGGCACTCATCAACCACAAATCACTCAACATCCTCGTTTCCTTCGCTTCTCTACCCCGTGGCCTTTTCACTTCTTGCGACACTGTCGGCTTGATATTTTCCCCACTACCACCGATAGTACTACCGGTTATTGAAGTGGCAGAAACTTGTGGTAGAGGTGAGGGTGATGGTGGCGAGGGCGATACAGGTGGCGAATTCGTGGAGTGACGATCGTTATTGAGTTGAAGAATCGATCCTATCCTTCTTCTAGAATGCGAATGTATAGAAGAGGCTTGATACGAAGCACTTCTTATCGCTTGATGGAAATCTTCTTGCGAATTCAGTAACCATAAAATAGAATAAAACGAATCATATTACTGACCAGGACTCGAATTCGGTCTTCTCATCATCATCAACCCTCTCCCTCTCCTCCCTCCACTCCCATGTCGATGCGGATGATCATGTTGTTGTTTGATACCACCTCCAACAGTAACACCATGTCCAATCTTTTTCGAAACAGCACTTATCCCAGCTTTCCCTTTATGCACTCTTTCCTTCAACATCTGTTGAACTTGCTGAACCTTCTTATTTCCCCCTCCTCGATCACTGGACAAAGATCTCTTGGCTCGTAGTGCCCTCGGTTTACCGGCACCCGCAGTGACCCCGTTCGATTCACCATTCTCAAACGAGGCCAAAACTTTTTCTGGGGAAGCTACATCCTCTTCACGAATCTGCTCAGAATCGGGTGTTGCTGGGGATATAGTTATGGGTATAGGTGAGGGACGACCATCAAGTAGATGGGGATTATGTTCTTCGTCTTCTCGTCTACCTCCAATATCACCACCACTACCATCAAATGACGGTGCGACTGCGGGAGGTAAAACCGCCTGACCAACACCTGACACCCTGATCTCAATCTGTGTTGGCGTAGCCGTAGCAGTCTTTTCGTCCATACTGTTATTCGACGTTTGGAGAAGAACTCCGGAGCTACCCATCGAATGCCTATGCGAATCTGCAGCCCACACAGGGTTAAAAAAAACGTTCAAAAAAGGGAAAATGGCGCACAAGACAGCAGGGAGAAACATAACTCACGTTCAGAAGTCACAGTATTACTGACCACCCCCTTTTTCTTCGCAATCCATCCAAATACCTCTACCCATTTCTCTTCAACACCTTCTGGTCCATCCATAATCTCCATCAAAGCATTATACGTCATTCTCAACTGCAGACTATATTCATACGTTTCTCTTTTTGATTGCAGCGTTTTCTCAAGTACGGATTTTAGAAGGCCGGATGAAAGTGGAATTGACGCAGGGTTTGGTGGAAGGACGTACGTTGGGGATCGGGGAAGGTGTTGAGGATTTGGGGTATCGGTGGAAGTAGCAGTGAGGTGAATAGATCCAGAAGATTCAGCTTCAGCTTCTTCTTCCCCTTCTTCCCCATTATCAGAACCTTCTTCGTCGGAGTCCTCATCCAGCTCCGCGCCTCTCTCCAAAACCTCTTTTGCATCCTTCCATTTCTGTTGTACGCTCAGCAGCAACCCTAGTAGATGCCAATATCTTATTTCTTTAGGATCAGCTTCTAATGCCATTCCTGCACTTTCAATTGCTTTTTGTATGAGGTCTTGTTTTTCAGCAATTGAGCTGGGCAGTGATGACGAAGAGGAAGAGGATGGCGGGAGCGACGGGGTGTATGAGGATGCTAATGATGATAATGAAGAAGTTGACCGGATGAAGGCTAGCGCGAGATGATAGTACCCGGAAGAAGTAGGTTGGACCTGTATAGACTCAATCAAACATCTTCTTGCCGACAGTAGTCGCTCGGGTCTGGTATACGGGTCCTCCTCTATAAGAACATGGTAAATCGGTCTTGCTTTGGAGGGTAAACACCGACATACCCTTGAGTGCCAACACCGAATACCAGATTCCTTCAGCCAACCAAACGCTTGCCACCAAGATCTTCTTCTCCTGGTCCAATCTCGACCTCGCCTTCTCAAACAAAGTCCCGGCATAGTTCAAAAGTTCATCCTCATCTTCCGCCGCGTCAGTTTCAAACTCGGTGTTCCTGACCACATATCTACAAATCATTCTGGCACCAAAAACTAGAGTTTCAACCCAATCGTCATTCGGTTCGAGATTCCCTTCATGTACACCAGAACTGGAAGCTTGATAGGATTTACTCACGATCTGGACGTATAGCTTGAGCGTGCGGATGGCTAATGGTGTGTCACCGCTCAAGTGGAATAGACGCGTCATGTGTCGATATATTCTTGGGGAATTAAAGGTGTATCGGGTGGCCCACCAAAGCATCTAGGAAAGGGGATTGAAAAATGAGAAATGATATGGTGAAATGTACTTACCTCGACGACCCAGCCTGTACGTTCACCTATACCACCACTACCAACTTCCCAGATAGCAACACAAAGATCAACGAGATCTTCGACTTTGATATTGCGTTCTCCTGCTTTGGGGAATTTTGTGCTATTCGCCAAGATTTGGCGGTAATCTTGTATCAAAACCTTTGCATCATGTAACCAGCTTGGCGATGAAGAGAGTGATGGCGTGATAGTACGATATCGGAGAATAAAACCTTGCAGAAAGATGGTGATGACTGCCGATCGATGTGCGGTCCTGAAGTACGCCGGCCAGCCCGAAGAACAGGTTTTGTAGTATTTGAACCACGTCCAAAACGATTCATCGGCATCGAGGGTTGCCGAAGATGCATTTCGTAGTTGATGGACTTGACATAGCTGGGAACTCAAGACTACGGCGCGCCATAGGAGGCGTTCGACCCAACGCCATAATTCACGGGATTGGAGGAAAGGAGTGAAATCGAGTTTGCCGCTGGACGGTTGAGAGGGAGAGGGCTGGTCTGAGGTTAGGATGGTGAACGAGGGTGAGGTGAGCATGGCGAAGAGCGGAAGCGAAGTTAGGTACGCTCGAAGTGCCCGACGTGGATCGGAGGGGTATAGTTTTTCGTATGCCATGCCTGTGGTTCGCTTGTTAGCCTGCACGGAACCAAGCGTAACGAGAACGAACCTTGTAGGCAAATGCCCCTGAAACTTTCAGTCAAAGCCCAGACTCGTCCATCAACAATTTCTGGTAATAGTGAATGGATAGTAACAGCAGAAGAAGGTTGACTTGCTGCAACGACAAATTATCACAAGACGAAGCAGGAAGAAGGACGGCAACTGACCGGAGGTGGTGACCGTTGGAGGACTCGGTACGATGAGCACAGGATCAGGGACTTTCGAAAGATACTCCAAACATTCCGAAGGTTTATCTAGTGCGTAGGCGTAATACGCAAGAGCAAAATTGGACGACTAGAACCAAATGAGAAACTGGATCTCGATTTTTCTGAGCAACAGTGTACATTATCTGGTTCAAGGCCTCGCAGGGCCTCATAACCAACCAAAGCTGTCTCCACGTTGTCCCTCGCGAGAACACATTCGTTGCCGAGATCCAGCGGGGGGAGCAGCGTGTTCCCATGTACGTCCTCGTCGTCCATGCCGGTGGATAAAAGGGTGGCAAGGTGCTCCGTCTGAGCAGCAACCTCGGCGACATGCCTAGAGCCCTTGCAGTGCTTGTTGAACTTGCGAAGGAGTTCTGGCCAGGGGATGGCGACGCCGTTGGGGGCCTTTGCGGGGAAAGCAGCGAGCCATTGGCCAGCAGAGAGGGCGGCGCGGAGCTGGGCCCAGTAGTGCCGCTCCTTTGCGCTCGACATGCTGGCCAGACGCAGAGTTCGTCTATCATTAGATCATACTTGACTCATCACTATACTATATTTGCGGTGATCCTTGCTGATTCAACAACACCCTCTCATTACAATCCAACATGATCAAGCGTGAGGTTCGAGACTGTCGGAAACAATCAAAGTTGCCGGTCGAATCCAATCACAGAGGCAGTCATCCACTTTGAGAGAAGACCCTTGCTCCTGGAGACTCCGGAAATACGCTTTTAGGTAAGGGCTGGCAGTTTGTTTCTTTAATACTCGAATTCACATATGATCACGTTAATGTACTTCGCTACAGGTACAGGTGTCATGTTGCTCTTACTGCACTTTATCCAAGAACCCAACTACGCTCACTGTCATCGGAATCTACAGCACTCTCCTCTTCAGTGCTCGCTGGTTCAGCTCCACTTTCCTCTAGATCATCTTCGCTCCGCTCAAGGACCCTAGTCTCAGTAAAACTTTCAACCTCATTGTGCGTATTACTATCACTCCGATTACGAGAACTACTCTCGGCGAGGCTTCCTTCCGTGTCTTGCTGGCCTTGGTCACCATTAGCTTCATAAGTCGATAGATATCAGTGAATTATTCTGCTCCACTAATATGAGCACACACCTGAGTGAACTACAAACTTAGAAATCTCCTTCTCCAGCCAATTGTGAATGATATTCAGAGCCTGATTTGATACTAGGGAACCAACAAGAATAGGCCCAGAAACAGTGCCCGTGCGAGTATCCAAGGCAATATCAACGTCCTGATGAAGGGGCTCCATGTTATCTACACTGTGATCATATTGGATAGGGAAACGCGTTGGTGGCACTTGTAGTTGTAACTCTTCTACCTTGCGCACCGGAGGGGGTCTATCAGGGTGTGGTTGATATCTCTTTGGCGCCTGCCGTTTCCTGTTGCTTCGACGTAGCTGTGTTGCGCCAGATGGCCCAATGTCTCCTCCTTGCATGTTAGCAGCCGGTCTACTGAATGGTTCAGCTTCTGAGCTCGCATATACAAGGAATGCTGACGTTTGCGTGGTGAGCTGGGAAGATGATGGTGTTATCACAGTTGTAGGAGCGCAACTACCTGGCTGCGATGATGTTCCAAGGGGCCTCTTGGATTTCTTGGATCGGTGCGCTGCACGTCCTTTCCCCTTCTTCTTTTTTCCCCGTTTTCTTCGACTTCTCTTCACCCTCCGTTTGTGCCTCCGTCTCAGAAGGACAGAAGTTGGATCCCGGATTATCATCACTGTTAGATCCCGGATATTCATCACTTGTTGAAGTGGCAGATTCCGGCAGATCATCTTTGTCTGTTACCTGTTCTTCCAAGTGTTGGCGGGTGTAGTTTTGCCATGTCCACCACATACCGGAAAATGCGATAAGTATGAGTTGATTGGTATCCGCATGTGCTTGGAAGACTTTGGCCGCTTGTTGCTTTAGATCTAGATAAGCGTTTCAGAGATGCTCGTTAAGTTTCCTCCCGAAAATCATTTGGTTTTGCGGACGTCGAGTAGGGGGACGTTTGCCTTCTACCAGGACTAAGCACTGTCGCGACACTGTAGAGATTGTGTGTCACTGAGGAATATTGGTATTGATATCGGGTGGTAGGTATTTGAAATCATCAGCGAGAATAGCAAAGTCAGGAATGCGTGCATCAGCATTGGGTATAGTTATACTGGAAGCCATGGTTCGATTTGGTGTCAGACCATCAAGAGAAAATTGAGGCACTATGTAGGCATTTGGTCCTAGATCTGATATCATCGCTGTCAGAATGATGTCCCATACTCCGTAAAAAGGGTTTTCAAGTCGGCGCAAATTATATACGGTGTTGTAAGCTCCAGCAATAGCCATGGTCAGTCAGCATTCCAGAAATGAGCCGGGAGCCAAACCAGGTAGATGATCGTCTGCGCCGGTATAGTTGTGTGACATTGACTAATAAGGCCTGAGCAATAGCTGTTTGACAAAGTTCTTTGGCCCTCTCTCAAACCGAAATATTCATCACATAACCTTTAGATCATACCAATTCAGAGAATGCCACTGATTGTACTATAGCGGGAAACACGTTTATTGACATTTCGTGAAAAAAAAGGAAAGATGCAAGTTGAGGGGGCAGTTGTAGGAGTACGCGGTAGTTGGTGAGGGCTAGATAGAATGTGGTCAATGCACAAGAAATAAAAATACGCAAGACTCACCAAGCATTTCGGCCAATGAAGCTCAAATCACTCGTTCTAACCACTGAGGCGGACCTTTAGCCCTAATAATCCTCCTCACTTTTTCAATCGACTCCAAGTCATTTGCCAACTTCAATTTCTTCTCTCTATTAGAGATAAACCGCCAAGCAAAACTACAGCCACCATCTTTGAGCCAAACCGTAGCTATGGTCCATGGGCTTGGTATAACTTCGCCCATTGTGAGTACCGCGTCTCCCACATATTGGATTGGTGTGTGATGTGGGTTTTTCAATTGACGTCGGGCATTGTACTTTTCTGCCCACCAGAGAATGTGACGGTCTGACATAGGATATGCAAGCACAAGTAACTTGTTCTTGCCATCGTATGGGGGTGGGTTCGGCGGTAAGTCAGAGAGATCCAAACGAGGCATGTGGTTGAGAGCAAGCTGTTGACTCGAACCGATCACGAGGTATTTGACTTTTGAGTCTTCCTCCCCTCTTCACGTGGTGTTTACCAAATGGGCAGGAGCCTGTGTTTCGATCAACTTAATTGAATTTGGGAAACGGTGAAACCGCGTCAAACTGTCGTTTGGTTCCTACCGCATGCCTCGGTTGGAACACTCTGACTTGCCGCCCAACCCAGCCCCGTATGATGGCGAAAACAAGTTACTCGTGCTTGCTTACACTATGTCGGACCGTCACATTCTCTGGTGGGCAGAAAAACACAATGTCCATCATCGTTTCAATTCTCCACGTTTCACAACTAGCCAGCGCGTGGGAGATGCTGTCCTCATAATGCGCAACTTGATACCAAGGCAATGGAAGATGAAATCGGTTGAATTTGAAGATGGCCGCACTAGTTTTGCTTGGGCGTTTATCACCAATACAGAGGATGATTTAAAGTTGGCAAATGATTTGAAGGCGATTGAAAAAGTGAGGAAAATTATTAGAGCTAGGGGCCCGCCTCGGTGGTTAGAACAATTAGACTGAGTCTACCATGACGCTTGGTGGGTCTCGTATACTGCGTTTCTATTTTTGTGCATTGATCACATTGTGCAGAATTCTGGACCGTCGCAAGACTCCTGTGATTTCCTATTTTTTTTCTCGATGAGATGTGGACAATTGTAAATCTGGCACCTGTATAGCTTGTGGCATCTCCTGCATTGGAGGCCCCGTATATGTGCTTCAATACCTGGTAGCTGTTTCGTTCACGCCACATACGTTTACTGAGTTCCTTAAATCTGTCCCGGTATGATAGTCAATCTCAATTATTCATACTGATTACGACGGCTAATGCCCCTCGTTGGGAAAGCAGTCAGTCTCTCCGCCCAATCGTCCTGCAAATGTTGAATGCTCTAGCAATGACATATTCTAAGCGAGCGTTAGCCCACTGCAGCTGATACTATAAAGACGCAGTGATGCTGCATGCACCCCTAAATTGAATAGCGGAAATCACGTGATTTGAAGTAGGAAGATTCGTTTGAACTTTGAGCACAGCAACCTATACCCTCACTGCTTTATGTCCACATCACGGAGACCAGACCTCAAGAAAAAATTAGTCGTCGTCGGTGACGGTACTCGTTATCTCTCAGTACTCCATCGACCTCGTCTGCTGACCACAACCTCAACTTGACCATTTCTATACCCCTCACAGGCGGTTGCGGAAAGACTTGTCTTCTTATCGTCTACGCAGAAAACCGATTCCCAGAAGTCAGTCACTCTCCCATTACACCATCCCCCGTGTTTACTTAACTTGAATGTGCAGGCATACATACCCACCGTATTCGAAAACTATGTCACCCAAGTCCAATTCGAAGGCAAACAAATCGAACTCGCGTTATGGGATACAGCTGGCCAAGAGGAATACGATCGTCTTCGTCCACTAAGCTACCCGAAAGCGATGTCATTCTCGTCGTCTTCTCCGTAGACTTTCCAACCAGTCTCGCAAACGTCCTCGACAAGGTCCGCCTTAATTCCTTTCTTTCAACCAACCTACATTAAATCCTCCGCGCGTCAGTGGTACCCCGAAGTCTCCCACTTTTGTGAATCAGTACCCCTAATCCTCGTCGCCACCAAGACTGATCTACGGACCGACGACTATACACGTCGGATGCTCCATGCCCAAGGTCAATCGACCGTCTCTTCCGATCAAGGCCAGGCAGTAGCCAAGGAGATTGGCGCAAAATATATCGAATGCTCCGCCAAAACAGGTACTGGTGTCAAGGACGTCTTTACTCTCGCTTTAAAAGAGAGTATGAAGGGTCGATGGGGCCGTGTGGTGAAGGAGCGCAAGTGTACTATACTCTAACGTGGGTATGGGTTAGGCCTGGCGTCTTACTGATAATACGATACGTTTATATTTTATTTCTTCTCGATTGGCTATCCGTCGCGTCCTCACTAATTGACAATGTATATCAACGCAAATTGTGTTGCATTATCCATACCCTGAATTTACGTTACATGATACTTTTCCATCACGGCAAACACATCGTCTTTCTCAAAACAATCCCGCTCGTCACCTTCACTGGGCGTGTCATGATAACAAGACGCCGCATGCTTCCACCTGCACCCATATCAAGCCTCAATAGCACAAGAAAACGCTTTCAGAACGCACCAGACGAGCTCCTTGACCTAGAGGGCTTATGAGCTCTACCACCAATCACGAACAAGGACCAGACTCACCTTGCTTTCAACATCTTTTACGCCCTCGACTGGAACCCATTTCCTGCATTTCTGGCACTTACCGTGCAAAACCTCCGAGCGTTCCTTCTTCGCGGCATTCGGTCGCGGAACAATCTGAAAATCGGACGGAGGGGGAATGGGCGACCTGTTGCGGCTGAAATACCTGCACGAGTATTAAGAATGTGATTTTACGATGATTGCACTACCAAGCTTACCATGGGAGTATTGTAGGTGATAGCTAGATAGAGTTAGTTATCAACAAGAAATCCATGGACATCAACTCTAGAATGGCAGTCAAGGGACGGAATAACCAACAGGGTGAATATTCCTTACCACTTGAAAGCACTGAACTTCATTGCAAGCCAGTTCTTTTTGTTTTCGCCTCCACGATTCGTAGGTTCAACGCAGATTGGGCAAAGGCCAAGCTTTCCTGTACCCTTTCCTTTGACAAATCGGGGAGTGTAAAGATCGAAAACGCTCCGAGGGTGGTTGTAAAGTCCTCCTGGGTCCCGTAGATTGAAGAGTGCCAGCGGAGAACTTTCGTAGTGGTCAATCTGCACTATCCAAATTTTGGATTGAAGCAACTCACCTGAACTCCGGAGGTTGGAAATATGAGCTGATAGGGTATCGCCTGTAAAAGAGTGGAAACTTCGGGCAGATGACAATGGTCTGGGGGAACGAACGAGTCGAATAAGTTGGAACAGAAGCAGCAACCATAGAGGATGAAGACGGGGAAACAGCAACAACGTCAGAGACAACAGAATTTCTTCGGTCAGAAGTATCGCGCGAGATACGCGCCCTTTTGAAAGGCGTAGCAGTTGGCTCTTCATCTAGTCTGCGTTTTTGGGCCAGTAAGCGAGTGGTGCGCCGAATAGGCAGAATAGGAATGCGAAGAGTCAGAGTTACCGGCGGCGGTGTCAGCGGAGTCAAGGGTGTCAGCGGAGAGAGAAGAGAGGCCGTCCAGACTTGCTCGGGAGTGACAGGCGAGGTCCTGGCCGGAAGGGAGGCACGGAGATTCCAGGGGCTACGAGAAAGGTTATCCTCCGGAGGTGCAGGATATACAAGGTTTGCAGTCTCCTTAGGTGAGGACATAGGATAGGCAAGTTCTCCAGAGAAAGGAGACCGTTTGGGAGGAGACGACGCAGGAAGAAAAGAATCATCGGCAAAAGAGCCCTCAAACGAATCAGAGGAGGACGATGATGAAGTCCCTGGCGAGAGTTTACAAGGCGATTGAAGAGCTACAGTATGGCTTCGCGGGGGAGATAAGACAACCGGGGAACCCGGGCCAACGACATGGAGTCTCCGAAGAAAGGAATTTTCCCTCTCCACTACTTTATAAATAGTACTTTGTGAATGGTCATCGTCATCGTCTTCACCCTCAGCATCGGCATCCGTAAAGCGATAGTCATCCAGTTGGGACTTGCCGCCGCTTGAAAAAATTACACGACCCTGGACAGGTGTAGGATAGGACGCTTCAACGACAGGAGACACAGCAACATCGCTAGGCGAAGGAGCTACCGCCTCTTGGGAAGACGAAGCACGGACAATCGGAGAGACTTCCTGGAGCGGCTGAAGCCAGCCCGGGGAGACAGATACCACAAATTGACTCTCGAAGGGAGTGCTTTGCAGAAAGTTGTCAGCATCAGAGTCCAGCAGCAAGGGGGTGCGAAAAAGGTCCTGAGCAGGCGAGGGAGAGTCCAGGAGAGGCCTGGGCGAGTCTGCACAGGGCTGGAGACGCGCGCGGTGGTGCTTTTGGGGGCGGGGAGACAGAGAGATAGTTCCAGGGGTGAGTATGCGGGTCAGGTCCTGGTAGTAGACAGACATCGGACGCAGATAACAAAACGAATTCCGTCATAAAATGCCCCTGGCTTTGGCCCTGTTTGGCACCGGCAACACCCGGCCCTCCTTCGTGGCCGTCGCGGTTCTGCACTGCAGCGCCTCCCCATGTTTTCTCTTTTTTCCCTCCTCCTCGCCGCCTCGCTGGCCCTCACCGCCCATGCATCCGCCCTGACAACCCCCATTGCCGCCAACGAAAAGCTCTGCTTCTATGCGGACGTTGACAAGGCCGGCGAGAAGATTGGCGTAAGACCTCCACCCACTCCCGTTGTGCATTTGCTCAGTCGCCAGCCTAGTTCTACTTTGCTGTGCGTTTTCTTAGGATATGTCACGCATTTTCACCTATAGCTTTCTGTCTAGGTGCAATCTGGAGGCTCCTTCGACATAGATTATGAAGTCAAAGACCCTAATGACAAGGTCCTTCTTGACGGCCAACGCGAGCGTCAGGGCGATTTTATCTTAACTGCAAATACTGTCGGCGAATATACCTTTTGCTTTGAAAATGACATGTCTACCCTTACCGAAAAACTTGTCGACTTTGACATCATGGTCGAGAGTGAACCGCGGCGCGAGGCTCCTGCCAAGGCTGGCCAAATTTCCGAACATACAAGTGCCCTGGAAGAGAGTATATTTAGGCTGAATGGGATGTTACAAAGCATCAAACGTCTGCAAAAACAGTCAGTGTCGTCTATACAGTCCTGACGTCTAGCTGACCTGCTTCTAGCTTCCATACATCGGAAAACCGGGGTTTCTCAATTGTAAAGTCAACACAAGAGTAAGCTTCCCACATACAGCACCCTACGATTCTGACACTAGTCTTATCACCTATTTCAGCCGATTGTTCTGGTATGCTACATTCGAAAGTTTGGCCGTTGTCGGGATGGCGGTGTAAGTACCTTTTCCCCATCCTGCCACCAAGGGCATGTTGTTGAAAAGACGTTATACAGTTGCCAAGTCTACGTTTTACAAACGTTCTTCACAAAGACGGGGCGCCGATACAAGGTGTAATACATATCCCTAAAATTTCTGGACTTCATGTATTTGTATCAACTTCTTAATCACGGCACGCGTTTCCTTTTGATCTTTCAACTATGAAGCGTGTGTTATAAGACTTACAGTCCACCTTCCATTTACGAAATAGACCAGGATGTGTCCCTTTTCAAAGGAGCGATACACGCCGGCGCGATCGGGCCAATTCAAACCCATGATCGCGTGGACAAATTTTAAGATTGTACTTGATACTGCCCCATGAAGAGGAGGCTTGTTTCCATTTTGCAACACTCCCATTCTAACTTAATCCTCGCTGTGCCTACGGGCGCGTCGAGGCTCCGACTCAGACTCTGGGGTCAACCTCATCCGACTCCGATTTTGATCCGTTGATGATCAACACTATCCCTCGTCCCGAAACCGAGTATAAGGTTGATCCTGACAGCAAAAATGGCGCTAAAATCGGTACCGGTGGCCTTCTCCCGCGGCCTCGAGGCCACCGCCTGGCTTAATCTCCGCCGACGATGGCTCTTCAGTTGAGTCAAAATTCAGGTTCACGACTTTTACTCACTAACCTCCCTCGTCTTAGGGTTATATAACCCACTCTGCAGAGTCTGCACCATCTTTGTCTTCATCCCCAGGCCTTACCCGACACTCAAACCCGCCAAGGGGACTAAATCAAGCTTAACCATTCAAACGCCTATTCCATCTCCGACGATCAAACGCGAAGCGAAGAAGGAACCCGCGTCATTATCACAACTTTGCCTCTTGAACTCTACCTTTTCTCCGATCCACCTCTACAAGCACCTTACGATTTACCACTCCCATGTCCCGTCCGTCGCTGGAAACATTTTCACTCAGCCATCGCAGCTCGTTCTATCAACATCACTCGGCCCCGCCGTCGGGTCCAACCGCTACCGCCGTTACCTCACCAATCAACTCCCATTCGAATCCTTTGAGCAGCGAGGATGCGCGGCTGCTTGACCCATCTTACCTCTCTTCTGTCCCACCGTCCTCTCAACAGTGGCTGCACAACGGGGATGCTACATCACTCACTCACATAGCACCCTATGTTGACCCCCAGGGCACGCTGCATGATCCTGATTACCGCCCTTTCCCCCTCATCAGATACACCAAACACTCCACTCCAAGTCCGTTTGCTATTCGAAAACCCTACTGGGAATCTGAGGCAGACGACCTCGACGCCGAGTTCGGAGACACTTTCAGGGACGGCGATGATGATGGTTATGACACTGACGACAGTCTGTCAAGCACACCGACATCGACCACACCGTTCATCTGCTATTTCCTCCAGACACATCCTCTTGGAACTCCGTTGCGTGCCAGATCCCCACCTCCTCACTTACTCGGTGAAAAAAATAGAGTAAACAATTGTTTTGGATTGGGTAAAAAGCATAAAGGACGTCAGGGCCGTGGAGGAGGCTGCCGATCACAAGCTGCTTCATACATGCGTGCAAAGTTCTCTACTGGTGTTATGGGTCGCAGTTCTGGTTTTACGCATTCTCCGAAAGCACCCACAACTCCTTCCCTACCCGCGGTTGCGCAGTATGCGGAAAATGTCTTGGCTAGCCCTGACCCGATGGATGACGTGAGTATGACTAAAGGAAGAAGAGGTTGGGGCGCCGGTCGCTTATGGAAAAAAGGAGAGAGAGATTGAGCGTTAAACATTAGGTGCTGATATCGTTTTTTTTTTCCATTTATCTATCTAGTTTAACTTTAAAGCATTAGTCGGTTCGCTTATACTTTCTTTGTCGTATAATTAGCCTCGGTTAATATTTGTATCCAATAGACTACCTTGCAGCATACGGATGATGGTTGGAATTCATATAAGGATTAAGCTTCAAGGAAGTATATGTTCATGTTAGAGCTTGTTTTGCAATCTAGCTCGAAATCTGCGATGCAAGCGGGCTGAACCAATGCTAGTTCGCCAAGGACTTGACCGTTGCACCTGACATTCCGCCACCGACGAGCACGTCTTCGGATTCTCATGGATTGCAGTCAGCTATCGGGGATACCCTTCACCGGACAGCAGGTGATTGCCCCTGACCGACCTCCGGGCCGCCAGCCCGCCTTGCACAGCGTCTTCTCCATGGCACCGCCTGGTCTCTGTGCCCGGCATGTCGACCGTAGAGACTATTCTGATCACTGGCTCTGCGGGCTTTCTGGGTAGCCTTGTAGGCACTTCTTGCGCTTCGATCGTCTTGTCCGTTCTGATCGTGGTCTGATACTTAGCTGGGTCGAAAGCTAGTTGAGAATGTTAGCCAATCCACACGCCTCCTCCTGACCGACGTTGTTGAGCCTATTCCTCCGCCGGGCTCCCATGCAAAGGCCTTCAAAGCCGACATGACAGATGCAGGTCAAATCCGGCAGCTGTTTGAGACTGACTTTGGCGTTCCCGACACGATTTATTGTATGCATGGGATCATGTCCCGTGGCGCTGAGGATAACTTTAATCTTGGTCTCAAGGTTTCTAATCAGCCTTGTACGCAATCCTCCTCCACCCGCTCATCATAGCCTCGCCTAGATCAATGTCGACTCTGTGGTATCTCTCCTCCAGGTCGCACGGGATTACGGAGCTCGGGCGAACAAATTGATCAAGTTCATTTTCACTTCTTCACTCGCAGTTTATGGTGGTCCATTGGTTCGTCGACCATGTAATCGGTATGCGACTATATTTCAACGGCTTACCTTGCAATATAGCCAGAAATCGTAACTCCATCCACCATTGCTACTCCTCAGGGTGCGTATGGCATGGAAAAGCTTACATCTGAGCTCTATGTCAATGAATTCACCCGCCGAGGTTTTATCGATGGTCGTATCTGTCGACTCCCGACTATTGTTGTGCGACCAGGTCCGCCAGCCGCTGCTACTTCATCATTTTTCTCAGGTATGCCATCCTGAACATAACGTTCCTAATTGGCTGACATGATTTATACTTTCCCAGCCATTATCCGAGAGCCATTGAGTGGCCAGCGAGCAACATGTCCTATCGGCAACTCGAGAGCTTCCCCAGAGCTGGACCTTCCCGTGTGGCTTGCTTCACCAAGGACGACCATCCAGAATCTCGTTCTAGCTCGAATGATCCCGTCCAACAAATTCTTTCCTCATACACGCGTTGTCTGTTTGCCAGGTTTCACGGTGACAATTCGAGGCATGCTTGAGGCATTGGAAAGAGTTGCCGGACCTGAAAAAGTAGAAATGATTGATTTTGAAGATGATTGTTGACTGTAGACAACGTAGATACGTCAGCTTTCAGCTGAGAGAGAACAACTGGATTGATATCACCTGTAGACAACGTAGATACGTCACTACAGGAAAACAATGTCAATAGAGAAAGAAAAGGAGGTAAAGGAACACACATACGCTTTCAGCTGAGAGAGAACAACTGAAAGCGAATGTAGGAAGAACGCGACAAGTAATCTACGTAGTCACATGATAATCTACACGCATCACCTGACTAATCTATATAGCGTCTTTATGCATTTTCAACACACCCCCACAGAAAGACAGCGTAATAGAATCAGAATAGAGAAGTGGTTGAATAGAAGAACAACATGAATAATTGTGAAGAGAAATGAGAAATAAAAGAATGTTGAAACAGTTTTTCATGAAGGAAGAATGACGATACCCAAAGATTCACGATGTTTTTCAAACAGCGGTTGTGATAATGGCTTGGTCAGGATGTCAGCAGGCATCTCGGCGGTTGGTAGCCAAGAGGTTTTGAGTTCTTTACCCATATACTGGCGGAGAAAGTGGTGCCGTACATCGATGTGCTTGGTTCGAGATGAAATGACTTCACGATTAGCAATTGATATAGCTGCGGAATTGTCGCAAAGGATAGGATAAGAGGATGGTATAGGAATATCCAGAAGCATCAAGAACGTTCGGAGCCACAGTGCCTCCTTGACTGCATGAGTCAAGGCGTAGTATTCGGCTTCTGCGGATGACAAGGCTACCGACTTTTGTTTGACCGCCGACCAGGAGATACAGCAACCGAAGAAGAAAAAACAAAAACCTGCTATGCTTCTTCGATTGTTGATGTCCGACGCCCAATCAGAATCTGAAAAACCGCAATGTTGGATAAAACCTTGAATACTCGGCGGAAACTGATCATTTCTTCGTCCGAATATCATCCCCATTTTTCTAGTGCCTGCAATATAACGCAAAACGTTCTTGGCTGCTATCATGTGTTTTCGTGTAGGGCTAGAGTTATGTTGACCCAGAGTCATGCATACATATGCTATATCGGGTCGAGTGCACAGGGAAAGATATAGAAGACTTCCGACTAGACTTTGATATTTGGGTTTCAAATCTTCGTCAGAAATTGCAGGGAGTGCTCCCGGGGGAGGTTCCTTCATTTCTGAGAGCTGTGTCTTGATCGGTATCCCAAGTGGAGGCACGTCGACCATATTATAATCTTCTAGCAAATCGGAGATAAACGCTTCTTGTGACAAATATACAATTCGCTTTGAACGATCTCGTATGATCCGACAGCCAAGATATAATTGCGCAGGGCCTAAGTCAACAATTGTAAGACGTTTGCGGAGTTGCATCAGGAACCAGTCGTATAGTTCTCGATTTGTGCAAGCAGTTAGGCCATCATCCACATGAATTGGTACAAAGAGTTGGAGTTTTCCTGAACGCGGCATGGGAATGGTAGGGTTGGGTGGAGTAGTCCATGAACCGTAAAAGAAAGCATGATCGACTTCACTCCGCTTCATGCCAATGCCGCTCATTACTGTTAAAATCAATTGATAAAACTCGTAGGCTGCTTGTTTAAGACCATAAAGCGCTACGTTGAGTTTCAACACTAATGAAGGATCGGCAAGTGGGAAGCCTGGGATTTGGCGGATATATATGTCTTGTCGTAAACGCGCATGAAGGAAAGCGGTTTTACAATCCCAGCCATAGAGTTCAAGATCGTTCACTGCCGCAAGTGAAAGGACTACCCTGATGCTCGCCATTCTCGTCACCGGAGCATATGTTTCACCATAGTCTTCGGGACGCTGACTGAAACCCTTTGCTACTAACCGGGCTTTTTCTTCTCCTTCCTTTGGCACCCCCATATCGTCCAGTTTAAATGCAAACACCCATCTCACGTCAATAGCTTTACGTCCTTTCGGTAAAACACACTCATCCCAAGCTTTCATTTTCATCAAACTTTCGTATTCCCTTTCCATCGCTCTTTTAAACATTTCCCAATCCCTTCGTTTTTGTGCCTCTCGATAACTCTCCGGCGCCTTGTTGTAACCATATGACGTTGCTACCATCGCTATGGGATTATCCAGTAGAAGTAATCTCGTCAAGATATCTTCACATTCCTCCATCGCGAGTTTAGTAAATTCAGCCACATAGTCTCCATGAACGATCTCTTGTGTATCTCCATATGCGATGAGAGCCCTGATGGTTTCCGGTGAGTGAATTGGTTTGTTTCCCACATTCCGTTTTGATCGTCTGATGGCACGTTCTTTGATCTCATCAAGATACATTTCTCCTTTAGCTGTTCGTACTCGGCGTACATCAACACCCCCATCCAACGAGGTTGGAAGAATAAGAGGGCGCGGAGTACCCAGGCGACCAGGACGTGACTCATCGAACACGACATCAGCGGAAAACGAATAAGAGCCAGATGTGGAGCGGACACGCCAGCCAATTCTACCCTCCTCGTAACCAACGAAAATTGCTTCATAGCGGCGAGGACCAGCTTTAGTACGCTTTTCTGGAGGTATGATGGGATAGCACAGGCACCCCCATACACGAAGGTGAGAGAGGTCTGGCTTATGACCAAAAATACGTTGAAAAGGAGTAATACCAGATGGCAGAGTGGAAGTAGGTAGCCGGTTCCGGAGGTATTGAATCGTCAGGACAGCATCTCCCCAAAATTGATCAGGCAAGCCTGAAGCAGCGAGAAGTGTCTGGCATCCATCCTCGAGAGTACGTATGAATCGTTCAGCTTTTCCATTCTGATAATGAGCATAGGGAGCAGTCACTTGAGCAAGAACACCTGTTGAACGCAGGTGGTCCCCGAGCTTACCCGCAACAAGTTCCTTAGCACCATCAAGACGAACGGATCGAACAGAAGCAGAACACTGTTTCAACAGGAACGCTTCAGCCAAACAAAACGATTCAAAAACATCCGTTCGGGAGGAAAGCAGATATGTAAAACCGAAATTGGAATAATCATCCAATATGGAAAAAGCATATCTGGCCTTCGAAGGAGTCCGAACCGGCCAAGGACCACATACGTCAACATGGAGTAGGCCCCCGACGATATCAGCACGACCACCACGAGAGGGATGACTCTGTTGAGCTCCCTTTCCGATAGTACAGGAAGGACAAATATCGCGGACGAAATCGCCAACAACAGTCACACCTTTCACATAATCTTTTGTGAGTGCTGAACGTGTGGCATCGAGACCCAGATGACCGAAGCGTTGATGCCAAAGGTCAGGTGTCAAAGGGATCGAGGTAAGGAGAGATATTGCCCCAGAGGAAAGCTGTCGGAGGGTATTGATATATTGACAGCGTAACCATGAAAGTCCGCCGCAAGAAGTGACTGGCAAATCGAGAAGAGTACCGTCGACGCGAGCCAGTGAAAGAGCTGTTACACCGGGAGATGTAAAGGAGCACGATACACCCGAAGAAACAAGTCGACCGACGGATAGGAGGTTAACTGGAACTGCTGGAGCGAAGAGACAACCACGCAGTTGAACGCGAAGAAGTCCTGAGGGGAATTAAAGCAGAGGCATACAGTACCACGGCCAAGGATAGGAAGTTGAGAGTTATTAGCGGTAGACACAGGTACCGTGAATGAATCATCGAGCGTTGAGAAAAGATCTTTGTTATTGAAGATGTGATGAGTCGAGCCCGAATCCAGTAGAGCCTCGAAGGAGCCGATAAATCTCTCATCTTCTAGCATGACAAGGTCATCATCACTCGCTTTGCAATTCATCACAACGGGTGGATAGAGAGAAGAAGAGAAATCGGCATTAATGGAAGACGGCAGTACAACATTCGCACTATACATTTCGTCATCATTGTCCCCACCCCCATCGTCCAAAACAATTTCATCAACAGCTTCAACTGGTTCCTCAGCCTGAGCGGTAAGATGAGCCTGAGGTCGTGGTTTGAAATTTGGATCACGACGTGTAGAAGAATTCGCAGCAGGAGGTTTTGCAGCTGATGTAGAAGGAACTGTATTACGATCGCGATCTCGAGTAAGAGTTTTCAAGGAAGAGGAGCTGTCTTTCAAGCGGAAATTATGAAGGATCGATTGATCAAGTAGACGTCGAATGGTGCTGAAGACGAAATCGACTCTCAAGTTAGGATTTGATGCGACTTGATCATAGGCGTCAGTTTTTATGGACGCGATTATTCCAAAGGAGGGGAGCGGACGGAAGAAGGTATCAAGAGCATGGACAGCATCGATTCGATATTGAGAATCGCAAACTCGGCTAAAGTCAGCGAGCCAGCGTTTGCAATATCCCTTGATGTCAGTACCCGGCTTCAAATGGAGAAGGTCCTCCCATACTGATCTCCCGCCAATCCAATCACGATTGGAATGATGAAGACGTAACGCTTGGTATATCTCTCTCGCGTTACCACCTCGTTTGACCGTAGCGATTGACCCAGCCACTTCTTTAGTGATTCTTCCCAAAAGGACATGTCGTGCGATGCTATCCACAGACTGCCAGTTTCGTGCAGCATGTAGTTCATCATTTGTGGGGAAGCGGATAAAGTAGGGCAAATCGACATGGAGTAAATTTGATTTGGGGGATCGTATGCAGGGTCGTAAATGTGGTCCAAATATCCAAGGCCGTCGAGTATCGTTCGGACACCATCATCCCAAGCATCGAAGTTTGATGATCCCTCCAGATAGTCCAAGTTTGAAAGAGAAGGGATAGTACGAGGAGAAGAATTAATAAGAGAAGGAATAGAAGAATTATTAATTATAGGTGCAGCAGTCGACGCCGGTACTACATAAGAAGGGGGGGTTGAAGCGAAGGTGGCTGCTGTCCATATGGCAATCCTTGAGTAGGATGCGAAGAAAAATTAAAAGGTTGAGAATAAGGTTGAGAAAAAACATGCTGAGGAAAGAAATAAGGCTGTGTTTGGTTTTGAAAATAAGGAGGATAAGGAGGATGATTATAATTTGAAACGAAATTATTGGTCGGATGAGGAGGATGTTGTGAATAATTATTTTGAAAAGGTGGATGAACTGGTGGAATTGGTGGAACTGGTGGAATTGGTGGAACTGGGTAATTAGGAACGAATGGTGAAGGTAAGGAAGGAGTGCCCGAAGGTCTATTCCCCAAAATTGGTGAAGGGTAAGACTTGTATTTTCTGAATGCAAAAAGGGGATTGAGGCGACTGCTCATGAATCGTTGGCAATGCCGGATGTGAAGAAAAATGGGGATTAAAGGTGGGAGCTTCGGGCGCTGAAGGGTGAAGGGAATTATTGGATATATGCGCAAAGCGCTGAATCGGAGGAAAATGAATGTCTATGCTACCAGACGAAGGATTACTATTTAATGAAGAAGAATGTGAAACAGAAGGATTCAAAAAAGGATGATTTGGTTGTGAATTTGAAAGCAAAATACGGTTACCATCTGGAGGGTTCAATGCTTGTGATATTGAGGAAGTGTCATTGCCGAAATTTGGTGGGGGATTTCGTAGTCGTCGTCCAGGCATAATTTTATGATTGTATGCGGTTGAATAACTTGGTTTGGGTGGATATATGCGTTGCAATCTATCCTGATAATCTATAACTCGTGAGCTGTTTGAAATCTAACGTACCCTACAGTCGGTTTATGGCGGGCCCATAACCTGTTGACTGTAGACAACGTAGATACGTCAGCTTTCAGCTGAGAGAGAACAACTGGATTGATATCACCTGTAGACAACGTAGATACGTCACTACAGGAAAACAATGTCAATAGAGAAAGAAAAGGAGGTAAAGGAACACACATACGCTTTCAGCTGAGAGAGAACAACTGAAAGCGAATGTAGGAAGAACGCGACAAGTAATCTACGTAGTCACATGATAATCTACACGCATCACCTGACTAATCTATATAGCGTCTTTATGCATTTTCAACAATGATGAAACAAACAGACGTCTTGTGTCATCCTGGCCTGCTACCTTCGATTGCGAGTACGCCACAGGACTAGGGTTCCAGAATGACTCGGAAGGGATGGATCGCGTTATCTTAGACTTCATGGATATGACCAAGAGCGGTAACGCACCCTGACGCCTTGTTAGTTGTGTATTAGAAGTAGCTGATGAACCCCAGTTGTGACGTTAAATTGTGAATAGCGAGGTGTTCTATTTCGTGTTAATTGCTTTGTCTTGTAAAGGCGCTGTACTAAATATATGATCCATTCCTGACTTCATATTGTGCCATCATCTGTGTTGTTTCCCGAGCCACAGTCTCTCCCCGCTCCTAATTCAATGCATTACTGTCATTCTATCCCGAGGGCCCGGGAATGGTTGGCGACCGGATATGTAGTCAACGAGCCGAAGGTGTTCATGAGATTTGTCGACCATTAAAGCTACAACATGCTTCCGCTGAGGGTAAGCATTGGGAGCTTGCTTGCCCAATTGTGTCAAAGAAAAGGCGGTTGAAAGGAGTATGATTATAACCATCACCAACGATTTCAGACATATAAATATAGACCATCGTTGAGCAGCACGACTGTAAACGCCAAAAATGTTGCTTGTATTTCGCATGATGCGGGCGGGTCGTCAACGAATGAGAGCATTCGAAGGAGCCACCACGAATTATAATTATTTCCGACTCCAAGCACTCCGATAACGGTACAATATATGTAGCAGGACTTGAAGTGTAACATGGCGGCTTCTTTGAATTCTACCCTCATAGTCTATAAGAGTTTTGGCTTAGTGTACAGATGCAACGAGGAGCGGAGTATTAGGTAGGGAGAGAAAGAACTGGAGGGGTAGCGTTCCTCTTGAATATGATTGTTGTAAAACCTGGCCAGAGTCAACGTGTAACTGCTCTGGTACCCTCGAAACCAACAAGTTTTCTCTCATCTCACAAAGAGGCGTTTAGAGCGCAATGGCCGTGCAGCTCCAACCCTCCCTGTTTCTTGTTGATACAAGCGGTATGCTTCGCGTAGATGATCAGGGGCAAGTGGGCCGGTCTCGCCGCGCCTGATTTGTACGGCTCGAGCTGTATGACGAGGAAACTGTGAGTTTGAAGTCTCTGAAGAGGCGGTCACACATACCCTTCTCCACAATCTCTCCTACAAAGACTTTGGAGAAACCAGCGATAATTTGGGCAACAGGTTGGGAGACTTGTTGGCCTAGGCTCTGCTGTATTACCTGTGGAACCGTACAGTTATAATATGAAGCATGCAGCAAATGTTTCAGCTTTACCTTTCTGACAGCTTGTTTCGGTAAAGCGTGCCTGCGATATGCCTCAAATCGTTCGTACTGCTCAGGTGTGAAATTGTCCATGAGGATCCTTTCCAATGAGTTGACCAGTTTAGTACATCACTTGAATAACGAAAGGGGACGCGTACTTTAAATTATCTTTTGATTGCGTATTCCAGCTCTGTTGCGCAGAATAGTCATCATCAGCCATGGCGGGCAACAGTTCATCGTCAACGTCAGCATCTTCATCTATCCCTAACTGCCTCACACCAATCGATGGTGGAGGCATAGATCCAACAGTACTTGCAGCTATTGTTTGAGTGTCGACTCCAACAGTGGGATGGGCAGGAGTATCGCTTTGCTCCCCTCCAACGGCCTGTGATTGCGTGCGTCTCGATATTCCCCCTTGAAGGATACTGCCTTCGGCATCATCCCCGGTATTTGTAGGCCATTGGACTTGTTGGAATTGGGGTGAAGAAGCAGAGAATACTGGGCTGGCCGTAGAACTGCCGGGTGCGGGACTGTCGACCCGTGGCGAGCTGCTTCCAAGGAGATTCTTTGGCTTTCTTCCTCGCTTTGCCCCGGTACCAGAACCTCGTGGTCGGCCCCGGCCTGCAGGTGTGGGCGTTTGGGGCACCACAGGAGACTGCACGGATGAATTTGCGAAGGTAAGAGGAGTTGTGAAATTAGATATAGGCGAGGTCATGGCATAAACGAGGTTCAGTCAGGTTTAAGGTAGTCTATATGTTTCGTTTCCCACGGTCTATATGAGATATGTACAAGATACCCAAAGTATGTAGTCGGTGCTCAGCGCTCAGCACTGGGGCCATTGCCTTTTTTTTTGTTTTTTGCAGCGTCACGGGTCTGTAGAAAAGTAATTCATGAGCCGGGTCTCTTAGAATTACCCTCATCCAAGTCACTATCATGCTCTAGGAGTCCACTTTCGAGAGAGTCTTCATTCATATCCGTCAATGTAATGGTTGTCTTATCGTTCTCCGGCGTTGGGCTTGCTTCCTTTGTGAGCTTTGAATTCAATGAATAAATAATTATCTAAATTTTCGAGGGCTCACACTTACTGCGACATACAAAGCGCACGTTATGATTGTGAGTGTTCCAATAATAGAGAGAACCGATGGCGCTACATGGAAAAATACTCGCTCGAGTATCGTAGCGAAAACGATCTGCACGATAATTGTTCAGGCAGTTGGAAGAAAAATAGGCGTTTGACTCGCCTGTGTATATATTGCAAGCGATCCCCGGCTGGCGGTTTCGCGAGCTAGCCCCATAGTCAAGAGGATCTCCAGCCAAAATCAATATCAGGTATGCAAGGACAGTTTCTTCCTTACCTGCGCCACAAACCCGAACAAACCAATCATTACCAACATAAGGAGCCATTCAAGTTTATTTGGCACAATAAATTTCGATTTTGTCGAGACCATCCTTGGGCAAAGATGAGCACACGACAGCCCAAAAGACATAGTGTTGAACCTCAAGCTCTTACCCAATGGAAGCAACAACAACGCAATACGTAGAAAAGGAAACCAGAGAGTGAAGAGGGTGTGCGCGTTTACCAATAGCTCGCAAAGTGGTATCTATAGATATATCAGCCAAGGAGGTTAGACCCGCAGAAAATATAGCTCACAAGCCCCGGTTGATCCCAGTACACCGAGTAACGCTACCCTGAATACGGCTATAGTGTCATATCACCGTCAACTTTAAACTAAGACATACCCTACAGCAATCAATCTTTGATTAGGTGTCACGTCGTGTGTCGAACCGCTAGCGACTTCTCCAGCTTGCGGGGTCTCTGGTACATTACTGCTGCCTCCACCAAAAAGGAAAGGAGGTCGTGCAATGAGAACAACCCCTACCAAGCTCAAAACTGGGGTCAGATCAGTATACGTAAAAGTCTCAGAGGTTCGGGGGTATTTGCTTACTTCCAGCGAAGGCTTCCCTTCGCGCAAATTTCTCGCCTAAAAATAGCGCGCCGGCTGCCGCAGTGCATAACGGAGCGAGAAAGGTGAGGACTGTAGCATCGGAAAGGGAGAGATACTGTAGTGAGAAGTAGATGCCAAACAGGCCAAAAAAGCTGGATGGAGCAAGTCAGACCGACGCTGATAACCCAAAAACCCACTACGTACCCTGTAAACCCCCGAAACGCAAGTAAAAGTCGGACACCCTGAGGACCCAGAAAAGGATCTGGTACGCCAGTCGATAGCCTGACCCGTTTATGTAAGTTGGGCAAGGCTCAAGCATGGATGTGACCAGCTGACTCACATATATGTTATTGAACATATGAGGGTGATGCCCTGCGCCAAACCTCAATACAAGGAGGGCTGGATAACAGTCAGAAGACGGCTCACCATCCGCACGATTATAAGCTTAAGGGTTTGTAACAGTCAGTCCATCAGTCAGAAAAACTGACGAACATGACAGACCTCAAGTGCAGATACGGGAGGGTCTATGCTATTGAGCTTTTTGACTGCCACATTCATGAGGGAGAAGAACATCTGAGAGGCTACAACGAGCAGAAGCCCGACATTCCGTTGATAGACGCTTTTCAACGATGAAAACGCCTCATGTAGCCGCGCCCGCTTTCCCGTATGGACAGGGCTGGAACTTGACGGAGGTACGGGTTGGGTCGTGTGACCTTGGGTGGGTTGCGCCAAGTCTGCATAATCAGGACTTAAAGCTGTGTAGGCATAGGTGGAGGACATGGGGGTCGCAAAAAGAAATGGCACAGGTTTGGCGCGCCCTTGCCGATCACCATGTCCTTGGTTCGAATTGTGCCGTCTGGAACCTCTTCCGAATGTTCACATGGTAAAAAGGTCGTCACGTTAATGTCATGATCCTCGAATGATGGCTATCTTTAGCACTACCCCAGAATTTGACTAGGATCTGTGTTTATCTTAATTTGCTGAGATGTGGATTGCTCCCCTCGGCAAGAATACCACTGGCCAGCACCAGTGGCAATTGAAATACGCTCGACAAAAGAGCTATTGGACAGGAGTTTCATGTGGGACGAAAAAACTCGTTGATATCAGGATAAGAGAACCTACGTAATCTACAACCTCATGACCTTGACACATTCTGATATGGCAAACTCGCCGAAGGATATTCTGCGAGGAATAGATGTTCTCGTTCATTCGCCATCCATCTATGTAAATCCCTCAACAACCTTCATATGGACAAGAGGCCGCTATTATGACTCACATTAACAATTCATTCACATAATCACGGATCAAATGCACACTCTCCGTATCCAATGTTGAGCATGCGATCATTTGTGGGAGCGAGACTGGTAGACGTCAGTCATTACCATTCACTGACAACGGTTATGACTCACCGAGCATCCGCAAAAAAATGTTCGGCGCCATACACCTGACTCATTTCCTTCTCCTGTCCGACAATGACATGGGCACCTGTAATATACTGTTTTCGAACACTAGCATACTGAGGTCGTTCAAACCGGTATAGGAGGTTGGCACCGAGCGATCGATCGAAATAACATGTTAGACCTGAGACGATCGTCGGCAAAACAAGCTTCGGTTCTCGAAGGCTTTTTTTTTACGGTGGCTCAGCTGGCTTCAGGGGTTAAAGAGTCATTGAGCTTACTGTGCGGGTTTTGTTTCAAGCTTGAGCATATAGTCCTGCCACTCGTCCAGTAATTCTTGAACGTTTGGTGACCGAGGCAGCGATACAAGCTGTAGTAGTGGCTCATTAGGACAGTGATACGAGACATGAAATTTAAGACTAGCCTGATTGTTCTTCGTGATAGCCTCCCAATCGTCCACAAGGACAACCTTCAGAGTGTCTGGGACGTTCATCTTCATATCCGGCTTCTTGTTTGCATCATCCTACAGAGTTCCTGGGTCAGCGCACGAGCAAAGGGCGACACGGGGGATAGGACCTCTTCTCTGCCACGTTTCGTTCCCCGTCCGCCATCTTTTCTCGCCCCAGTCCTCGTCCCGGGGCCTTTTGTGCCGGCGCCATGGTGTGCCCTGGCAGACGACGAGGCGCCGCCGCCATGGCCGGTGTGCGGAAGGGCAGTTGCCTGCAGACTTTTTTGAAGCGCGATGTTTTGTTCGTTGTGTTTCAGAAGCCGAGTCGACGGTACCCATTCGTCCCAACTAGAGCACGAGGACAATATGACGGCCAGGGAGACAAATTAAGGCGGGCAGAAGGACAAGGCAGGAGCGTAGACACACGTTTGTTTCCATCCCTTGTAATGGACGAAGTAATGCGGACCAGGAATGCCAGTGGGTGCGGCGTTCTCGTCGTAGTTCATCACCGGCTTTAGAACTTTGGCCTCGTAGATGAGAGGCCCATGGTAGCACAAGACGCGTTCGTTGAGGTCGTACGAGACTTCCGTCGGGGTCGACATGGTGGTGGAGAAGAGGATGATGGCGGTTGATCTTCCTCCATGCCCCCGACTGTCCTCTGGCCCGCGGGACTCCCCAGAAAGTCAGGCTTCGTATATGGATGGAAGACACCTGCATACTGCGTCGCCGGGCTTCTCGACGCGGACACCGTGAGCAGTCCGCCGCCACGCTCGACGTCTACTCATGAGTATTCCAGCGAACCAGCGCGACCCAGGCACTGAGTCTCGCCTGCATTGCCCCTGCGTGGCACACACTGCAGGACTCTTGTGGCGGACAGCCCGAGGTGCTGGGCTACTGCGAATACAGCGCGTCTGCGGACGAATATGTCTTTGTGTCGTGGTGAATACAGGAAATCCTCCGCCCGTCGTGCCCGCCCCCTGATCTCGCTACAGGAAGACCCAGCCCGTGCTCATCCTATACCACCGTCACCCACTCAATTCCCTGAGGTTCTACGCCTTCAACACGTCTGTCTTCGTTCCTCCTACCGCTGCCCAGAATGGGCCCTCGGGTGCCTTTGCTAGGCTTTCCACTCATGACTTTACCCGGCCAACTCGCCCGCACGTTGGAAACGCTCTCAGTCAGGTCACCCTTAACCAATTTAATGCCTCAAAGCTGCTCGAGGCTACTATTGCTGATTCTTCCGCCCGCATGCTGCCCGCAACCGCGGCCGTTCTGTTTTCCATCAGTGCTCTCACAACACTGCTTTCTCGGCCCATCCATGCACTCTCTCATCTCGTCGACACTCTCGTAAATCTACCGGTCACACCATCTTCCACCCTAGGAGACCTTTCCGCCGTAATCCAACAAGTCACAGTTCGCACAGAACAATCCAAATATTTTGTCACCGAGATACCCCACCTTCGTAATCGCGGCAAATCCGATATCACAAACTACGCCGTTCGGTATACCCACTTCTTCAATACCATATGGATGATACTTAATGACCTCACTATCGGGATGGCATTTGGGTCGTTTCTGACAGAAAACTCTTCAAGGCTTGCAGAGTCCGTGAATAAACTACTTCGCATGTACCTTGTTCATAAAATCATCTTCACCCTTCATTGGCTCGACTCTTGGCCGGCAGGCCTCAAACTCAACACCGAACTGAGCCGCTTTTATTCTCATATGTTCACTGCGTTTATACGTCTTTGGCTGGGTGGCCTTGCCAGAGTAATGCCTTATAGTACAAACGTCATTCATCTACTTGGGATTCTGAGCACTTGTGGTGGGCTGTCACTTCTCATATCGGCCATCATGGATATTGTCGCTATTTCTACGGCGCATATCTATGCGTGTTATTTTTTCACTGGCTTGATCTACCATCGAATGTTGAAAACTGCGGGTTCACTGTTCAATCTCTTCCGTGGTAGGTAATTTACATGAATACATCCATACTCTCTCTTCTGATTTACGTTCTTAGGTAAACGGTACAATGTCCTGAGAAAGCGAGTGGATTCTTGGGAATACGATATGGACCAACTTCTCTTCGGAACTATCCTATTCACCCTTCTCGCGTTTCTATTTCCGACCGTGTTGATCTATTACGCATTCTTCGCCATCGTACGTCCATCCTTTCATCGCTCCAAGGGTGGGAGATTGACCAAATCCATACCTTGTCCCCCCCCCCCTCCGCAGATCCGTTTTGGCATTCTGTTACTACTCGCGTGTATGGAATTCCTGTTGGCCCTCGTCAACCACTTTCCCCTCTTCTCTCTGATGCTGAGCGTGAAAGATCCTTGGAGAATACCAGGTATACAAAACCTACCAAATTGCAATTTCGGTATCTATTAAAAACCCTTCCATAGGTGGTATAATCTTCGTATCGACCCGACCTAAACCACAATCAGAAATGGGAGTGACCCCAGTCTTGTAATCGAGGTACAATATCAAAACATTCATTTCTCCTTCCCGAGATCATTTCATTAACTCGATGAAATTTTTTTTTTTTTTCCCCCTCCAAGAACCAACCTGTCCCATTATCCCTTCTCTTCTCCAAATACGGTTAGTCCAAAAATGAACTTATAATTTTCTTCTTGAAACATGCCTAAAAAAAATTTTTTTTTTTTCTCTTCATTTCCTCCCCCTTTTTTTTAGTGAAATTATCCGGTGTGCTGGCACGGCATTACAATCCTCTAAGATTAACATGGTGCCTTCTCAAAGGCGAACACCTCAACGCGATTCCTCGGCACGAAATCGGGGATCCTACCACCATCGCCAAACAAGACAACGACGACGTCACCACCGCGTCAACGTCAACGTCGTCGTGAGACTTTTTGTGCCATAGGTAACTCACATGTATGGTCCGGAGCAATATTTTGAGACCCCATTATTCTGTACGGTACCCTGCCCCGGGTAATACTTGAACCGGAAGGTAGTTCAAAACGAGACGGCATCCCAATTGACAGCTTCTAATTTAAAGTTTGACCTCCCCCCCTCCCCTCCCCTTTCTTAAACCTTTTACCAGGCCAAGAAAAGTATTACTTGATGATTACATGCTTTTGTATTGTTGTCACAACTCGTAGAACATCGATCAGAATCTATCAAACCTCATACACGCTCGAATGTTCTACTCGCTCCCTCAGCCCAACAGCTCCCGATGAGGTAACAACATTCAAACTTTTTGTTATTCATTATGTCGCAATTACACTGGGAAAAAAAAAATGACGGTACAAAACAATACCAATGTACTCAGTAATACACACTACCCAAAAAGAAAGAAAGAAAGAAAAAAAAAACAATCAGGAACTAAAGGATGAGGGATGAAAATGCACTTGTGAAGAGATGCGGGGGTAAAGGGGCCAAGGTTCATCTATAAATAAGTGAGAAAACGGTCAAAACATATGCAAGAGAAAACACATGAGAAAGGCTAAACAATGGTAAGTGAGAATCAATGCGTGACAGTATGGACACAAGCGACATTGAGAGAGAAAAAAATGAGAAAAAAAAATGACGGAGGAAGGCGCTGTACATTAGATAAATATTAATGAGCTACATTTTTTCAACCTACCGACAACTTATGGGGAAGCAGCAACGAAAGAGGGAACCAGGCAAAGAAGCACAGCAAGACGTTAGGTCACCCGTGACCAGAGGTACTGAGTAAAAGAGGCGCAGGAAAGAAGAGCATAGCAGCCGGTACTGCAAAGTGACAGGGGTGTAATAGTAATCAAAATGGAGAAAAGAGCAGATCACGCGGGGGGGTATCACTGTCGTCAAAGCCATTCCCAGGAATCGGTGAATTATAAAGGAGGACCAAAGGGTAGAGCACGGAGCGTTGCATAGCTGCAAGAGTTCTCCCTGAGATAATGGATGTGCAGCACCGAGAAGGTTCGCGAGAGGATCGGCAAAATCCGATTGGGATCATCCAAAGATATAAAGGGGGTCTAAAATGAGGCTCCGTGTATACGGTACCTGACCGGCTTGGCAATGGGTAACGCACTGCCTATATCTGTGGAGCGAGAGACCGGAAGGGTCATACGCCAACCGAAGAATCACCTCGGACTAGTCGTGATGTTTTCGCATTACACGCTTCACAATACCGTCTGCGGCCTCTTGATTCGCTCACACTCCTGACAGAGTGGCGTGCATGAGGGCTTTTGTCCTGAGAGGAGGTTTCGGACAAGATTGTCCAGTCGTAAACATCGTCGTACTCAATACCAACGCGGCTGGCTAATCCCCTGAATAATCGGCGAAGGCCTTGGTAATCGGGGAGGTCATCAAACTCGAGTCCTCTAGCATATTTGTAGAGAACGTCAAATTCGGGAGGAAGACCAACGGTTAGGAGAGCCTCGTTAGCGAGTTTTGAGTCACGTATAAGATCCCAGGTGGCGGAGATTGGATTATAATCGGGGATAGGCTGTGTTTCATCAGAGACCTGTGGTGGTGTGACGGGGGCGCGAAGTTTACGCCACGGAAGTGTGCCGCGAAGGAAGTAGATGAGCATATAGGACAGTGACTCCAAGTCGTCTCTTCGCGCGGATTCGATTCCGAGGTGAGTGTTGATGGCGGCAAACAAGCTAGTGCCAACGCCATGGATGTCATCCTGTTTGAAGGGTATGTGATTGGAGGTACGAGAGTCGCGGAACTTTTTGGCGAGGCCGAAATCGATGACGTTGACAAGATGAGCGGATTTTCCTGTGCCCATGACGAAGTTTGCTGGCTTGATGTCGCGGTGTACGAAATTTCTTGAGTGGATGAACTCGATGCGAGATATCTTACAAGGAGAGCTGAGTGCGAAGATACAAGGAGAAGGAGTATGGGGGACATACTAGCTGGTCTGCGAGGAGGAGGACGGACTTGAGGGAGAAATGACGGTTACACATTTTGAAGAGGTCTTCGAGAGAGGGCCCATGAGGTCGATAATCATGACATTGTAGTCCCCCTGTTTGCCGGACCACATAATCCAGGGAACGCCGGTGCCGCCCATGAGAGACTTGTATATCCTGGACTCTTGCTTGAGCGGGCTGTTTCTTGCGACGGCGGGCTCGATCTTGATGGCGACCTCCTTACCAGCGATGGTATGGACGCCGAGGAAGACGGTGCCTGTAGGGTGGGTGAGGAGGAGAGAAACGGGGAGGGGAGGAAGACATACCGCAGCCGCCATTTGCGATTTCCTCCTCGAGCCTGTACTTACCCGCAAAAGTGGTGTAGTCGGCGACGGACATTGTCGAGAAGAAAGAAGCAGGAATTCGTCCTACTTCAACCGCGTTCATTAGTCAGCACGGCTTCTCGGCACGGCCCTGGGCTTATCGTCTACGGAGCCCAATTGTACTCGAGAAAGTCTCCCCCGGTCACTTCGCGAAGACTCGGTGGCGGCTAGGATGTTTCAGTACTAGCCTCTCTCACGCGTATTTCATCTCCGCCGCATTATATTCAGAGAAGAACTATTTAGGATTCGAATTTTACGACAGCACAAGCGGTAGTACAATAGCAGACGCGCCTAGTGCACAGTCAGTTCGGCTGAGGGGAACAATACGCATCCTCTGAATACCCACCAGACAGAGAAATCGCAGGTTTTCTTGACAGGTTGTTCGTATATCTAAACGGATAGCAAATCTGCAGGCGCCACTTAGAAGTGCGTATTTACTTTTGAACGAAGTGACCTACTGGACAAGGATCCCACCTATCCGGAGGTGGAAGCTCACCTCCCAAGTCAAGAAAAAGAACAGGACCCTGATTACAGGATCGATTTTGCCTATATGGGCTTGATTTTGAAGTGGAGAGAAATAAGCGAGAAGATCAAGCACTGCGCAAAAATTGAATGGCCTGACACGGAAATAGCAAAGGCGGGATAACTGCGAACCTTTAGATCCTGAACAAGGTAGTAGAAGACGCGAAGACCCTCAGGATCTTCGCTATCCTGGATGTCAACCAACGAACCAATCTTGGCAGTCTAATGGAGCGCCAAGAAGTCATTAATTGTGACAGATGGCATTGTATAGACGCGTACCTCGAAACAAATATGGTCATTGCCGACGCGGATTTCGAGTTCCTGCTTTCCGACGATATTCTTCTTGGGCCAGTTGGTGTCGTCTTCTCTGTGGAGCGCGTTACCTCTAGAGCTGTGTCAGACGTAGCAGGACTGACTTTGTGATTTCGCTTGATTCGATGATACGCTTGAGTTCTTTTACTACGAGGGGACCAATCCACACTGACAGAAAAAGGGTGAGTGGCGGAAACAGGGGAGGCGCGGAGACTATGCGTACTTTCTTTACGGATGAGGCTGTCGTTGCGGTAATTCGAGTTGTTGGCGTAACGAAGACGGCCATGAGAGTACTCGAACTCTAGGAACTCGTGGCCATGTTTTCCCGAGTGGCCAGTGCTGGAGAGGTTCCGTTGGGTGTGTTCCAGAGAGAAAGGCTGCGCGACTCACTAGTATCTGTCCAAGGTCGCGTTAGAATCATAGAATACATGGACACTGTTGGGCGCACCTGAGGTAGAATGGGTCGTTGTCGCTGGGAGCCATGGTCGGGGCGGAAAAAAAGCAAACGAGGCCGGCGTCAGAGGAGGCGAGCACGTGACCCCGGGGTGCAGCAGCAGCACGGGCCAGGGAGTCTCTTGGAGAGCAGCGATGCCCGTGGCCGAGACGGAGGCGTCGTTCTACACTCAGCTCCGGCGGTCTCTGATCGAGAACGGCGAATGGGACCAGTGAGTGGCTCGCGGGGACGTCGAGGGCGCTGCTGATCTGGCGCAGAATTCAGGCTGTGATGCGGACACGGCTGAACGAGGTCGGGTGGGTGGACGAGGTGAAGAGCGAAGGAAAAGGTAACGCGGCCTCCGATTCCGACCCGCCGCGAGCTCACCCCGGACACCCAGAGTGCGCGAGGCGGCTGGACTTTGAAGCAGTTCTCGCCCAGGTCACCCCCCACGCCCAAGGTCAGTAGCTGGATCTACGGCTCAAATATGCTATTGACATGCTGCCAGCGTCTCTCCCGATGGCGGTCAGGAAGGAGATCATTGGGTTAATCAAACGCCATGTAGAAAAGAAATTCGAGTAGCAATAGTAATGCGGGGGCGTGGGAACGCTGTTCTGTTCGGGCTGACAGTCTCCGTCGCCAGATTTTCTGTCCTCCATGTTCAGGCTGAGAGCGTTCGCCGCCGCCCGCAGAGGCGCACGGGCCAGTAGCACGTCCACCCAGTAAATACGCCCCTCTGGCCCCAGCTGCACAGCGCGCTTACTCGTTTTTCACAGGGCAGCACCGCTCGAGGTGGTCCCCGGCACCGGGCTCCAGCTCCCCCGCCTCCACCCGCGCACGCACGACATCCCCGTCGCCAACATCCACTTCCGGTCGCACCACATCCGCCTCCTCGACCTCTTCACCCACTTTGCATCGCACGCCGCGACCGCGCTCGGCATACCCGCGTCCAAGGTCATCTACCTGCCCACCCAGCGCAGGCTGTGGACCGTGATCCGCAGCCCGTTTGCACACAAAAAGTCGCAGGAAAACTTTGAGAGAAAGGTGCACAAACGCGCCATCAAGGCCTGGGACGCCGACCCCGAGGTCGTGGAAAAGTGGATCAAGTATCTACGGCTGCACGCGATGGGGGGCGTTGGAATCAAGGTGACGCGGTGGGAGCACATGCCCGTCGGCGTCGGGCAGACGATGGCCCAGGACATCGAGGTCGAGGCGGAGCGCCAGTCGCCCGAGGAGGAGATCCTGGCGCTGGGCGAGAAGATCATGAAGGAGGAGCGTACATAGATAAGATTAGATCTGTTTGTTTTCCGAGTCACGGTTTGAATGCTCGAAGAGGACATGCTCGCCCATCGATTGCGCCTTGCTGCCTTTCTCCGTCCTCCCCGCGCTCGACTCATGGCGACCCAGCCCGCTGACGTCCCGAATCCAAACTCAAAGAGCGCAGGTACCGCCCTCGTCTGCCGCCCTGCCTCCGTCTGACTTTTTACTCTATCCAGCGAAAAAAGAGGCCAAGAGGCTCGAGAAAGAGGCAAAGCTCGCTGCGAAAAATGCAAACAAGGCTGCTGCCGCACCAAAGGCCAAGGACGCTGCTCCTGGAAAGAAGGACAAGGCAAAGGACGAGGAGGCCGAGTTTGTGAACACCACCCCCAAGGGCCAGAAGAAAGGTCCGTCGCCTCTCTCTAGGCCCCAAAACGCGCACTGACGCCCTCTTGCAGATGTCTCTGGCCCTATGCCGTCTGGGTACAACCCAATTGCCGTCGAGTCCGCGTGGTACGACTGGTGGCTCGAGTCTGGTTTCTTCAAGCCCCAGTTCGACAAGGACTCGGAGGGGAACCCCACAATCAAGCCTGCTGGATTGTTCGTTATCCCCGCCCCTCCCCCAAATGTAACCGGAAGCCTGCACATTGGCCATGCCTTGACTGTCGGTATTCAGGATACTCTTATTCGGTGGTGCGTTCCATCATCCACTCTTCTTAAGCGTCCTCACCGTTCACCACCGATGCAGGAACCGCATGTTGGGAAAGACTACATTGTTCGCTCCTGGCTTTGATCATGCTGGTATCTCCACGCAGAGCGTCGTCGAAAAGAGGTTGTACAAGGTCGAGGGCAAGACGCGACACGACCTTGGCCGTGAAAGGTTTTTGGAAACGGTCATGGATTGGAAGGACGAGTGTGTCCGTTTGATTTGTCCGCTTTACTTTCATTAAAGTATTCTACAGCTACCAGGATCGTATCACTAAACAACTGTACCGACTCGGTGGTTCATACGACTGGGATCGCACTTCATTCACCATGGACCCTGTGCGTTTCTTCGATTTCCCGCTAGGAATACACACACTGAATATCAGATCTAGAGACTCTCGAAAGCCGTCATCGAAAATTTCTGTCGCTTACATGAAGACGGCATCATCTACCGCGCCAATCGTCTCGTCAACTGGTGTGTCAAACTCAATACCACCCTCTCCAACCTCGAAGTAGACCAAAAACAACTCGACGGACGAACATTCCTAAACGTACCCGGCTACGATGCCAAAGAAAAATTCGAATTCGGAGTGATCACCTCCTTTGCGTACCCGATCGAAAATTCCGACGAAAAAATTGTTATCGCAACGACGCGTCCTGAAACCATGCTTGGTGATACGGCTATAGCTGTGCACCCCGACGATCCTAGATATAAACATCTTCATGGTAAATTCGCGGTGCATCCGTTCGTACCTGGGAGGAAATTACCTATCGTCACCGACTCGATTATTGTGGATATGGAGTTTGGGACTGGTGCAGTCAAAATTACGCCTGCTCATGATCCGAACGATTATGAAGTGGGGGTCAGGCATAATCTGGAATTCATCAACATTCTCAATGATGATGGCACCCTGAATGCTAATGTGGGTGAAAAATTCAAGGTGAGAGCTATTGCTTTTCCTCGAGAACGGTCTTGAGCTCGGTTTTGGATAGGGCATGAAACGGTTCCATGCTCGTGTGGCTGTTGTCAAGGAATTAAAGGCTCTGGGATTATATGTCGATACCAAGAACAATCCAATGCAGATACCATTGTGTAGCAAGTCTGGAGATATTATTGAACCGGTGCTCAAGCCTCAATGGTGGGTGAATTGCAAGCCACTGGCCGAGGAGGCTATCAGAGTAAGCTGCTCCTTTTTCATACCTCAATTAGCTCACTAAGAGGAATCTAGCGTACGCAAGCAGGCGAGCTGCTTATCACACCTAAGCAGTCAGAGAACGAGTGGTATCGCTGGTTAGAGGGTATTCAGGATTGGTGTATCTCACGTCAATTATGGTGGGGGCATCGATGCCCTGCTTACTTTGTCCGCATTGAAGGGAAAGATCAGGATGTGAGTGCGAGATCGATACGCCTACTGCCTTTCATTATTTATCAGGATCTCAGATCAATGATGGAAAGAATTGGGTCGTTGGAAGGACACTTGAAGAGGCAACAGAGCGCGCTAAAACCTTTGCTAATGGTTCACCGTTCACTCTCGAACAAGACGAGGACGTCCTAGATACTTGGTTCTCGTCTGGTCTTTGGCCTTTCTCTATCATGGGCTGGCCTGAACAGGTTTGTCATTTGTTCTTCAAGTCCCGCCCGCTGTTAATGTTTACCAATGCCTCATAGACGGCCGACCTAAAGACTTTCTATCCTTCTAGTATTCTTGAAACTGGATGGGACATTCTTTTCTTCTGGGTGGCTCGCATGGTTATGCTTGGTATCCACCTCACCGGTCAAATGCCTTTCAAGGAGGTTTTTTGCCATGCCATGATCCGAGATGCTCATGGCCGCAAAATGTCCAAATCCCTCGGCAATGTTATTGATCCAACGGATGTTATTCAAGGCTTGCCCCTTGAAGCTCTTCATCAAAAGCTTTACGAGGGTAATCTAGACGAAAAGGAGATTGCAAAGGCGAAGGATGGACAGAAGAAAGATTTCCCCAAGGGTATTCCTCAATGCGGTACGGATGCTTTGAGGTTTGCGTTGTGTGCTTATTCTGGAGGTGGAAGGGATATCAATTTGGAGATTTTGAGAGTGGAAGGGTACCGGAAGTTCTGCAATAAGATCTTTAATGCGACAAAGTTTGCGATGTTAAAGTTGGACGAGTCGTTTGTACCTCATCCTCAGAACAAGGTATGGCATCCTGTATGCGTTACGTCTGAGTTGTTATGTTTACGGTGGTTTTTGGCAGCCGACTGGGAAGGAATCTCTGGTCGAGAAGTGGATTTTACACAAGCTTAACGTTGCGGCAACGGAGATTAATCAACACCTTACTGACCGCAATTTCATGGCTGCGACAACGTCAGCATACAACTTTTGGTTGTATGAGTTATGTGACGTCTATATTGTCCGTGTTTCATGTCGTTTCATATCAAGTTCATGCTCTGACGCCCCTGAATAGGAAGCTATGAAACCTATGACTGACGATGCTGCTCCTGTGGAGACCAAAAAGTCTGCACAACAGACTTTATACACGTGTTTAGACTACGGATTACGATTACTCCACCCGTTCATGCCGTTCGTCACAGAAGAATTGTGGCAACGCCTTCCTCGCATGGCTAATGATTCGACACCGTCAATCATGCTGTCTTCATTCCCTGTTGCCGTGCGTAGCGTTTTGCATTGGTTCCGAATAGTGTAGCTGATGAATGACAGGACCCCGACTTTGTGTTTGAAGAGGCGGATAAGCAGTTTGATCTCATTTTCTCTACCCTCAGGGCTGGCCGCTCGTTGGCCGCATCGTATAACCTTTTGAACAATATCCAACGTAAATTCCATCTTTTTTTATCGTTGTTGATTCGTTGTATTGATATTTTTAGTCTTCATTCATGTTAGGAATGACTCAGAGGCCGCTCTATTTGAACCGCAGCTGGCCACAATCATTGCACTAACGAAAGGGGGTAAGAGCGCCAAGGTCGTTCGTTCGCCGAGCGAGATACCCGAGGGATGCGGAGCTAGTGTTGTCACCTCTACGGTTACGGTACATACGCTGGTCAGAGGTCTGGTGGATCTGGACGTAGAGATTGCCAAGTGCGATAAGAAGCTGGATCTTGCGAAGATGAATCATGCGAAGATTGTCAAGACGGAATCGCAGGCTGATTATGCGACGACTGTACCCGAGAACGTGCGACTGGCTAATGAAGACAAGGTGTGTTTTTGGTTTTGTTTGGCAGAGCGATGTGGGTGCTGACTTGGTTGCAGCGCAAGACGATAGAGGCGGAGATTGCGACGATGGAGGCGAGTCGGGAGATGTTTAGTAGAATACGTGAATAATGCAGCTGCGGTAGATAAGCGTACATAGCATTTTGATTGGATCATCACACGCATTCTCTCCTTATACCATGGAAGGCTGGAAGGCTTTACAAAACAGTATCGGCGCTATCAACTTTGCCCAGGCTGGCTCCAAGATCTCCAAGGGCTTCAACCACAGCGTACAGGCCACCAGGGAGCGACTCGGCCAGGTTGCGCCCGAGGATATCACAGAGCTCCCCCAGGGTACGCATGTACAGCTTCAACATACAGCCCTCCTCTTACGCATACCTTTCCAGAATACAAGGACCTAGAGGCCCGCGTCGATGCGCTTCGCTCCGCCCATCTTGCCGTGCTCAAGTACGTGTCGTGTGTCTCGCCCGTGCCCCATATCTTCAACCAGGGTTGCTAGGATAACCCGCGTTTACGACAATGAGACCTACGATTATCCCAACCAAATACAGGAATCGATCTCTGAGATTTCGACTTCCATCGGTTACAACATCACCTCTTTTGCGGCACAGAACTTGAAGGGTACCAACCTGCCTGCTCCTGCTGCTCCTCCTGCGCCTGAAAGCCAGCACAAGACCTTGCCCCACGCGCTCACCCGTGCCTCTACCACCGCCCATGGAATCATCGTGAATACAGTTGGTGGTGACCAAGACAAACTCGGCAAAGCCCTTGGATTGTATGCTCAGGGAATGGACAAGGTGGCGAGTGCGAGGGTCGACCAGGATGTCACCGTCCAGGACGGTTTCTTGCACCCATGGCAGACCACGCTAAACACAAGCATTAATGTCGCGATGAAGGCGAGGCAAGCAGTCAAACTGAGCAGATTGGAGTTGGACTCTGCGAAGCAATCGTGAGTGATCTCTCTGTATTTGTCGCTACTGTTTGAACCTTATTGTTTTTTTTTTTTTGTGGACGCAGATTGAAGAACGCTAGCCCTGCTAAGCAGGAACAGGCTCGTCTTGAAGTTGAGAATGCCGAGGATGACTTGGTCCAGAAGACGGAGGTTGCTATTACTCTAATGAAGACCGTTCTTGAGAATGTGCGTGAGCTTTCCTCTGCGATACAGGCTTTATATTGATCCCAATTTTTCATAAATAGCCGGAACCCCTCAAGAACTTGAACGAGCTCGTAAAGGCTCAACTTATCTACTTCTCTTCTGCTGCCGAGGCCCTGTCCACTGTACAAGGCGAGATTGAGGAACTTAGCGTCGCTGCCGAGGGCGAATACAGGCAAGTAGACTCGATTTTTGAGACTAATAGTACATTATCCTGATTTTACTATTGCCTAGAAAGTCCAGGGATCACTGAGATCACCCTGCATTGAGCCCAGTTCTGAAGTTGTGGTTTTTTTTTTTTTCTTTGGCTTTGTAGCACTAGGTGTAGCTACTGGGCATCATGCGACTGTATATATGACCTGATTTGTATGTTCCTCTTTGCAATGACGTTCTCAAATGGTAAAAATGTGCAGGACATTCAGTTTTCGCATGTGATGGTTCTGGTCTTGGACTACGGCAGTTGTTAGCAAGTCATTGACCGGTAATCGGAAGTTAGTACAGTAACTTGGTAGCATCAGGGAAATGTAGCCCTCTGAGGCCCGTGGAGCTCACCTGGGGGACGAAAATGTTGACGTAAGGACAGGGAGAGAGATTAACATAGGCTGGTCTTGTCATGGGGTGTCGAAAAGGAGTAGACTATGCTGACCCAGTACCAAGAGCCCATGGCAAGAAATCTCAATTGACACTGACTCTCACAACACTATCCTTGTTATTGTCAACTAATTATCCAAGATGATCCACCTCATCCCCACTGAAACTTAACCTCAAACCAACTAGCCAAAATCTACAAACAAGACATCTGGCACATCCATGGAATTCCCAGACACATTATCAGTGACAGAGGATCTCAATTTGCTTTTAAATTCATGAAAGAACTCTGCACTGCTCTAAACATTGAATGAAATCTATCCACAACTTATCACCCACAAACAGACAAACAAACCAAAAGGATCAACCAAGAAGTGGAAAACTACCTTACAAACTTACATAAATTACTGCCAAAATGATTAGTCCAGATGGCTTTCAATTGCCAAATTCCAGTATAAGTACAGTGGGGGACAAAACTGTTCCAATGTTTTGTACCTTTGCACAAAATGCTATATACCAACACACATAAAATGTTTAAAATCTTGAGGATATTTATGAATATACCTTAGTATCTAGGCTACCATTGTGTGATGTTATGTGGCTGTACAGTTATTATTGGTTAATATATAATTATTTTAAGTCAGAGCATCATTGGAATGGTTTTGTCCCTATACATTGAAAATACAGAATTGGCTACTTATCAAGGCAGAGGATACTATTTTCTGGCTATCAAAGCTACAAATGGTAGATTTGGTATTGATGCCATCAACAAATGCTGCTGATATGATATCAGAATCCATCTATATGCTACTATAAAGATTAGATACTTTGTTAAGTAGTAAATTTTTAATCTCTAGCTTATTATTACATTGTCTTCAAGGCTTGTGATGTAATTTATATTAAAACAGTTATCTAAGTACAATAATATACTGGATTATGTAATTTATGCCATTTAAAGACTTATTTGCTGACATAAATATAATCATCCTTAGGTAGAAATATACATACTTTCACCTATTTTTTGCACACAAACAACCCACTAGCTGGAAAGCTGATTGTTCCAATTAATGCTATAAGTGTTAGTGGTTATATAACAATCAATCAAAGAGCAAACAAAAGCTTTGACCTTCCTCCACAAGCCTGTATTTACATAAATACAGTGGGGGACAAAACTGTTCCAATGTTTTGTACCTTTGCAAAGAATGCTACTTACCAGTGCAGATAAAATGTGTAAAATTGTGGGAATATTTGTAGATGTACCTTAGTATCTAGTCTACCCTTGTGTAAATTTGTGTGGCTGTGCAATTATTATTGGCGATTACATAATGCTTTTAAGTCAGAGCATCATTGGAACAGTTTTGTCCCTAGTCATTTGGACATCAAAATCACCTGATAAGTCATGTGACTGACATGTCTGTTGATTGTCATTCAACAAAGTCACATGATTGATGTGTTCTCCCACTATATAAGCACTAGTCTGAAGCTTACAAGTCCCCCAAGTCACCATGCACTCTATCTCTTCTGCTCAGACCTCTTACATTACTGAACTTCTCATTTCTGGTCTCTCTGCTAGGCAGGTCCAAAGAAAAACTGGTTTGGGCCTAGCTACAGTATGCAGAATACATTCCAAACATCTTCCCAGCCTTGAAAAGTCTTGTGGTGGTCATCCAGCTAAGCTTTCTGCTGCTGATATTGACTATACCAAGCTGAACATGCAAAGAAAGAAGATCAAAACTGCTGTTCAAGCTGCTAGATTACTTCAAAATGCTAATGGGGAGTCCATATCTGCTAAGACTATATGCAGAAGACTCAAAAATACTGGTTGGAGAGCTAGGAGAAAGGTGAAAAGGCCTGCATTGGAGAAGAAGCATATTAAGGCAAGACTGGAGTTTGCAGAAAGGCATAAGGAGTGGACTGTGGATGACTGGAAACAGATCTGGTGGTCAGATGAGACTAAGATTAATAGGTTTGGGTCAGATGGGAATGAGATGGTGTGGGTGGAGAAGGGGGAGGGGCTCAACAACAGGAGTGTAGAAGAGACAAGGAAGTTTGGAGGAGGAAGTATTATGGTATGGGGTTGTATGGGCTGGAAGGGAGCTGGGTTTGCTACTAGAATTGAAGGTAAGATGGATGCTGACCTTTACAGATCTATTTTGGATGATGAACTTCTCATGAGCTTGGGTTATTATGGAGAAGATGTGAAGGATATTATCTTTCAGCAGGACAATGACTCCAAGCACACCAGCAAAAAGGCCAAATCATGGTTTGAAAAACATGATATGAAGGTGCTCATATGGCCAGCTAACTCTCCTGATATGAATCCAATTGAACATCTTTGGACTTATATCAAGGATAGGCTAAAAGAGTATGATGAGCCACCCAGTGGAGTATTGGAACTTTGGAAGAGAGTGGAGAAGGTTTGGAATGACATACCAGCTGGGGTGTGTCAGAATTTGATAGAATCAATGCCTAGGAGGATTCAGGCAATAATTAGGGCCAAGGGGAAGTGGACTAAGTATTAATAAGTAGCTAGTTTGATAAATAGAATAGGCAGGGACAAAACCATTCCAATGATGCTCTGCTTTAAAATTATTATATAATGGCTAATAATAATTGTACAGCCACATAAACTTACATAAGGATAGTGAAGATACTAGGGTACATTCACAAATGTTCCCACAATTCTACACATTTTATCTGCACTAGTAAGTAGCATTCTTTGCAAAGGTACAAAACATTGGAATGATTTTGTTCCCCACTGTATATAGTAGACTCTAGAGAGTATCTGTAAAAGTGCACCAGGGCTTGTTTCTGATGACTAATCAAGATACAAATAGGCTCAGAATATTGAGAATAATAGATTATAATCATATGTAACTGAAAACAATATGCTGACAGAAGTGTAAGAGCTTTACAAGCAGAGGGTAAAAAGTGTTAGTGTGTATAAATGAAAAAAATTGTACTGTAAGATTGCATAGAATGGGCAAGAGCTCAAATAACTACTAAACATGAAGTATTATTGAATGTTAATCTTTTCAGATATATTTTGGAATTTTCACATTATTCAATCCTAGAGTATTATAGGTAGAATAAGTTTGATATAGCAGCAAATTGACATTAAAATAGTATAGATTACCTAAAATTAGATATTGTTGAGTTTAACCAGCCTCTTAATATGAGTTTTGCCAAGATATAGTAAATAAATATCAATAGTGAGGTAAAAGTTAATGAATTTCTACCTAATAGATTATTACATCTATAGAACAGCATATAGATGGATTCTGATATCATATCAGCAGCATTTGATAAGATACTGATGGCATCAATACCAAATCTACCACTTGTAGCTTTGATAGCCAGAAAATAGTATCCTCTGCCTTGATAAGTAGCCAATTCTGTATTTTCAATGTACAGGGACAAAACCATTCCAATGATGCTCTGACTTAAAATTATTATATATTAACCAATAATAACTGTACAGCCACATAACATCACACAATGGTAGCTTAGATACTAAGGTATATTCATAAATATCCTCAAGATTTTAAACATTTTATGTGCACTGGTATATAGCATTTTTTGCAAAGGTACAAAACATTGGAACAGTTTTGTCCCCCACTGTATAACCCACACTGAGCTGAGCTGAGCTGAGCCCAAGCCCACCTGCTGGGCTTGGCTCAGCATTTTTGAAAGCCCAAGCCCTACAAAGCTGAGCCCAAGCCTGGGCTTTTGAGCCAAGCTGAGCCCACACTGTACTAATGTATGGGCCATTCAAAATCCTAGAACCCATTGGAGAGAGATCTTTCTGTCTAATAATACCCAAAACATGGGCAAATCCACAATGTCTTCCATTTTTCCCTGCTAATCAAACACCACTGCCCTAATTTTGACTGTCAGAAGACCAATCCACCACCCTCTCCTAACATTGTTAATGAAGAAGAGGAATACAAAGTAGAGGAAATCTGAGGACACCAAAAACAAGGCCATGGCACTCAATATCTGGTACACTGGAAAGGCTATGACTTGACTGAAGACACATGGCAAACTGCAGCTGACTTAACAAATGCAGAGGAAATTCTGTCCCAATATAAGAAGCTCAATAATATCCTCTAATATAAAAGGGAACTTGAAATAACCACCAGTACCACATTATATATTAGCATTTTATCCAAGAACACAGCATGAGCACCATTGCCACCACCACCAAGAATACCACTGTTCCCCCTCTCTCTGAAATAAAAACACTCTTTTGGGTGGCACTTGAACATATTATATAATGAGAACCACCTAGCAATCCAGAGATTTGTGATCAAAAAGTAGTGAAACTGGTCTAATCACATCATATAAGTGTGCTTATGTTCCAAGCTAACTTTTTCTGAGACCAGATACAAAATTATCACCAAAGAAATTTAATTAAGGAAAAATAAAATAAATGCAAGCCAAAGCTGGATGATACATGTCATAATTGTGGAGAAAAAAGACATTGGTGTCCTAATTGTCCTAAACCTAAAAAGCCAAAAGAAAATTCAAAGAATGTTGGAAAAGCAAATATATCTGTTCAGGAAAGCAGGAGTTGTGAAATCAGAAAGGTTTTATGGCCATTCAAGACTCTGGTATGCCACCAGGCCTGTTGCTGGATAGTGCTGCTTCAAACCACATAGTCTCTGATCACTCAATTTTTATTTAATATGAAGAGTTAGAACACTCACATGTTCAAGTCAGTGAATCTTATCAAGTTGCTGTTGTTGGGATTGGGAAAATCATGTTCTGCACTACTGCTCCCAACCAGACTAATGATGTCATACTTGACAATGTTTTTCACATTCCTGATCTCAGTGCTAATTTGATTAGTCTTGGCTGTCTTCAACAATCATGAGCTTAGATTCATGGACTATACAATGGAATTGCAATTGTGTGGAATGGGGAAGAAAATTTCCACACACTTCTTATTGGAGCTGATGGAATGCTTTAGTGGATCAATTGTATTGGTCCTGATGATCATTATGCTTTTATGGCTGGTAATGTTGGTGCAAGCATGCATTTGTGGCATTGTCAAATGGCTCATCTTGGTCCAGTTGGTATTGGAAAAATGGCTAATCAGAATCTTGTCAAAGGCCCCCATATTGATGCACCTGAAGATTTCAATTGTTTATGCCATACTTGTGCTAATGGAAAATCTCACTTGAATCCTTTTCCCAAAGCAAGCTCCATGGTTTATGGAAAGAATGAACTCATGGTAATGGATCTTTCTGGACCTGTCAAGAGCAAAACATGGGATGGTTATTCCTATACATTGATTGTTGTTGAAGTCAGCTGCCATTGGCCCATTGGACATCTATTATGGAAGACAAGCAATAAGAGATATATTAACTCAGCTTGAAAGGCAGTCTGGGTCATGGGTTTGTCAAATATGGTGAAGAGACTAGATTGGTGTAAATGTGGAAAATAAAATATAAAATATAAAATTGAATGTGAATGCAACCCTTTGAAATACACTAAGTCATGAGTGTGGTTTGTAGGGAGAATAAATCAGAAAGAAAGTGAAAGTATGAGCCTTGATTAGGTATTGAATGAAAATAGGGGTAGAATAGAAATGTGAAACAAGTCTCAACTGAATCAAGACCTCTTCCAGACCTATGCTGTTGTAGAGGCAGAAAATGGAATGTTTAAGGTATAGCTAGTTTAGAAACCACACAACACTCTACTAACTAGTACTTGTAAATGCAAATTTGTGGGGAGATGTTTGAGAGAAAAAGCTATTTTGAGGTTAAATAGTTAATAAAGAATGAATTCCAAATTGAAGAACCTCAAACTGTTCTAGCTACAAACAGGCCAAAGGGCTACATGAACTTTGAACTCTAGATACTGTGTTGTAGCCAAGCTAAGTCCCACCAATGACATTTAATGAAGAGCTGCAATGATATAACTTGCCAGTTAACCACCAACTCTGCAATTACAACTCAAACTAGCACCAACTTACACCTCTACTGGATATAAGCATGTGATGATAGCCCAGCTAGTCCCTTAAACTATTGTATGACTGGCAACTTAGTGAATTCTCTGAACAGGTAACATCTACAGTGGGCAACAAAACCTTTCCAATGTTTTGTACATTTGTAAAGAACATGCTATAACAGTCCAAATAGATTGTGTAAAATCATGGAAATATACAGGAAGGTACATCAGCATCTTGTTTATATGTATGTACAAATCTGTGGCTGTGCTTTGAATTCAAGCTCAGTTTCAAGAGGGTTTAAGATTGAGGACCATTGGAAGGGTTTTGTTGCTGCTTATTTCAAAGACAGAAAAGGCTAATTGCTGGAACTTGCAATGATGTTTGTCAGCTGAAAATCTTACATAATGATATTCTCATGTTGCTTTCACTATCCTGTGACATGTCACACCTGTTATGTTGCACCAAACCACTTCCAATATTTGAAAAACATTTACTTGATTATTATATAAGAAATTATTATTTAATCAAATTTCTGCAGTGATAATCTTGTATCTGGTCTCAGAAAAAGTTAGCTTGGAACATAAGCACACTTATATGATGTGATTAGACCAGTTTCAGCTATTTTGTAGATGTTTTTCAATATATAGTCTTATTAAAATATTATATTACAGTATCTACTTTTTGACCACAAATCTCTGGATCCCTAGGTGGTTCTCATTCTAAAATCTACTATAGGAGTCTCTGGTGTTCTAATCTTTAATTGTGTTACCCCTAAAGTGTAGTCAAATGTTTTAATGTACCTGGAAACAGTTTGCAATGTTAGCATAACATGATAGAATCAGGGGTACATGTGTGGACTTATGAAAAACAAGTTTTGATGGACTAAATAATCATGCCATAGGCCCAATATACTAGAATGAGTACCTTGTAAGAAAGTCAATACAGTTCAATAGTAAGAATAAGAAGAAAAAGGCTAAATCAAAATGGCATATAGAGATAAAGCAATTTACAAGAGGTAATACAGTTATCAGCAACTGTATGCTTAGTAACTGAATTGAAATTGCTATGGATATTATATATAGAGTAAATGCTCATGTAGTGAAAGTAAATTTGAGATACTAACATCCAAGCAGCTTTCAAAATTTGACATAAAAAAAGAAGAAATTGTGTTTTCTAGTGAAAAATGGTACAAATACACTGGAAATGATCAAGAGAATAGCCCCAAGATGTCATGCACATACATACTTTTGAATAATAAATAGCCCATTTGCACACAAGTAAGCAACTTTAACCTAGGTACTAGATGAGAAGGCTTCAAAGTTTCAAGCAATAGGAGACTTAGACTATTTTCCAAATTACAGGGGGTTTGGTATGACATAACAGGTGTGACATGTCACAGGATAGTGAAGGCAATGTGAGAATATCATTATGTAAGATTTTCAGCTGACAAACATCATTGCAAGCTCCAGAAATTAGCCTTTTCTGTCTTTGAAATAAGCAGTAACAAACCCTTTCCAATAGTCCTCAATCTCAAACCCTCTTGAAACTGAACTCAAATTCAAAGCATAGCCACAGGATTTTATATACATGTAAACAAGATGCTGATGTACCTTCCTTTATATTTCTATGATTTTACACAATTTATTTGGACTGCTATAGCATGTTCTTTACAAATGTACAAAACATTGGAAAGGTTTTGTTGCCCACTGTAAGATATAGAGTGTGGAGATGAAGTGGTGATGGCACTTCCTTGTGGAACATTGAAGAACTTGCATACATGTTTCAGTACAAAGACTGATTTGGATTGAGTGGGGACCTGGGTAGTAGCAAGGAATACATTGCTACCATGGTCATGTGTGGATGTGATTGCAAGGTCGGATTTGAGATTGTCTTGGAGCTTTGTGTTCAGGATGCTCAGCCTGTCCATGTTGAATCTAGCAGCCTGGATAGTCATCTAATCTTTCCAGGCAGAGTGATGATAATACTACAGTGAGAAGAGCCATGGATAGTATGTTTGCCCTGGCATTGATAATGCTTAGGCTTTGGCTTAGAGATGGAGACAGTGGGAGCCTCCAAAGAAGGCAGATGCTTATCAAGATGAGGAAGTGGTGCACTATCAGCTTTTGCTGGAGCACTTGGCTTTGCAGAAGGGGGAAAAATGTGGAGTTACTTGGGTCCGCTTGATATGAGGCTTGGGGATTGGCCTAGGACCAATCCCAGAAGGGTTGGGGAGAGAGGGGCAAAGGCCACATCAGAACACAGCAGTGCATTGAGTAGGTTGGTAATGAAGAAACTGCCACCACACTGATGGGGGAGGAAAGCTGGGTTCTGCAGCAATAACTGTGGACTGGTAAGGATGGTTGACAAGAAGTGTGGTGTCTTCTCATGAGCAGGGTCAAGAGCTGATAGAGTTGACTCAAGTGTAGTAAACATAGCTTCCCATTCCACAGGGGCAGGGGAGCCATGGGGGCCAGATCTAGAAAGTGGGCCTGCAATATAAGGGGAAGGTGGGTCTGGAGAAATCTCCTCTGGAAATGCATGCAGGTGATTTCAATGTAAACATTGCTGAGGGAATAGGGGAAGGTTGTTCAACCCTTTTACCTAGGATGACTTGGGCCACAGCTGTGACCTGGGCCAGAGAAGGAGTACCAAAGACAGAGAAAATCTCTGCTGGTGGAAGAAGCTTACCAGGACAAGTGGCCAAAGGCAGCTTGGACTGGGTGGGAGTGGAGCCAATGTACAATTGGCTTGGATTCTGAATGGACCCAACATGAAATGACAGGTTGAGTTTGGCTTGGACTCATTGGCTAGGATGGTCCCAGTTAGAGTCCTCTTCTTCAGAATTCTGGAGTACTGGAGTACCAACAGGAGGACACAATGCAGACAGCTTGTTGCAATGCTTTGGAGGCATAACTTAGTTGTATTCCCTGCTAGTGCAACTAAACCACTGAGATTTCCAAAAGAAGAAGGTAGTGGTAAGAGGTCAAGGAAGGAATGTCAACTCCTAATCCTCTGGCCATTGCTTATGCTGTCTCCTACCTTGGGAGATTCAATCACAACCCAGCTCCTGCCCACTGGCTTGTGGTGAAGCATTTACATACTTTGCTATTTGAAGGGCACCTTGCACTACCAGCTCATCTACAGAGGTGGTGACTCTAGGGAACTGTTTACCACCTATTCTGATGCCTCTCATGTCAGCTGCAAGGCCACAGGTCGAGCTACAGGTGGATATGTGACTATTCTCTCTGGTGCTGCTGTGGGTTGGTCCTCAAAGCGTTAGCCTTTTGTGACTCTCTCGAGCACTGAGGCTGAGTTTGTGGCTGCTGTTGAGGCTGGAAAGGAGATCAAGTGGACTAGGAACATTCTCAGCGAGTTTGGCTACCCCCAGACACTTGCTTCGACTTTATTTGTTGATAACAAGTCTGGAATCAGTGTGGCAAAGAATCCTGAGCACCACGGGCACATGAAACACCTGGATCTTCAGTTCTACTGGCTCCAGGAGGCTGTAGAAGAAGGAATGATTGATCCCCTCTATGTTTCTACTGATCAGCAAGTGGCAGACATTCTGACCAAGGCTGTAGCACCAAAGGTGATTGATTTTGCTGTCCCGCTATTGGGACTTGGACACTAGACTGCTTGGATCAAGGGGGTGTGTTAGAATGCCCCAAGCATTCAGTTATTAGAGTGACTGGACAATTTGTTTTGTGTATATCTCGACTTAGAGTACAGCGGACGCTTCCGCTCACATGATAGATTAGTCAGCGCATGTTGAACTTGCCTGTGGACGACTTAGAAGTCTTTAGCTTCTTAGACTTGTCCACAGGTGAGCAATCTCTTTGTATTGTTGTTTTAGCTTCTTAGACTTGTACACAGATTAACTGTGCTAATACTAGCTCATTTCTTATCCGATCTGCTTGATACTAGCGTCGTTAGGATTGCCACTGCAAACTCTACGTTCCACTTCCAACAGGGAGAGGCCAGATACCACCCCCTTCATCCTGGAGAGGTGGGAAGTCAAAATGCAACGAGGGGAGCGCTGGAGAGGGCTCTGAAGCGATAGGAGTCTCAGGAGAGCTGGGAGGGCCAGCAAATGAAGGAATAGCATTGAGTTGAGCTCTAGAAGTGCCAGGGAAGTACCTTTCATCGAATTCAGCCCTTTCAGAGATGATTGAACGCTTGGTGACTGGGTTATAGAACTTCCAGCCCTTGTAGCCAGTGGGATAGCCTATGAAAACGCATTTTTCATAGTGAGGCTGAAGAGAATCACATTTATCTCGCTGTATATGGACATAGGCAGTGCACCCCCATACTTGGAGGTGGGAAACGTCGGGTTTTCGCTTATAGAATGCTTGGAAGGGTGTAGAACCAGGGAGAGACGACGTAGGAAGCCTATTCCATACATGCACCATAGAAGAGATGCATTCACCCCAGAAACTCGGGGGCAATTTCGACTCAGAGAGCATTGCAGTGATCCTTTCCCCCATAGTTCTGTTAGCCCTTTCAGCTAGACCGTTCTGCTGAGGCCTGTTGCGAGTAGAATGCCTCCTATCGATGCCACATTGCTCTGTGAAGGCCAGGAAGGCTTTAGACATGTATTCACCACCTTTATCATCCTGTAAAGCGCGCATTTTCACTCCTAGTTGGTTTTCAGCCCAAGATTTGTAGATTTTGAACACTTCAAAGGCCTCAGACTTGCTTTTCAGCAGATATACAGCCCGGAAATGCGTTGCATTGTCTATAAACATTATCCAGTACTTGTAGCCTGAGTGGGAAGCGACTGGGAGTGGTCTGTGGAGGTCTGAGTGCACCAGCTCGAGTGGGGATCAATTATGGCTGGTAGAAGAGGGGAAAGGAAGTGAATGCATCTTGCCAGCAAGGCAGGGCTCACATATAGGGTCAGGGGATGCTTTAGAGTCGATTTTGAGGCCTGTAACAGGCTCCTTGTTCACCATAGACCTCACATCAGCATACCTATGGTGAATAAAGTGACGATGCCATAGGGAGAGGTCACAGGGAAGTGTAGAGACCGAAAAAGCGGCCTCCGAGGTGAGAGTTGAGCCATCTAGCTCAGCAGAGTTGTTAGGGTGGATTGGAGCAGTGAAAAGCGTTGTCCCCTTGCAGCAGAAGGCCATAGAATGAGCAGAAATTGTGATAATGAAATTCTTGTGCTGTGCAAGGTATAGACAAGACAGCAAGTTGCTCTGGAGAGCAGGAACATGCAAAACTCTAGTAAACTCGACCGCTCTAGCCACTTTTCTGTTGTAACGAGAACGTAGAGTTTGCAGTGGCAATCCTAACGACGCTAGTATCGAGCGGATCGGATAAGAAATGAGCTAGTATTAGCACAGTTAATCTGTGGACAAGTATAAGAAGCTAAAACAACAATACAAAGAGATTGCTCACCTGTGGACAAGTATAAGAAGCTAAAGACTTCTAAGTCGTCCACAGGCAAGTTCAACATGTGCTGACTAATCTATCACGTGAGCGGAACCGTCCGCATTACTCTAAGTCAAGATATACACAAAACAAATTGTCCAGTCATTCTAATAGCTGAATGCTTGGGGCATTCTAACACACCCCCTTGATCCAAGCAGTCTAGTGTCCAAGTCCCAATAGTGGGACAGCGAAATCAATCACCTTTGGTGCCACAGCCTTGGTCAGAATGTCGGCCACTTGCTGATCAGTAGAAACATAGAGGGGATCAATGATTCCTTCTTCTACAGCCTCCCGGAGCCAGTAGAACTGAAGATCCAGGTGTTTCATGCACCCGTGGTGCTCAGGATTCTTTGCTACACTGATTCCAGACTTGTTATCAACAAATAAAGTCGAAGCAAGTCTCTGGGGGTAGCCAAACTCGCTGAGAATGTTCCTGGTCCACTTGATCTCCTTTCCAGCCTCAACAGCAGCCACAAACTCAGCCTCAGTGCTCGAGAGAGTCACAAAGGACTGACGCTTTGAGGACCAGCCTACAGCAGCACCAGAGAGAATAGTCACATATCCACCTGTAGCTCAACCTGTGGCCTTGCAGCCGCCATGAGAGGCATCGGAATAGGTAGTAAACAGTTCCCCAGAGTCACCACCTCTGTAGACAAGCTGGTAGTGCAGGGTACCCTTCAAATAGTGAAGTAAATGCTTCACTGCAAGCCAATGGGCAGGAGCAGGGTTATGATTGATTCTCCCAAGGTAGGAGACAGCATAAGCAATGTCGGGATGAGTCATGGTGGCCAGATACTGCAGGGCACCTACAGCAGAGAGATAAGGAACTGATTTCATCTCAGCCTGCTCCTCAAGAGAGGGCACAATGTCGGAGAGCTCAGGACCAGGTGGAAGTGGGGTGGAAAGGGAGTTGGAATCATCCATATGGAATCATTCTAGCAGCTCCTTGATGTAGTGCTCTTGTGAGAGCGAAATGGTGCGCTTAGAACAGTCCTGCTTCACCTGAATACCCAGTAGTAGAGTTGTAGACCCAAGATCTCAAAGTTTGAAGTGGCTAGACAGCTCAGAGATAGCAGCAGAGACAGCAGCATCGCTTTTAGACACCAGAGTGATATCATCAATGAAGACAGGCACTATGACCTTGATGTCTCCCTTGGAATAAATGTAGATAGAGTTGTTGGAGCGAAGTCTAGAGTAGCCAATAACCTCTAGGACACTTCTGAGCTTCTTGCTCCATTGTCTGGCAGCCTGCTTAAGGCCATAGAGCGATTTTCGAAGCCTGAAGACCATATTAGGTCCCCCAGTGTGGTAGCCTTCTGGTTGTCTCATGTAGATCTCCTCTTCAAGTTCCCCATAGGTAAAGGCAGAAGAGATGTCGACGGAGCGCATTTTGAAGCCTTCTCTTGCAGCTAAGGCTACAATGAGGCGCAGGGAGGCAGGGTGGAATGTAGGAGCAAAAACCTCGGTGTAATCGAAGCCAGGACGCTGTGAGAAGCCCTTAGCAACAAGGCGAGCCCGGTAGCGCTCAATTGAGCCGTCGGCATGCCTTTTAACCTTGAATACCCATCCAGAGTTGACTACCTTCTTTCCAGGAGGCAAATCAACGAGTTCCCAGGTCCCGTTGGCCTCCAGATTGAAGATTTCGGTGTTACAAGTGTCCTGCCAGTGAGAGCGCTCAGGAGACTGCATAGCCAGCCTGTAGGAGCGAGGATCTGCATTAGAAACCACTCCAGCAAACTCTACATCACAGAAGTCACTGTCAACCAAAAAAGCGGCCTCCTCTTCAAGTTCTGGATTGTCTCCAGGTAGGTCGATGTTTTTGACCCTCCACCACTCACCAGGGGGTCGTCTAACTCAATTGGTGCGCCTAGGGACTCGTGGAGGCTCAGCAGGCACAGGAGCAGTCGGAGGAGTGACAGGGAGCAGTGTAGGAGGTTGTGGAGGCGTTCTAGGTGGAGAGGGAGCAACAGGAGATGCAGGAGCAAGCACAGGAGATTCAGGAGCATTCTGAGGTGCTTTAGACTCTTCAGGAGGAATATCACTTGCAGGAGTCGAACTAGGCAGCAGAGATGGTGCAGGGAGAGGCCAGATACCACCCCCTTCATCCTGGAGAGGTGGGAAGCCAAAATGCAATGAGGGGAGCGCTGGAGAGGGCTCTGAAGTGATAGGAGTTTCAGGTGAGCTAGGAGGGCCAGCAAATGATGGAACAGCATCGAGTTGAGCTCTAGAAGTGCCAGGGAAGTACCTTTCATCAAATTCTGCCCTTTCAGAGATGATTGAACGCTTGGTGACTGGGTTATAGAACTTCCAGCCCTTGTAGCCAGTAGGATAGCCTATGAAAACACATTTTTCGTAGTGGGGCTGAAGAGAATCGCATTTATCTCGCTGTATATGCACATAGGCAGTGCACCCCCATACCCGGAGGTGGGAAACATCGGGTTTTCTTTTATAGAACGCTTGGAAGGGTGTAGGACCAGGGAGAGATGACGTAGGAAGCCTATTCCATACATGCACCATAGAGGAGATGCATTCACCCCAGAAACTCGGGGGCAATTTCGACTCAGAGAGCATTGCAGTGATTTTTTTTTTTTTTTTTTTTGTAATCAATGGCACCTCTCAGTGGACCTTCTATTAATGTAGCTATACGACATCCAGTTAGATACTCCGGGCTTACTACACTAATATGGATGCCTTAACGCATTTCCGATACGGGCCCCCAGACCGCTACAAAATCAAACACTTACATGTGGAGGGAAAGAAACGTATCCGCACGACAAGGTCAAGCGCTCGAAGAACCCAAACACACAAACCAGATAACAAATGAAAATAAAATGATGAAACAGAATGCAGCACAGACCATGACAAACCAAAGCTCAAGCCAACATCCCTGCGAGATTCCATCCTGTATACACCGACCTCCGATCAGCGGTTTCCAAAGCGAACGATTAAGGCGAAGGAAAATGGTGGGCACACATACTACAGCTCCCAAAAGTGACCATGACAGCCCCTTACTTCTTCGATGGGAACTGGCATCAGATCCAGTCCCGGTCAAAGTGATTGTCCCAGAACGGACAGGATTTGTCCATGGTGGAGTGTGTGGTCTTGCTCTTCTTGGCAGCGGAGCAGTTAGCACAGTGGCGGTCGTCGGGATTCTTCTTCATTGCGATCGCAGCCTGAATGTGGGACTCCGCAGAGTGCGGTCCCGCACAGTGAGGGCATTGGATACCTTTAGACCGGCATACATCAGCGTGGTGGCCCCATTGCTGGCAACGAGTGCACAGCGCTGAGCCGGGCCGGGGTGCAGCGCCCCGGATTTGACAGTTCCGCCCGCCTATGAGGACGTGCTTACCAATGTAGTTGCGGGCTGTACGGCCCGAGACGGAGTCTGAGATATCGAGCCAAGCGACACAAGTGTCAGCATGGCGTGACGTCCTCATGAAGCGGACGGTGTGCTTGAGGTGACATGACAGGGCGTGACCTACAGGGGAGTTGTGCATGGTGACGGTAAAGGCGTCGCGTTGCGCAGATATCCAGGTGGCGGGAGGGCCGGAATGAGTGGTACATCGATTATCTTCAAGTACGATGTGGAGGAGGGGGTGGTGGCCTGGAGTGGGACAAGACCATTGGGATCGATGAGGCGGCGGACATGCCTAAGGATGCACGCAGACTCGGGGTGGGAGAGGACTCGGGACGCACACAGACTTGGGGCGGGAGAGGACTCAGGACGCGGCTATGAAGATACCGGTTGCCATGTCAGAAGAAGATTCTAGAACAACCTCGGCCTTGAGGTCGTCCTTGAGGTGGCAATTACATTCCCAAAGTACCTCGGGTGTGATATTAATAGCTCGGATGCTAGATCCAGCTGGGGGAGTGATGTGAACGCCTCGCCTAGAGACGCCATGAGTTGTATGCTTGCCCTTGCGTGCTGGGGCACGCTTGGACACAGCAGGGGCAGTAGCGGGGGAAGGGGCCTTGGGGGAGGAGGGATGGAGGCCGGCTTCGCCTTGAGAATGCTCTTCAGAGGTGCTTGGACAGCTGCGGGAGCAGCTGGGGCACGCTTCCAAGAAGCGGCGGATTTAGGAGTGGGGCCAGGTGGGGATTGGACCCGGACTTTCTTCGGCTGCAGCGCAGCAGCCTCATGTTCAACCTTGGCCATCGGGGACCAGGGTCTAGAGGGTGTGGTCGGAGCAGGAGGGGGAAGGAGGGTGGTGGGCTTGACTGGGGATGGAGGGGGCGGGCCAGTCTGCACGATAATCATGGCCAATGCAACTTCAAAAGACGACGAACCGGTCATGTTCATGAACTCAACCTGCTTGTGGGCAGGCGAGTTGAGAATCTGATAAATCAGACGCAAGACTTCAGCAGCGTAAGCTGTGAAGTCCGCGTCCGGGGGTATGTGGTTGACGAGGTCGGCCGCCGTGGCGATTGACAAGGTGAGACGGTTCTTCTTTCCTGGCACTGCAGACGGCGAAAAGATCGAAGAGGCCCGGGAGGGGGAAGGGGAAGCAGCCGGACTACCAGTCTGCTTAGGAGTGTGAGGGCTCTGAGTCACATACAACAACGGTGTCGCTGATGCTTGCGAAGGGCCCACAGGGGTGGGGTGGTGGCGGTGGCCCAAACAGCGTCAGTAAGCTTGCCTTTGGACCGTAAATGTGAGCGCATCTTCTCCAGACGGCTCGCCTTTGGAGTCATCAGTGTTTTGAGCACCGCTGCCTCCAGTTGTGGGGGAAGCTGATCGTCGTCATCCGTAGACCAGTTCCTGTTGTCGAAATCCTTGCGCGTATCCATAAAGACGATGTGGACGCTATGTATTGCCTCTCAAGCAGAAACACTGAGACTTCCAAAAGAGGAAGGTGGTGGTTCTGGTTCAAGAAGTGATGAGCATTGCAGTGATCCTTTCTCCCATAGTTCTGTTAGCCCTTTCAGCTAGACCATTCTGCTGAGGCCTGTTGCGAGTAGAATGCCTTCTATCGATGCCACACTGCTCCGTAAAGGACAGGAATGCTTTAGACATGTATTCACTGCCTTTATCGTCCTGTAGAGCGCGCATTTTCACTCCTAGTTGGTTTTCAGCCCAAGATTTGTAGATTTTGAACGCTTCAAAGGCCTCTGACTTGCTTTTCAGCAGATATACAGCCCAGAAACGCGTTGCATCGTCTATAAACATTATCCAGTACTTGTAGCCTGAGTGGGAAGCGACTGGGAGCGGTCCGTGGAGGTCTGAGTGCACCAGCTCGAGTGGGGATCAATTATGGCTGGTAGAAGAGGGGAAAGGAAGTGAATGCATCTTGCCAGCAAGGCAGGGCTCACATATAGGGTCAGGGGACGCTTTAGAGTCGATTTTGAGGCCTGTAACAAGCTCCTTGTTCACCATAGACCTCACATCAGCATAATTATGGTGAATAAAGCGACGATGCCATAGGGAGAGGTCACAGGGGAGTGTAGAGACTGAAAAAGTGGCCTCCGAGGTGAGAGTTGAGCCATCTAGCTCAGCAGAGTTGTTAGGGTGGATTGTAGCAGTGAAAAGCGTTGTCCCCTTGCAGCAGAAGGCCATAGAACGAGCAGAAATGGTGATAATGAAATTCTTGTGCTGTGCAAGGTATAGACAAGACAGCAGATTACTGCAGAGTGCAGAAACATGTAAAACCCTAGTAAACCCGACCGCTCTAGCCACCTTTCCACTCAAAACTGGCTCAAAGACCACAGACCCCACCCCAGCAGAGTAAACAACTGAATTATCAGCTAAGCAAATGGGAATGCGATGGGGGGAGTAGGATTTGAACCAATGCTTGTGGGGGGTCATATGAGAAGTGGCCCCTGTGTCTGCAAGCCAGTGGAAGTCAGCATCGAGCTGCAGGGGGCAGAGAGCGAAGGGGAAGAGGTAGGAGAGGGAGCACGTGCATTTCCAGCAAATTCTCAGACTCTCTGCGCTTTTTCGGCACCAGGAGTCGAGCTAGAGCTTCCAGAAGCAGTGGGGGAGTCATTGGAGCTGTCCTGAGCCTTGTTGGCCTTGTTTCCTCGAGTTCTGGGCTTCTGAGCGTCCTCCTGAGTGCGTTTCTTCACCTTTTCGAATGTCCAGCAGTTAGCCACCTTGTGACCAGTTCTCCCACAGAAATTGCAGGTCTCCGACGCGTTTTTGAAGCCAGAACGCGCTGCTAGGGCCTGGGAGCCTCCCAAGGCGTCCTGAGCACGTTTCCTTTGCTGAATATCCTCTGTAACGAAGGCCTGATGGATGGTAGTCTTGTCCAGCTTGTCCATAAGCAGGAGAGATGATGTGAAGGCCGAAAACTCGTCTGGGAGCGCCCTAATGAGTGCCATAGAGGCCAGCTCATCATCCAGCTGCTCTAAAGTGAATTTCTCTGGTCTAAGCTCCTTTAGACGATGTTTGCAGCCCTCTACACAGTTTATAAGCGATTGGAGCGACTCCTCTTTGTGTTTTTGGATGCTGAACAGCTCATCATAGGCATTGAACTGCATTCCAGCCTTTTTTTTTTTTTTTTTTTTTTTTTTGTATCAACAGCACCTCTTGGTGGACCTTTATTCACAAGTAGCTATAGGACATCCAGGTAGATAATCTGGGCACACTACAAGGAAACGGATGCCATGACACGTATTCAAAGGAGAAAAAACATTAAGCCCTGAACAACAAAGTTTATATGTATCCAGCAGAAAGATCATCGCCTCAAGGAGAAAAAAGAAAACAAACGCATAAAGGAAAAAGAAATGATAAGTCCATACATAATAAGATGGGCAAAACGAGCCGTGGCTCAGCAAACACATACCACCTACATACAGACCTGGATACAGCCCTGATTTTCAAGACAGGCTGGTTCACGATCGCGGGCGAGATAGTGAAGGGAAATGATGGGTACCAAACAGCGTGCGCTCCCGAAATAAGGTGTGACTCCTACTACTTCTTGGATGGGAATTGGCGGTGTAGCCAATCCCGATCGAAGTGATTATTCCAGAACAGACACAAAGTGTCTGTTGTGGAGTGCGCCGAATTCTTCTTCTTTGCTGCAGAGCAGTTGGCGCAGTGACAGTCGTCCAGATTCCTCTTCATCGCTATGGATGCCTGAATGTGCAAGTCGGCTGAGTGCGGGCCCGCACAGTGAGGACAGCATATGCTCTTGGAGTGGCATACATCAGCGTGGTGGCCCCACCTCTGGCACCAAGTGCAGAGGGCAGAGCCAGGCCGCGGGGCAGTGCCGCGGATTTGACAGTTGCGCCCGCCAATGAAGACGTGCTTACCAATGAAGTCCTGAGCCGTGCAGCCCAAGACAGAGTCTGCAATGTCGACCCAAGCTATACAAGTGTCTGACTTATGTGAAGTCCACATGAAGCGGACAGCGTGCTTGATGTGTGCGGATAAAGGTTTACCCACGGGCGAATTGTGCAACGTGACGGTGAATGCCTTGCGCTGCACTTGGATCCAAGTGGCGGGGGGGCCGGAATGAGTGGTACATCCAGAATCTTGAGGTAGGATGTGGAGGTGGGAGTAGTGGACTGGAGGGGATGAGTCCATTGGGATCACCGAGGCGGTGTACATGCCTAAGCACGCACGCAGACTCGGGTTTGGAAAGTACCCGGGAGGCAGCGATGAATATGCCGGAAGCCGAGTCAATGGAAGATTCTAGAACTACCTCAGACTTGAGGTCGTCCTTGAGGTGTCGGTTGCATTCCCGGAGGACATTGGGAGTGATATTAATAGCACGGATTGAAGATCCGGCTGGTGGATGAATGAGGATGCCACGGCACGAAGCGCCGTGGCTGGTGTGTTTGCCCTTGTGTGCGGGAGCACAGCGGGATACAGTGGGGGCAGAGGAGGGAGCCAGAGCCTTTGGAAGAGAGGGGACTGAGGCCGGCTTTGCCTTGAGATTGCTCCTAGAAGGTGCTTGAACAGCTGCAGGCACAGCCGGGGCACGCTTCTTAGGTGTGGCTTCCTTTGGGGTGGACCCGGGTGACTAGATCCAGACTTTTTTCAGGACCGGGGTGGCTACCTCGTCCTCGGCCATAGGAGACCGAGGGTGACTTGAGGGAACGACCGGGGTCGAAGGGGGAGGGGGGTGGTGGGCTTGACCGGGGAGGGGGGCGGCAGTCCAGCTTGAGCAATTAGCATTGCGAGCGTGACCTCGAAGGAGGTGTGGCCCGCCATGTTCTGAAATTCAACATTCTTGTGAGCGCTACTTCGCAAGATGATGAAAATGAGACGAAGGAGCTCGCCAGCATAACCAACAAAGTTCTTGTTGGGGGAAGTGGTCTGCACGATGTCGGCGGCCATCGACAACATGCTGGCCAGACGATGCTTCTTTCCGGGCACCTGGGAAGGTGAGTAGAGCGAAGCAGCTCTTGAGGCGGTAGAGAGCGCTGGCGAATTGGGAAGGTTTGTCAGATGCTCTGGTGTCATGCCCCTGCCCTGGCGAGAGGACGAGGGGGTGGGGGTTACTGGGGTGGTGGGGAGCGGGGGGTTGTCGCGAGCGATGGCCTTTCCAAATTTTGCACACATCTTCTCAGCGCACGTCTTTGGCTTGGGCGGTGTGTCATCCTCGGCCATTATACAGGATGTAGACTCCTTAGCCTCCGCGAGAAGGTGTTCAAAGTCTGTATCGGAGACAGCGGGGGCAGTATCCTCAAACCAGTCGCCAGACGTGTCCATGTCACTGCGTTTATTGCTACTCATAGCTCTTACACCGAGGCTTCCAAAAGAGGAAGGTAGTGGTTTGAGTTCAAGAAGCGATGATTCCAGCCTTTTTCTGACAATGTACAGCCTCCAGAGCAGCCCACATCTTGATTGGATCATCCTGGATGCCTGCAAAATGCACCCTTTGGTCTTCTTCAACCATAAGATAGAGCCAGCCAGCTGCCTTGTTGAGTTTATCCTCCCAGAGTGACTGGGAAGTGAAATCCTGGGGAGTGGGGGAAGAGGGAATGAAGGGAGCACTCTGCTTGCCTGAAACAAGTCTCCATAGGCCTGAGGTGTTAGAATGCCCCAAGCATTCAGCTATTAGAATGACTGGACAATTTGTTTTGTATATATCTCGACTTAGAGTAATGTGGACGGTTCCGCTCACGTGATAGATTAGTCAGCGCATGTTGAACTTGCCTGTGGACGACTTAGAAGTCTTTAGCTTCTTATACTTGTCCACAGGTGAGCAATCTCTTTGTATTGTTGTTATAGCTTCTTATACTTGTCCACAGATTAACTGTGCTAATACTAGCTCATTTCTTATCCGATCTGCTCAATACTAGCATCGTTAGGATTGCCACTGCAAACTCTACGTTCTCGTTACAACAGGTTATGGACCCCGGCTTCTAATGACCTACAAATCGACTTTTCATTCTTCAACCATCTTCAACTCAACAACTACTCTTTCCCTTCCCTCCTCCCCCAAACTATTTTGCTTCTCCTGCCCTCATTTTTGCTCGTATTGCTTCGGGTTCGCCAGCGTTCATTAAGCTCAATGGGGAGAACTATGCCACGTGGTCCGGCGAGATGGAGGCCTGGCTACGAGCCTCAGGCCTATGGAGACTTGTTTCAGGCAAGCAGAGTGCTCCCTCCATTCCCTCTTCCCCCACTCCCCAGGATTTCGCTTCCCAGTCACTCTGGGAGAATAAACTCGATAAGGCTGCTGGCTGGCTCTATCTTATGGTTGAAGAAGACCAAAGGGTGCATTTTCCAGGCATCCAAGACGATCCAATCAAGATGTGGGCTGCTCTGGAGGCTGTACATCGTCAGAAAAAGGCTGGAATGCGATTCAATGCCTATGATGAGCTGTTCAGCATCCAAAAACACAAAGAGGAGTCGCTCCAATCACTTATAAACTGTGTAGAGGGCTGCAAACATCGTCTAAAGGAGCTTAGACCAGAGAAATTCACTTTAGAGCAGCTGGATGATGAGCTGGCCTCTATGGCACTCATTAGGGCGCTCCCAGACGAGTTTTCAGCCTTCACATTGTCTCTCCTGCTTATGGACAAGCTGGACAAGACTACCATCCATCAGGCCTTCGTTACAGAGGATATTCAGCAAAGGAAACGTGCTCAGGACGCCTTGGGAGGCTCCCAGGCCCTAGCAGCGCATTCTGGCTTCAAAAACGCGTCGGAGACCTGCGATTTCTGTGGGAGGACTGGTCACAAGGTGGCTAACTGCTGGACATTCGAAAAGGCGAAGAAACGCACTCAGGAGGACGCTCAGAAGCCCAGAACTCGAGGAAACAAGGCCAACAAGGCTCAGGACAGCTCCAATGACTCCCCCACCGCTTCTGGAAACTCTAGCTCGACTCCTGGTGCCAAAGAAGCGCAGAGAGTTCAAGAATTTGCTGGAAATGCAAGTGCTCCCTCCCCTACCTCTTCCCCTTCGCTCTCTGCCCCCCTGCAGCTCGATGCTGACTTCCACTGGCTTGCAGATACAGGGGCCACTTCTCATATGACCCCCACAAGCATTGGTTCAAATCCTACTCCCCCCATTGCATTCCCATTCGATTAGCTGATAATTCAGTTGTCTACTCTGCTGGGGTGGGGTCTGTGGTCTTTGAGCTGGTTTTGAGTGGAAAGGTGGCTAGAGCGGTCGAGTTTACTAGAGTTTTGCATGTTCCTGCTCTCCGGAGCAACTTGCTGTCTTGTCTATACCTTGCACAGCACAAGAATTTCATTATCACAATTTCTGCTCGTTCTATGGCCTTCTGCTGCAAGGGGACAACGCTTTTCACTGCTACAATCCACCCTAACAACTCTGCTGAGCTAGATGGCTCAACTCTCACCTCGGAGGCCACTTTTTCCCTCTCTACACTCCCCTGTGACCTCTCCCTATGGCATCGTCGCTTTATTCACCACAATTATGCTGATGTGAGGTCTATGGTGAACAAGGAGCTTGTTACAGGCCTCAAACTTGACTCTAAAGCGTCCCCTGACCCCATATGTGAGCCCTGCCTTGCTGGGAAGATGCATTCGCTTCCTTTCCCCTCTTCTACCAGCCATAATCGATCTCCACTCGAGCTGGTGCACTCAGACCTTCATGGACCGCTCCCAGTCACTTCCCACTCAGGCTACAAGTACTGGATAATGTTTATAGACGATGCAACGCATTTCCGGGCTGTATATCTGCTGAAAAGCAAGTCAGAGGCCTTTGAAGCATTCAAAATCTACAAATCTTGGGCTGAAAACCAACTAGGAGTGAAAATGCGCGCTCTACAGGACGATAAAGGCAGTGAATACATGTCTAAAGCATTCCTGGCCTTTACGGAGCAGTGTGGCATCGATAGAAGGCATTCTACTCGCAACAGGCCTCAGCAGAATGGTCTAGCTGAAAGGGCTAACAGAACTATGGGAGAAAGGATCACTGCAATGCTCTCTGAGTCAAAATTGCCCCCGAGTTTCTGGGGTGAATGCATCTCCTCTATGGTGCATGTATGGAATAGGCTTCCTATGTCGTCTCTCCCTGGTTCTACTCCCTTCCAAGCATTCTATAAGCAAAAACCTGACGTTTCCCACCTCCAGGTATGGGGGTGCACTGCCTACGTGCATATACAGTGAGATAAACGCGATTCTCTTCAGCCCCACTATGAAAAATGCATTTTCATAGGCTATCCTACTGGCTACAAGGGCTGGAAGTTCTATAACCCAGTCACCTGTTGAAACGATAATTTAAATTCATCATCGTTTCGAGACCCAACTGTGGGTCTTAATTATCCGCTACACCTGGTCAGGTGTTCGATACAAACACCGGACACATTCTATACTATTCCAGAATGATTACCTAGGACAAGTATGCAATAGCATCTGTCCAATCCAAACTTATGCATTATGTTAGTTACTTAAATAGGATATATTCTATGCCCTTCTATGATAGACATTTACCGTGTTTTTACTCTCTATAGTCGTCGCTTATGCTCTACCTTATGTATATAAGAAGGAGAAAGTCTGGGGACTTTCTCCAGCTCGAAATCTCTCATACTTTTCATCTATCTCGCTCTCAGCTCTATTATCTACATCAACTTACCAATCCACCTTCTCATTGACCAGGTGTGTGACCAGACGTCACTCTGTGCTACTGTCGCTAGCTAGGGTGCTGCGTCAATAGGTTATGGGCCCTGCACGGTCGCAGGACCTATGATAAATTTAGCTGATCGTAGATCCATGGAGTTTGACATCTTCTGTCAACCCTGATCAACAAGAAATTTTTACTTTTTGGTCAATCTGATATCACTTCTGAAGGAAGCAATTCAAATCTCGGATATATAATCACTTCTCAAGGAAGCAATCTAAATCCATAAAATTTCTGAAGCCGAGATTCAATTGTCTGGATCACGGAGTATCTCTTAATTGAACATGCTCCGTGATTTTCAAATTTCAATCTCCCCTGGTCAATCGAAAGATAACTAATCATTCTTCTCGTTGACCAGGTATGGCAGCCAACACCGGAGTATCCGCTAGCATCCCTGAATTAACTGGAGTTAATTTCTCCGAGTGGAACATCAAGATGAAGGCATATTTGCAATCCCACAATTTGTGGGGATACGTTTCTGGATCTGTGCCTAAGCCATCTCCTGGTGATACTGCCCTTGCTGAATGGAGTGGCAAAGACGAGCAAGCGGCTGGCTTTATCACACTCCATTTACACTCCTCGCTGCTCCACCATGTCTCTCCGGACACCACCAGCAAAACCTTGTGGGATATTCTTCTTGTATCATATGGCACTCCAGGCACGGCCCTTATCTACTCGGAATTTCAGAATATCATGTGGATTAAGATATCCCATGATCATGATCCTACTCGGACTTGAACAGCCTCCGGGCTTCGTTTAGCCGTCTCACAGCGGCAGATGCGAAATATTCTATTGCCACGGAACTTCAAGCAATGATATTGCTTGCCGCTTTACCATCAGACTGGGATGGAGTTGCTTCGACCATCTTAGCTACCACAAAGTCATCCAGTCTTACTTTTGATAATGTGGCAGTAGCTATAAAAGAAGAATTCGTTCGCCGATCTTCTAATCCATCGGCATCTGTCTCTCGCATCTCTGGCTTGAAACGGAAAGGCGATCAGAACCCATACTGGAGTAATCAAAAAGGCTCCGGGAAGTTCTCACCTAAGAACCGTGATACGGACAACCGCAATGGTAATGGGCGAAAATTTGGCAGAAACCAACAAAGAGGCCGAGGTGGTTTCAGAGGAAAGAATGCTCATTCACATAATCATAATTCCCAACGACACTCTAATAACAACCATTCTCCTCAACGTCACTTCCCTCAACAACAATCTAACAATGCTCACTTTAACCATTCCTCGCATTCATCAGACATCGAGTTTGCGTCACCTGCCAGAGCTCACTCATTGTTTCCTACACCAAGAATGGCAGACTTGCCAGACCACTATCATCCCTCACTTATGCCCCACGAAATCACCCTTCGTAATCTCCGGGCATACAGAGCAGAAAACAAGAAGAGGGGTTTATCCAACTCCTCTGATGTTTCCATATACCTCGGACGACTTATCGATTGCATTCTCCCTCCTGACTCGTCACCCGAGGATTCATCTACCCCTAGTCTCCTTCAAAGACTATCCTCACCTCATCCGATCATTCCTATAAATGGGGAACAAGATGACAGTCAGAATGGAGATACATCAAACTACGGTGATACTCATCCGGATTCCATTGATGAGGAATCAAATAATAGTGAGGATGTGATTGATACCGGTGATGAGGAAACTATGTCTGACGAAGCGGATGCAGGAGACTCTGAGGAAGAGTCTGAGAGTGCTGTTTCCACTAACGACTCCTCTGAGAACGCCGTTGCTAGGGAACTTGAGCAAAACTCATTCCATTCTGATCTTGATGTGCCCGGGGCTTTTGCCACTGCCGAGACAATCGAAGATTTCGATATGATCACGTCCAACGCATATGACATGCGAGTACCATTCATTTATGGAAATGACAATATCTCTTACCCCTCTTTACAGACCAGTCTACAACGACGAAGAGGAATATTACTTTCCTCTCGTCTCAGCCGACATCCAAATGTAGATTGGTCAGGTATTAATAAAGGGGAATACGGACCGAGATAGCTATTCCATCAATAATGAATGACAACTCTACTTGCGAAATTTGTAAAAGCATGACACTAATACATAATAACAACGTATCATGGCTTTTTGACTCTGGGGCATCATCCCACTTTACGTTCGATGGAAACGACTTCGTTGAATATGACGAATTAGCCAAACCCATAATTGTTGAGACTGCAAACAAAGATGCGCCTCTTAGAATTATTGGGGTTGGAACGGTCATTATAACACATGACATAATAGAGAATGACCGTAAAATCTCTCGAACAACACACCTGTGGCCGGTGATGCACATGCCTGGGTCTGGACAACGACTCATATCTACCGGACAATTGACCAAAGGAGGTCTCTCTCTCACATCTGACTCTCGACAAACGACAGTCTATGATATGAATGGTCAGATTATGTTCACTGCTCTTAGGGGACCCGGTAAAGGAACTCTACACTATCTACAAACCAAAGTCCTCAAAAGTGAGGAACTGGGTATGGCTGGAATAATCAACGACGATCAATACCTAGCGTGGCATCGTCACCTTGGCCATCCATCACAAAGGGCACTACGTCATGCGCCTGACAATGTGAAAGGAATGCCGAATCAGGTCATTGACCCATCCAAGGGGCATATTTGCCCTGGATGCGCCTTGGGAAAAATGACCCAAAAGCCATTTCCAGAATCTTCCAAACGGGCTAAGGGACCCTTAGAGCTAATCCATGCGGACTTAATGGAATTCCCAACTTTATCATATCACCGATACAGATGGGTTGTCATCTTCTATGACGATTTCTCGTCTTATGTACACACTACATGTCTCCGAGAAAAGTCAGCTACCATAGACGCCTTCAAACGGTTCAAATCCATAGTTGAAAATGAACTAAACTGCAAAATCAAGTGTCTCCGTACTGACCGAGGGGGAGACTTCACTTCGAATTCCTTTGAACATTACCTACTGGATAATGGCATTGCACATGAAACAAGTGCGGCTGATGTACATCAGCAGAATGGACGTGCAGAGAGGATGATACGCACCTTGAGAGAAAAGTCACAAAGCATGCGCCTCGAAGCATCACTACTGGATTCCTATTGGGAATTCGCTCTCGAAACTGCTGTACATCTGCACAATCGCACGCCGCTATCCAGACAAAACTGGACAACACCCTCTGAACTTTGGAGTGGTAGTAAACCAGACGTATCGTATTTGCGAGTCTTCGGATGCAGAGCCTATGTGTTCATACCTCAGAACCAAAGACAAAATAAATTATCACCGTCTTCTGAGGTGATGATCTTCATTGGCTATGAACATGGATCCAAAGCCTACCGATTCATGCGTACTATGAGAGGCAACTCGATCTATGTGGGCACCACAGCGCTATTTCACGAAACCTGGTTCCCTAAGTCAACTGATCAACTACGTCCTGGTTTTGGAAATGTCAAGAAAGACATACCGGACGCGCCAATCCCAACCTTTCCTCTGATATTAGCACCTACGCGTCCGCCTTCTCCACCCCACGACGATGATGATCACAGCGTTGACACACCTCCTACCACTCCAAAAAGGGAACCCTGCAGCTCTGGTAAATCCACACCTCCACCCAGGCCTGAACTGAGACGATTCCTTCCAAGGCGTGAACCTCCATCTCCCTCCACCAATGCACCTGTCACTGGCCGTCGAGACCCTTCACCGTCACCACCCAATCGTGTGTTACGTCCCAGAAATACAATTCAACCTCCTGTGCGACTAGGCAATGTCCATGGTGATCATCATGCACCGGTTGACATCACAGGGACCGGCAGTTCTAGGGACATTCCTGGTACAAGCTCCAACGACATTGCTAGGCTTGCCCAGGAAGGGGGAGCACCGTTCATGAGATATCTTCTCTCAATGGCTGCAGATGCAGAACACGTACCTCAGACATTAAAAGACGTTCTTAATCTTCCAAAAGACCTTAAAAAAGAATGGCTTGAAGGTGCATGTAGAGAAGAATTAGAAGCCTTGAAAACCCGGAAGGTGTACGAATTAGTCAACTTACCTAAAAACCGGAAAGCGATCAAAAATCGCTGGGTGTTCAGCGTAAAATCCGATGGACGCAAACATGCCTGCCTTGTGGCAAAAGGATTTTCACAAGTCGAAGGAATTGACTTTGATGAGCTATTTTCTCCAGTAGTGCGCTTTGAAACTGTACGGCTACTCCTGTCTATAGCAGCACTCGAAGACTGGGATCTCGAGGCACTTGACGTCAAAACAGCTTTCCTGTATGGGAAATTAGACGAGGAGATTTATATGGAACAACCTGAAGGTTTTGCTGTACCAAATAAAAAGCACATGGTCTGGAGACTTCATCGAGCACTATATGGCTTAAAACAAGCCAGTCTCGCATGGTGGTGAGAAATGAACTCGTCCATGAAGCTATTAGGCTTCAAAAGAATTTCTTCAGACGCCGGAGTGTTTCTTTTCCAGGAAGGAAAATCGATCGTAGTGGTAATTGTCTACGTCGATGATGCCCTATTCATGGGAAACGATCGAAAACTCCTGTTATTGAAAAAGAAGGAATTCATGCAGCAGTGGGAGTGTCGAGATCTAGGAATTGCTAAGGAGTTTTTGGGAATGACGATATCTAGAAATCGTCAAAAGCGGATTATCTACTTGGACCAAAAGACATACCTATACAAAGTCCTCGAATGCTTTAACATCACCTCCAAACCAACCAATACTCCACTTCCGGCTGGATACAAACCAACTCCTGATCCAACTCAGACTGACACTGCAATCCGACGACGCTTTCAACAAGTTATCGGTTCCCTTCTTTATATAATGTTGGGAACACGACCTGATATCGCATTTGCCGTCATTAAACTGTCTCAGTTTAGTGCCGAACCTACTCCTGACCATTTGGAGAAGGCCATGTATATCTGCCGATACCTCCTAAAGACTACTGAATATAGACTAGCCTTTAATGGAGGATCAGATGACGGACTTATCGCGTATTCAGATTCTGATTGGGCCTCAGACCCAATCATGCGTCGATCAACGACAGGATACTTGATTACATTGGCAAATGGACCGGTCTCCTGGCTTAGCAGGAGACAAAAAACTGTAGTGCTATCCTCCACTGAGGCCGAATATATGGCCATGTCCGATTGTTGCAGACAAGTAACCTGGATTCAATCTCTACTTCGAGAACTTAATTTCGACATCCCTCTGATACCAATCTATGGAGATAATCAAGAGTCCATTTTCTTGGCATCAAACCCTGTCCAAGAAAGAAGGACTAAGCACATTGATGTGCGCTTTCATTATATTCGAGAATGTATCGAGGATGGCAGAGTCGAAGCAGTCCACGTGGATGGCGAAGAGAATCCTGCAGACCTTTTCACCAAACCACTGGCCTTCGATAAGTTCAAGAAGTTCAGAACGAGATTAGGAATCGAGTTTCTCTAAAAACTCATTTGCCCTATCACCTCCCCATGTGTAGCGAGGGGGAGTGTTGAAACGATAATTTAAATTCATCATCGTTTCGAGACCCAACTGTGGGTCTTAATTATCCGCTACACCTGGTCAGGTGTTCGATACAAACACCGGACACATTCTATACTATTCCAGAATGATTACCTAGGACGAGTATGCAATAGCATCTGTCCAATCCAAACTTATGCATTATGTTAGTTACTTAAATAGGATATATTCTATGCCCTTCTATGATAGACATTTACTGTGTTTTTACTCTCTATAGTCGTCGCTTATGCTCTACCTTATGTATATAAGAAGGAGAAAGTCTGGGGACTTTCTCCAGCTCGAAATCTCTCATACTTTTCGTCTATCTCGCTCTCAGCTCTATTATCTACATCAACTTACCAATCCACCTTCTCATTGACCAGGTGTGTGACCAGACGTCACTCTGTGCTGCTGTCGCTAGCTAGGGTGCTGCGTCAATATCACCAAGCGTTCAATCATCTCTGAAAGGGCTGAATTCGATGAAAGGTACTTCCCTGGCACTTCTAGAGCTCAACTCGATGCTGTTCCATCATTTGCTGGCCCTCCTAGCTCACCCGAAACTCCTATTGCTTCAGAGCCCTCTCCAGCGCTCCCCTCGTCGGATTTCGGCTTCCCACCTCTCCAGGATGAAGGGGGTGGTATCTGGCCTCTCCCTGCACCATCTCCACTGCCTAGTTTGACTCCTGCAAGTGATATTCCTCCTGAAGAGTCTAAAGCACCTCAGAATGCTCCTGAATCTCCTGTGCTCGCTCCTGCATCTCCTGTCGCTCCCTCTGTCGGAAGTAGAACATAGCGTGTGCAGAGACGGTTCTAATGGTGGTAGTCATGAGTCAATCGGATAAGAATTGATTTAGCAATCCTGTGAACAAGTCTAAGAAGCTATCTATGAATATACAGAACTCTATACTCACCTGTGAACAAGTCTAAGAAGCTAAAGGCTTCTAGAGCATTCACAGACAAGTTCAACATGTGCTTACTAATATATCACATGATCAGAAAGTTGTACCATCTCTAAGTCCATATACAAGACTGTTGGGGCACTCTAACACAAGACTGCTGGGGCAGTCTAACACACCCCCTTGATCCAACCAGTCCATACTACTGTCCAAGTCCCAACAACGGCACAGCAAAGTCAACAACCTTTAGTCATACAGCCTTAGTTAGGATGTCCGCAACTTGCTGATCAGTAGACACATAGAGAGGATCAATGACTCCATCTTCTACAGCCTCGCAGAGCCAATAAAAGCGAAGATCTAGGTGTTTCATGTGCCCGTGGTGCTCAGGATTCTTGGCTACACTGATCCCAGACTTGTTATCCACGAAAAGCGTTGAGGGAAGTGTCTGGTGATAGCCAAAATCAGTCAGGATGTTCCTAGTCCACTTGATCTCCTTTCCAGCCTCAACGGCAGCAACAAATTCAGCCTCAGTGCTCGAGAGAGTCACAAAGGGCTGACACTTTGAGGACCATCCTACAGCAGCCCCAGACACTAGAGTCACATAACCACCTGTAGCTCGACCTGTGGCCTTGCAGCCACCATGGGAAGCATCAGAATAGGTGGTAAACAGCTCTCCAGAGTCACTACCTCAGTAGACAAGCTGGTAGTGCAGTGTGCCCTTCAAATAGCGAAGTAAATGCTTTACAGCAAGCCAATGGGCAGGAGCAGGATTGTGATTGAATCTCCCAAGGTAGGAGACAGCATAGGCAATGTCGGGACGAGTCATGGTGGCGAGATACTGCAGGGCACCTACAGCAGAGAGATAAGGAACTGACTTCATCTCAGCCTGCTCCTCAAGAGAGGGAACAATGTCCGAGAGCTCAGATCCAGGAGGTAGAGGGGTGGAAAGGGAGTTAGAATTGTCCATATTGAACCGTTCTAGGAGCTCCTTGATGTAGTGCTCTTGGGAGAGGGAGATGGAACGCTTAGAGCGATCCTGCTTCACCTGAATGCCCAGCAGAAGTGTGGTGGAGCCTAGATCTCGCAGTTTGAAGTGCCTAGACAGCTCTGAGACAGCAGAGGCCATAGCTGCATCGCTTTTAGAGACTAGGGTAATGTCATCAATGAAGACAGGCACTATGACCTTAATGTCTCCCTTGGAATAGATGTAAATGGAGTTGTTGGAGCGAAGTCTGGAGTAGCCAATACCCTCTAGAACACCTTGGAGCTTTTTACTCCACTGTCTGGCAGCCTGCTTGAGGCCATAAAGCAATTTACGGAGCCTGAAGACCATATTAGGGCCTCCAGTGTGATAGCCCTCTGGTTGCCTCATGTAAATCTCCTCCTCAAGTTCCCCATAAGTGAAGGCAGAGGAGATGTCAACAGAATGCATTTTGTAGCCCTCTCTAGCAGCCAGAGCTATAATGAGTCTCAAAGAGGCAGGACAAAATGTAGGGGCAAAGACTTTGGTGTAATTGAATCCAGGATGTTGGGAGAAGCCTTTAGCAACAAGACGAGCCCTATAGCGCTCAATTGAGCCGTCGGCATGCCTTTTGACCTTGAAAACCCAGCCAAAGTTGACTACCTTCTTACCAGGAGGCAGTTTAGTGAGTTCCCAAGTCCTGTTAGCCTTGAGATTGAATATCTCGGTGTTACAAGCATCGACCCAGTGTTCCCTGTCAGGGGACTGCATAGCCAGCCTGTAAGTGCGAGGATCAGCTGTAGAAACAGCCCCAGCAAACTCGACCTCATAGAAGTCAGTATCAGCTGAAAAAGCAGCCTCATCATCGTCTTCTGGGTCTCTAGCAGGCAAATTAGGTTGCCTGACCTTCCACCAGTCACCAGGGGGCTTCTGAACGCGTCCAGTGTGACGTGGCACTCTGGGAGGCTCAGGGGGCACTCCAGCAGTGGGAGGAGTCACAGGGAGCGGAATTGGAGCTTGTGGGGGCAGAGTAGCAGGACTAAGAGGAGAAGGAGCAGGCAGAGGAGTCTCCTCTTCAAGAGGAACAGCAGGAGAACTTGGAGTGGGAGGCTGAAAGCAAGCAGGGAGAGGGCTAGTATCACCCCTTCATCTAGGAGAGGTGGCACTCTGAAATGCGACGTTGGTGGTGCAGGAGAGGGCTCAGAAACATTCTGAGACTCAGGGGAGGGGGAAGGGCCAGCAAATGATGGAACAGCATCGAGTTGGGCTTTAGAAGTCCCAGGAAAGTACCTTTCATCAAAATCAGCTCTCTCTGAGATCACTGAACGCTTAGTGACTGGATTGTAGAACTTCCAGCCTTTGTAGCCTGCAGGATAGCCTATAAAGACGCATTTTTTGTAGTGAGGCTCCAGAGAAGTCCTCTTATCTTGCTGTACATGCACATAGGCAGTACACCCCCATACTTGGAGGTGGGAGACATCAGGTTTTCACTTATAGAAGGCCTGGAAGGGTGTAGTGCCAGAAAGCGACGATGTAGGCAGCCTGTTCCAGACATGGACCATAGAAGACACACATTCTCCCCAGAAAGAGGCAGGAAGTCGAGATTCTGAGAGCATAGCAGTGATTCTTTCACCCATAGTCCTATTAGCTCTCTCTGCAAGGCCATTCTGCTGAGGCCTGTTGCGAGTAGAATGCCTCCTTTTGATCCCAGACTGCTCTGTGAACGTTAGGAAGGCCTTAGACATGTATTCACCGCCTTTATCATCCTGTAGAGCCCGAATTTTGACTCCAAGTTGATTTTTGGCCCAAGATTTGTAGACTTTGAATGCTTCAAAGGCTTCTGACTTGCTTTTAAGCAGATGTACAGCCCGGAATCACATTGCATCGTCTATAAAGGTGATCCAGTACTTGTAGCCTGAGTGGGAAGCAACTGGGAGCGGTCCATGAAGGTCTGAGTGCACCAGCTCAAGAGGGGATTGATTGTGATTGAGGGAGGGAGGAAATGGAAGTGAATGCATCTTTCCTGCAAGGCAGGGCTCACATATAGGGTCAGGAGGAGCATTAGAATCGAGTTTGAGGCCTGTAACAAGGTCCTTACTCAACATAGACTTCACATCAGCATAATTGTGATGGATGAAGTGACAATGCCACAGGGAGAGGTCAGCTGGCAGTGTAGAAACAGCAAAAGCAGCCTCAGGAGTGATAGTAGAGCCATCTAGCTCAGCAGAGTTGTTGGAGTGGATAGTGGCTGTAAAAAGTGTTGTTCCCTTGCACTGGAAAGTGATAGAGCGAGCAGAAATGGTGATATTGAAGCCCTTGTGCTGAGCAAGGTATAAACAAGACAGCAGATTACTCCTGAGGTCAGGAACATGCAGTACCCTCAAAAACTTGACCGCTCTAGCCTCCTTTCCATTAAGAACTGGTTTAAACACCACAGACAGCAGAGAGATAAGGAACTGATTTCATCTCAGCTTGCTCCTCGAGAGAGGGCACAATGTCGGAGAGCTCAGAGCCAGGTGCAAGTGGGGTGGAAATGGAGTTGGAATCATCCATATGGAATCGTTCTAGCAGCTCCTTGATGTAGTGCTCTTGTGAGAGCGAAATGGTGTGCTTAGAACAGTCCTACTTCACCTGAATACCTAGTAGCAGAGTGGTAGACCCGAGATCTCGCAGTTTGAAGTGGCTAGACAGCTCAGAGACAGCAGCAGAGACAGCAGAATCACTTTTAGACACCAGAGTGATATCATCAATGAAGACAGGCACTATGACCTTGATGTCTCCCTTGGAATAAATGTAGATAGAGTTGTTGGAGCGAAGTCTAGAGTAGCCAATAACCTCTAGGACACTTCTGAGCTTCTTGCTCCATTGTCTGGCAGCCTGCTTAAGGCCATAGAGCGATTTTCGAAGCCTGAAGACCATATTAGGTCCCCCAGTGTGGTAGCCTTCTGGTTGTCTCATGTAGATCTCCTCTTCAAGTTCCCCATAGGTAAAGGCAGAAGAGATGTCGACGGAGCGCATTTTGAAGCCTTCTCTTGCAGCTAAGGCTACAATGAGGCGCAGGGAGGCAGGGTGGAATGTAGGAGCAAAAACCTCGGTGTAATCGAAGCCAGGACGCTGTGAGAAGCCCTTAGCAACAAGGCGAGCCCTGTAGCGCTCAATTGAGCCGTCGGCATGCCTTTTAACCTTGAATACCCATCCAGAGTTGACTACCTTCTTTCCAGGAGGCAAATCAACGAGTTCCCAGGTCCTGTTGGCCTCCAGATTGAAAATCTCGGTGTTACAAGCGTCCTGCCAGTGAGAGCGGTCAGGGGACTGCATAGCCAGCCTGTAGGAGCGAGGATCCGCATTAGAAACTGCTCCAGCAAACTCTACATCACAGAAGCCACTGTCAACCAAAAAAGCAGCCTCCTCTTCTAGTTCTGGGTTGTCTCCAGGTAGGTCGATGTTTTTAACTCTCCACCACTCACCAGGGGGTCGTCTAACTTGATTGGTGCGCCTAGGGACTCGTGGAGGCTCAGCAGGCACAGGAGCAGTCGGAGGAGTGACAGGGAGCGGTGCAGGAGGTTGTGGAGGTGTTCTAGGTAGAGAGGGAGCAACAGGAGATGCAGGAGCGATCACAGGAGGTGCAGGAGCGATCACAGGAGCTTCAGGAGCATTCTGAGGTACTTTAGGCTCTTCAGGAGGAATATCACTTGCAGGAGTCGAACTAGGCGGCGGAGACGGTGCAGGGAGAGGCCAGATACCACCCCCTTCATCCTGGAGAGGTGGGAAGTTGAAATGCGACGAGGGGAGCGCTGGAGAAGGCTCTGAAGCGATAGCAGTCTCAGGAGAGCTGGGAGGGCCAGCAAATGAAGGGATAGCATCGAGTTGGGCTCTAGAAGTGCCAGGGAAGTACCTTTCATCGAATTCAGCCCTTTCAGAGATGATTGAACGCTTGGTGACTGGGTTATAGAACTTCCAGCCCTTGTAGCCAGTGGGATAGCCTATGAAAACACATTTTTCATAGTGAGGCTGAAGAGAATCACATTTATCTCGCTGTATATGCACATAGGCAGTGCACCCCCATACTCGGAGGTGGGAGACGTCGGGTTTTTGCTTGTAGAATGCTTGGAAGGGTGTAGAACCAGGGAGAGACGATTTTTTTTTTTTTTTTTTTTTTTTGTATCAATGGCACCTCTCGGTGGACCTTTATTCCAAGTAGCTATATGACATCCAGTTAGATACTCTGGGCATACTACAAGGAAATGGCAGCCATGACGCATCGCCGAAATAAACATTAGCCCCAAACAACATTATAATCGTATATCGTATCCGGCGGAATTTACATCGCCTCGAAGAGAAAAGAAATAAAAAGCAAAATAACAATAATGATGGGCCGTAGAGAGAAGTGTACGAAGTGAGCCTTAGCTCAAGCAAACATAAAACACCTACGTTACAGCCTGGATATGCCCCCGATTTTCTGACGAGGCGGTTGCAGTCACGCAAGAGGCAGCAAAAGCAAATGGTGGGTGCCGGTGGAACGCGCTCCCGTGAAAAGAGTGACAAAGGCAGCTGGGTGCCTGAAAAGATTGTGGAGAGCTGGCTATCGCATAGAGTAGCCAGGGCCGAGAGAGAGTGTTGGGGCAGCTGGGTGCTGGGAACAAATGATGTGAGCCGGCTTCTAGAGTAGCTGGGGCCGGAAGAGACAGGATGGATACGCCGGGGGGAAATTGGGCAATCCAAGTGTTGGGCCAAAAGACCCGGAGCATGAGGTCACGTCACAGAGTAACGCAACCACTCGGTGCCAGCCAAAAATAGCTAGCCAATGATGGACGGACCCAGGGTAGGATCCGGCCAAGAAGAGGCAGGGGAAGCCACACACAAGTGTGCAGCAAGATGGTGGCCGCCAGAGGATTGACGACCAGGGGGATCAAGCAGCACGATGCCGCTGAAAAATGGTGCACAGCGGGAGGGTCTCTTGAAGACACCGCAGCCCAGTGCGGGAAGGAATTGGACCGTCTGATGGGGAAAAAGAAGGGGGGGGATGGTAAAAGTTGGATGTGGTCGCATCTGACGTCTGTTGAAGGAAGGGAGTGTGGGCGCTGTGAGCGGCGCCGACACGGTGGTGTCCAGGGGGCTTGGGCCAGTCCAGACGAGGGGGTGCACCCATGATAAGCATGAGCGCGAGGGTGGAACGAAGAGATCTCGTCCCGAGTGTCAGACAGTAGGGGAGTAATATACCCCAGTCTGCCCAACAGTGGTCGCCACAACATCCAGCGATAGCACAGATGACGACTGCGCTATTCAACGTGGCCTCTGGGATTTCAGCAGGGAGTAAGACCCTGCCTACTCAGCACCTCGAACGATTTCACCAAGGAGTGGACATCTCAGCTACTAAGGTGTTTGCCCCACCTATCCCAAAAGGGAAGGTGGTGGTTAGAGGTCAAGAAGGGAATGCCAGGGAGAGACGATGTAGGAAGCCTATTCCACACATGCACCATAGAAGAGATGCATTCACCCCAGAAACTCGGGGGCAATTTTGACTCAGAGAGCATTGCAGTGATCCTTTCCCCCATAGTTCTGTTAGCCCTTTCAGCTAGACCATTCTGCTGAGGCCTGTTGCGAGTAGAATGCCTCCTGTTGATGCCACACTGCTCCGTGAAGGCTAGGAAGGCTTTAGACATGTATTCACTGCCTTTATCGTCCTGTAGAGCGCGCATTTTCACTCCTAGTTGGTTTTCAGCCCAAGATTTGTAGATTTTGAATGCTTCAAAGGCCTCTGACTTGCTTTTCAGCAGATATACAGCCCGGAAACGCATTGCGTCGTCTATAAATGTGATCCAGTACTTGTAGCCTGAGTGGGAAGCGACTGGGAGTGGTCCATGAAGGTCTGAGTGCACCAGCTCGAGTGGGGATCGATTATGGCTGGTAGAGGAGGGGAAAGGAAGTGAATGCATCTTGCCAGCAAGGCAGGGCTCACATATAGGGTCAGGGGATGCTTTAGAGTTGATTTTGAGGCCTGTAACAAGCTCCTTGTTCACCATAGACCTCACATCAGCATAATTATGGTGAATAAAGCGACGATGCCATAGGGAGAGGTCACAGGGAAGTGTAGAGACAGAAAAAGCGGCCTCCAAGGTGAGAGTTGAGCCATCTAGCTCAGCAGAGTTGTTGGGATGGATGGTGGCCGTGAAAAGTGTTGTTCCCTTGCAGCAGAAGGCCATAGAATGAGCAGAAATTGTGATAATAAAGTTCTTGTGCTGTGCAAGGTACAGACAAGACAGCAGATTACTGCGGAGTGCAGGAACATGTAAAACCCTAGTAAACTCGACCACTCTAGCCACCTTTCCGCTCAAAACTGGCTCAAAGACCACAGACCCCACCCCAGCAGAGTAAACAACTGAATTATCAGCTAAGCAAATGGGAATGCGATGGGGGGAGTAGGATTTGAACCAATGCTTGTGGGGGGTCATATGAGAAGTGGCCCCTGTATCTGCAAGCCAGTGGAAGTCAGCATTGAGCTGCAGGGGGGCAGAAAGCGAAGGGGAAGAGGTAGGGGAGGGAGCACTTGCATTTGTTAGAATGCCCCAAGCATTCAGCTATTAGAATGACTGGACAATTTGTTTTGTGTATATCCCGACTTAGAGTAATGTGGACGGTTCCGCTCACGTGATAGATTAGTCAGCGCATGTTGAACTTGCCTGTGGACGACTTAGAAGTTTTTTTTTTTTTTTTTTTTTTTTTTTTTTTTTTTTTTTTTTTTTTTGTAATCAGTGGGATTTATTTCAAAATCGACCTCGTACATGGGATGCCATAACGTGTATCCCTGCCTTTCAACCCTCGGCAGCGTACATTAAGCCCAAGACAACATGCACTAACCTGTGTTCTCGTATCCGCATGACTAGGTCAAGCGCTCGACATAAAAAACAAAACAATCAGACCAGTAGAAAATAAAACTACATAAAGGCCATCACGGTGCATAGAAAGGAAAACGATCGAGCCTACGCTTTAGGAACGAGGAAACTGACGATGAAGCCAGTTCCTATCGAAACGATTTCGCCAGAACAGACAAGAGCAGTCCGTAGCGGCATGATCAGTCTTTGCGCGCTTGGAAGCGATGCAATTGACGCACTTCTTTTGATCAACGAGTTTGTCGCCAACCATTAAATGATGGTTGGCCTCAAGATGAGGCCCACCACAGAGGGGACAGCGCACACCTTGACAGCGGCACTGGTTAGCATGATGGCCCCATCACTGACAGCGAGTACAGCAGACAGAACCGGAATGTGGCTTTGCGCCTTGAATGCGGCAGTTCACCCCAGAGACCGAGATGACCGAGCCAATGAGATCGCGAGCATTAGAGCCCGCTGTAGAGTTGTGAATGTCGACCCATGCAATGCATGAGTCAGCTTTAGGGGAAGTCTGCATAAGACAGACTTGGTTGCGGATAAGTGGGCCGAGGCGGGCCGTGGTGGAGTGCGAGATGGCCATGAGTAGGAAACCTCGAGTGGTGTTGACCCAGTCGGTGCGGGGAAGGGTCGGAGAAATGGGAATGTCGACGATCTTGAGGTCGCTCGTCAACGTCACTTTGTCGGCTTGGATGACCGCATCTGGTGATCCAGTAGGAATGAGGCGGTGAATGTGTTTGAGCACAAATGCTGTCTCAGAGGCGGAGGGGACGATGTCGGTGGAGAGGAAGATCTTATTTCCGACACCCGATTCGGAATGAACAATCGATAACTTGGATGACCCAAGATCCGACCGGATAAGCTGATTGACCTTATCGATAAGGCCTGGGGTAAAGTTGCGGACGGAAATAGAAGATCCAGCCGGTGGAGTGATGGTGATACCACGGCACGAAGTGCCGTGGACAGTGTGTCGAGCACGCTTTGGCTTCGTTCCCCGAGGAGGAGCCCGAGGCGCAGCCGGAGCGCGCGATACTGGTGGTGCCGCCTTAGGTTTGGCGGGCTTGGAGAGGACTGGGACCTCAGAAGGCACTGGTGCTTCAACGACCTCCATCGCTGGAGGCGGGGCACTTGGTGCAACTGGGGTGGTCGGCGGAGCTGGTGTAGCAGCCCCAGATCGGGGCTTCTTACGAGGGGGAGATGCTTCACCTGGGGTAACAATCTCGAGTTTCTTCTCAGGCGGTTGTGCTCTAAGAATAAGTCGGTCTATCCCTGCGGACATGGACATGCCATTGGAGAGGACCGTGCGTTTGTGCTCGCCATGCTGGACAGCGACGAGCAAAGAATTGAGAGCTTCAAAGGCAAAGTAGCCCATGAACTCCCTGTCTTTGTAGATCTCCCTATTGTTAGAGAGCCAAAAGAGCACGTCTGCTGGGCCAATGGCTGGCGGAGGTGCGGGAACCGGGTCAGGGACCGGGGTAGCTGAGCGCACTGTCTGCTGCTCCAAGCTAGATTCTTCGTCCCATTTCTCCGGGGGGGCCGTCGAGGATGGGGAAGGAGGGGGAGGAGGCGCAGCCACACTGGACGATCCAGATACAGCTGGTTGGACAGGGAGGGAGGGGAATGGCTGCCGCACGTCGAATCCCATCGATTGAGCAATGGAGTGGGCCTCGGCCCAGTCCTTGATTTCTTCAAAGAGCTTGTCGTCCAGATAGTCGGCAAACTCGGGATAGACTTTGAGGACACTCTCCTTCGGAAGATGAGGGGGAGCGGCGATTGGGGAGAAGGGGTTCGAACCGAACGCGATCTCGGCGGGATTGGGAGTGCCTGCTGGGAGGTGGGGCTGTTTGGAGCGCATGAGAGCTTTGGCGCGATCCCAAATCTCTTGCGGCACATTGCTGGAACTTGACGGCTGTCGAGCGGGCTGTTTCAAATGCTTAGGAGGCATATCAATGGCTTGTAAACTACTTCTAGGCTCTAGCACTGAGACTTCCAAAAGAGGAAGGTAGTGGTAAGAGGTCAAGAAGCGATGGACGACTTAGAAGTCTTTAGCTTCTTATACTTGTCCACAGGTGAGCAATCTCTTTGTATTGTTGTTATAGCTTCTTATACTTGTCCACAGATTAACTGTGCTAATACTAGCTCATTTCTTATCCGATCTGCTCGATACTAGCGTCGTTAGGATTGCCACTGCAAACTCTACGTTCCACTTCCAACAGGTTATGGGCCCCAGCTTCTAACGACCTACAAATTGACTTTTCATTCTTCAACCATCTTCAACTCAACAACTACTCTTTCCCTTCCCTCCTCCCCCAAACTATTTTGCTTCTCCTGCCCTCATTTTTGCTCGTATGGCTTTGGGTTCGCCAGCATTCGTTAAGCTCAATGGGGAGAACTATGCCACGTGGTCTGGCGAGATGGAGGCCTGGCTACGAGCCTCAGGCCTATGGAGACTTGTTTCAGGCAAGCAGAGTGCTCCCTCCATTCCCTCTTCCCCCACTCCCCAGGATTTCGCTTCCCAGTCACTCTGGGAGGATAAACTCGACAAGGCAGCTGGCTGGCTGTATCTAATGGTTGAAGAAGACCAAAGGGTGCATTTTGCAGGCATCCAGGACGATCCAATCAAGATGTGGGCTGCTCTGGAGGCTGTACATCGTCAGAAAAAGGCTGGAATGTGATTCAATGCCTATGATGAGCTGTTCAGCATCCGAAAACACAAAGAGGAGTCGCTCCAATCGCTTATAAACCGTGTAGAGGGCTGCAAACATCATCTAAAGGAGCTTAGACCAGAGAAATTCACTTTAGAGCAGCTGGATGATGAGCTGGCCTCTATGGCACTCATTAGGGCGCTCCCGGACGAGTTTTCAGCCTTCACATCGTCTCTCCTGCTCATGGACAAGCTGGACAAGACCACAATCCACCAGGCCTTTGTTACTGAGGATATCCAGCGAAGGAAATGTGCTCAGGATGCCTTGGGAGGCTCCCAGGCCCTAGCAGCGTGTTCTGGCTTCAAAAACGCGTCAGAGACCTGCGATTTCTGTGGGACGACTGGTCACAAGGTGGCTAACTGCTGGATGTTTGAAAAGGCGAAGAAACGCGCTCAGGAGGATGCTCAGAAGCCCAGAACTCGAGGAAACAAGGCTAACAAGGCTCAAGACAGTTCCACTGACTCCCCCACTGCTTCTGGAAGCTCTAGCTCAACTCCTGGTGCCAAAAAAGCGCAGAGAGTCTGAGAATTTGCTGGAAATGCAAGTGCTCCCTCCCCTACCTCTTCCCCTTCGCTCTCTGCCCCCCTGCAGCTCGATGCTGACTTCCACTGGCTTGCAGATACAGGGGCCACTTCTCATATGACCCCCACAAGCATTGGTTCAAATCCTACTCCCCCCATCGCATTCCCATTTGATTAGCTGATAATTCAGTTGTCTACTCTGCTGGGGTGGGGTCTGTGGTCTTTGAGCCAGTTTTGAGTGGAAAAGTGGCCAGAGCGGTCGAGTTTACTAGAGTTTTACATGTTCCTGCTCTCCGGAGCAACTTGCTGTCTTGTCTATACCTTGCACAGCACAAGAATTTCATTATCACAATTTCTGCTCGTTCTATGGCCTTCTGCTGCAAGGGGACAACGCTTTTCACTGCTACAATCCACCCTAACAACTCTGCTGAGCTAGATGGCTCAACTCTCACCTCGGAGGCCACTTTTTCCCTCTCTACACTCCCCTGTGACCTCTCCCTATGGCATCGTCGCTTTATTCACCACAATTATGCTGATGTGAGGTCTATGGTGAACAGCTCATCATAACATTCCCTTCTTGACCTCTAACCACCACCTTCCCTTTTGGGATGGGTGGGGCGAACGCCTTAGTAGCTGAGACGTCCACTCCTCTGTGAAATTGTTCGAGGTGCTGAGTAGGCGGGGTCTCACTCCCTGCTGAAATCCCAGAGGTTTGAGTTGAATAGCGTGGTCGGCATCTGTGCTATCGATGGATGTCGTGTCGACCACTGTTGGGCAGCCTTGGGGTATGTTACTCCCCTTCCGCTTGACCTTTGGGGCGTAGTCTCTGCATCCCACCCTCGTGCTCTCTTCTTGGGGGCACACTCCCCGTCCAGGACGGTCAAAACCTCTTGGACACCACTGCGCTGGCGCCGCTCTCTGTGCCTCACATTCCTTTTTCAACTCGGGACGAAAAACCTTCGTTCCACCACTCGCGCCCGCTCTTCTCATGGGCGCACCCTTTCGTCTAGACTGGCCCAAGCCCTCTGGACACCACCGCGTCGGCGCCGCTCACAGCGCCCACATTCCCTTCCCTCAACAGACGTCAGATGCAACCACATCCAACTTTTCACCGTCCCCCTCCTCCTCTCCCATCGGACGGTCCGATTTCCCCCCGCACCGGGCTGCGGTGTCTTCAAGAGACCCTCCCGCCGTGCACCATCTTTCAGCGGCATCACGCTGCTTGATCCCTCCCAGTCGTCAATTCTCTGATGGCCACCATTTTGCTGCACACTTGTGCGTGGCTCCCCCTCCCTCTTCTCGGCCGGATCCTACCCTGGGTCCGTCCACCATTGGCTAGCTATTCTTAGCTGGCACCGAGTGGTCGCATTACTCTGTGACGTGACCTCACGCTCCGGGTCTTTCGACCCAACCTTTGGAAAGTCGAAAATCCCCCCGACTTATCTATCCTGTCCCTTCCGGCCCCGGCTACTTTGTAGCCGGTTCCCTCATTTGTTCCCGGCACTCATGCCCCGACACTCTTTCCCAGCCCTGGCTACTCTATGTGATGGCCAGCTCTCCATCATTTCTTCAGGCACCCAGCTGCCTTCGTCATTCCTTTCACGGGAGCGCGTTCCACTGGCACCCACCATCTGCACTTGCTGCGCTTTGCACGCGACTGCAACCGCCTCGTCAGAAAATCGGGGGCGTATCCGGGCTGTTATGTAGGTGTTATGTTTTCTTGAGCTAAGGCTCGTTTCGTACACTTCTCTCTATGGCCCATCATTATTGTTATTTTGCTTTTTATTTCTTTTCTCTTCGAGGCGATGTAAATTCTGCCGGATACGATATACGATTATAATGTTGTTTGGGGCTAATGTTTTTATTTTGGCGACGCGTCATGGCTGCCATTTCCTTGTAGTATGCCCGGAGTATCTAACCGGATGTCATATAGCTACTTGTGAATAAAGGTCCACCGAGAGGTGCCATTGATACAAAAAAAAAAAAAAAAAAAAAAAAAAACAGCTCATCATAAGCATTAAATCGCATCCCAGCCTTCTTCTGCCTGTGTACAGCCTCCAGAGCCTCCCACATCTTCATGGGGTCGTCCTGGATGCCATTAAAGTGTACCCTCTGCTCCTCTTCAACCATCAAGAATAGCCAGCCAGCTGCCTTGTCACAACGAGCCTCAAAAGCGTCCAGAGCATCTGCTTCAGCCTGGGTAACAGGGGAGGAGACAGTGGGGGACTTCTGCTTGCCAGAGATGATTCTCCATAGCCCAGAAGCTCGCAGCCACGCCTCCATCTCTCCAGACCACGTCGTATAGTTCTCTGCAGTGAGTTTTGCAAACATGGGCGATCCGGAAGCCATCGGAGTTGATTTGAGAGCAGGGGAAGCGAAATAGATTTGAGGAAGTAGAGAAGGAGAGGAGAATGAATGAAGTTGTGAATGAAAAACTTGTTTTTCCAGTAGTTAGAAGCCGGGGCCCATAACCTGTTGGATGTAGAACGTAGCGTGTGCGGAGACGGTTCTAACAGTGGTAGTCACGAGTGAATCGGATAAGAATTGATTGAGCAATCCTGTGAACAAGTCTAAGAAGCTATCTATGAATATACAGAACTCTATACTCACCTGTGAACAAGTCTAAGAAGCTAAAGGCTTCTAGAGCGTTCACAGGCAAGTTCAACATGTGCTTACTAATATATCACATGATCAGAAAGTTGTACCATCTCTAAGTCCATATACAAGACTGTTGGGGCAGTCTAACAAAATCTTCAATCTGGAGGCCAACAGGACCTGGGAACTCGTTGATTTGCCTCCTGGAAAGAAGGTAGTCAACTCTGGATGGGTATTCAAGGTCAAAAGGCATGCCGACGGCTCAATTGAGCGCTATAGGGCTCGCCTTGTTGCTAAAGGCTTCTCCCAGCATCCTGGCTTTGATTACACCGAGGTTTTTGCTCCTACATTCTGCCCTGCCTCCCTGCGCCTCATTGTAGCCTTAGCTGCAAGAGAAGGCTTCAAAATGCACTCTGTCGACATCTCTTCTGCCTTTACCTATGGGGAACTTGAAGAGGAGATCTACATGAGACAACCAGAGGGCTACCACACTGGGGGACCTAATATGGTCTTCAGGCTCCGAAAATCGCTCTATGGCCTTAAGCAGGCTGCCAGGCAATGGAACAAGAAGCTCAGAAGTGTCCTAGAAGGTATTGGCTACTCCAGGCTTCGCTCCGACAACTCTATTGACATTTATTCCAAGGGAGACATCAAGGTCATAGTGCCTGTCTTCATTGATGATATAACTCTGGTGTCTAAAAGCAATGCTGCTGTCTCTGCTGCTATCTCTGAGCTGTCTAGCCACTTCAAACTTCGAGATCTCGGGTCTACAACTCTACTACTGGGTATTCAGGTGAAGCAGGACTGTTCTAAGCGCACCATTTCGCTCTCACAAGAGCACTACATCAAGGAGCTGCTAGAACGATTCCATATGGATGATTCCAACTCCCTTTCCACCCCACTTCCACCTGGTTCTGAGCTCTCCGACATTCTGCCCTCTCTCGAGGAGCAGGCTGAGATGAAATCAGTTCCTTATCTCTCTGCTGTAGGTGCCCTGCAGTATCTGTCCACCATGACTCGTCCCGACATCGCTTATGCTGTCTCCTACCTTGGGAGATTCAATCATAACCCTGCTCCTGCCCATTGGCTTGCAGTGAAGCATTTACTTCGCTATTTGAAGGGTACCCTGCACTACCAGCTCGTCTACAGAGGTGGTGACTCTGGGGAACTGTTTACTACCTATTCCGATGCCTCTCACGGCAGCTGCAAGGCCACAGGTCGAGCTACAGGTGGATATGTGACTATTCTCTCTGGTGCTGCTGTAGGCTGGTCCTCAAAGCGTCAGCCTTTTGTGACTCTCTCGAGCACTGAGGCCGAGTTTGTGGCTGCAGTTGAGGCTGGAAAGGAGATCAAGTGGACCAGGAACATTCTCAGCGAGTTTGGCTACCCCCAGACACTTGCTTCGACTTTATTTGTTGATAACAAGTCTGGAATCAGTGTAGCAAAGAATCCTGAGCACCATGGGCGCATGAAACACCTGGATCTTCGGTTCTACTGGCTCCGGGAGGCTGTAGAAGAAGGAATCATTGATCCACTCTATGTTTCTACTGATCAGCAAGTGGCAGACATTCTGACCAAGGCTGTGGCACCAAAGGTGATTGACTTTGCTGTCCCGCTATTGGGACTTGGACACTAGACTGCTTGGATCAAGGGGGTGTGTTAGAATGCCCCAAGCATTCAGCTATTAGAATGACTGGACAATTTGTTTTGTGTATATCTCGACTTAGAGTAATGCGGACGGTTCCGCTCACGTGATAGATTAGTCAGCGCATGTTGAACTTGCCTGTGGACGACTTAGAAGTCTTTAGCTTCTTATACTTGTCCACAGGTGAGCAATCTCTTTGTATTGTTGTTTTAGCTTCTTATACTTGTCCACAGATTAACTGTGCTAATACTAGCTCATTTCTTATCCGATCCACTCGATACTAGCGTCGTTAGGATCGCCACTGCAAACTCTACGTTCCACTTACAACAGTTTCATGTGCCCGTGGTGCTCAGGATTCTTTGCCACACTGATTCCAGACTTGTTATCAACAAATAAAGTCGAAGCAAGTGTCTGGGGGTAGCCAAACTCGCTGAGAATGTTCCTGGTCCACTTGATCTCCTTTCCAGCCTCAACAGCAGCCACAAACTCGGCCTCAGTGCTCGAGAGAGTCACAAAGGGCTGACGCTTTGAGGACCAGCCCATAGCAGCACCAGAGACAATGGTCACATAACCACCTGTAGCTCGACCTGTGGCCTTGCAGCCACCATGGGAAGCGTCAGAATAGGTGGTGAACAGCTCTCCGGAGTCACTACCTCGATACACAAGCTGGTAGTGCAGTGTGCCCTTCAAATAGCGAAGTAAATGCTTTACAGCAAGCCAATGGGCAGGAGCAGGATTGTGATTGAATCTCCCAAGGTAGGAGACAGCATAGGCAATGTCGGGACGAGTCATGGTGGCTAGATACTGCAGGGTACCTACAGCAGAGAGATAGGGAACAGACTTCATCTCATTCCCTTCTTGACCTCTAACCACCACCTTCCCTTTTGGAATGGGTGGGGCGAACGCCTTAGTAGCTGAGACGTCCACTCCTCAGTGAAATTGTTCAGGGTGCTGAGTAGGCGGGGTCTCACTCCCTGCTGAAATCCCAGAGGTTTGAGTTGAATAGCGCGGTCGGCATCTGTGCTATCGTTGGATGTCGTGTCGACCACCGTTGGGTGGCCTTGGGGTATGTTACTCCCCTTCCGCTTGACTCTTGGGGCGTAGTCTCTGCGTCCCACCCTCGCGCTCTCTTCTTGGGGGTGCACTCCTCGTCCAGGACGGTCAAAACCTCTTGGACACCACTGCGCTGGCGCTGCTCTTTGCGCCTCACATTCCTTTTCCTACTCGGGACGAAAAACCTTCGTTCCACCACTCGCGCCTGCTTTTCTCATGGGCGCACCCTTTCGTCTGGACTGGCCAACGCCCTCTGGACACCACCGCGTCGGCGCCGCTCACAGCGCCCACCTTCCCTTCCCCCAACGGACGTCGGATGCGACCACGTCCAATTTTTCACCGTCCACCTCATCCTTTCCCATCGGACAGTCCGATCTCCTCCCACACCAGGCTGCGGTGTCTTCAAGAGACCCTCCCGCCATGCACCATTTTTCAGCGGCATTGCACTGCTCGATCCCCCCCGGTCGTCCATTCTCTGGCGGCCACCACTTTGCTGCGCACTTGTGCGTGGCTCCCCCTCCCTCTTCTCAGCCGGATCCTACCCTGGGTCTGTCCACCATTGGCTAGCTATTCTTAGCTGGCACCGAGTGGTTGCGTTACTCAGTGACGTGACCTCACGCTCCGGGTCTTTCGACCCAACACTCGGAAAGTCGAAAATCCCCCCGACTTATCCATCCTGTCCCTTCCGGCCCCGGCTACTTCGTAGCTGGTTCCCTCATTCGTTCCCGGCACCCAGCTGCCTCGACATTCTCTCCCGGCCCTGGCTACTCCATGTGATGGCCAGCCCTCCACAATCTCTTCAGGCACCCAGCTGCCTCCGTCATTCCTTTCACGGGAGCGCGTTCCACCGGCACCCACCATCTGCACTCACTGCGCTGCGCGCACGACTGCAACTGCCTCGTCAGAAAATCGGGGGTGTATCCGGGCTGTAACGTAGGTGTCATGTTTGCTTGAGCCAAGGCTCGCTTCGTACATTTCTCTTTACGGCCCACCATTATTGTTATTCTTATGTTTTGTTTTATTTTACTTTTCTCTTCGAGGCGATGTAAATTCCGCCGGATACGATATACGATTATAATGTTGTTTGGGGCTAATGTTTCTTTTGGCGACGCGTCATGGCTGCCATTTCCTTGTAGTATGCCCGGAGTATCTAACCGGATGTCGTATAGCTACTTGTGAATAAAGGTCCACCGAGAGGTGCCATTGATAAAAAAAAAAAAAAAAAAAAAAAAAAAAAGAACAGACTTCATCTCAGCCTGCTCCTCGAGTGAGGGAATAATGTCCGAGAGCTCAGAGCCAGGAGGTAGAGGGGTGGAAAGGGAGTTAGAATCGTCCATATTGAACCGTTCTAGGAGCTCCTTGATGTAGTGCTCTTGGGAGAGGGAGATGGAATGCTTAGAGCGATCCTGCTTCACCTGAATGCCCAGCAGAAGTGTGGTGGGGCCTAGATCTCGCAGTTTGAAGTGCCTAGACAGCTCAGAGACAGCAGAGGCCATGGCTGCATCGCTTTTAGAGACTAGGGTAATGTCATCAATGAAGACAGGCACTATGACCTTAATGTCTCCCTTGGAATAGATGTAGATGGAGTTGTCGGAGCGAAGTCTGGAGTAGCCAATACCCTCTAGAACACCTTGGAGCTTCTTACTCCACTGTCTGGCAGCCTGCTTGAGGCCATAAAGCAATTTACGGAGCCTGAAGACCATATTAGGGCCTCCAGTGTGATAGCCCTCTGGTTGCCTCATGTAAATCTCCTCCTTGAGTTCCCCATAGGTGAAGGCAGAGGAGATATCAACAGAGCGCATTTTGTAGCCCTCTCTAGCAGCCAGAGCTATAATGAGTCTCAGAGAAGCAGGACGAAATGTAGGGGCAAAGACCTCGGTGTGATCAAAGCCAGGACATTGGGAGAAGCCTTTAGCAACAAGGCGAGCCCTATAGCGCTCAATAGAGCCGTCGGCATGCCTTTTCACCTTGAACACCCAGCCAGAGTTGACTACCTTCTTACCAGGAGGCAGTTCAGTGAGTTCCCAAGTCCTGTTAGCCTCGAGATTGAATATCTCGGTGTTACAAGCATCGACCCAGTGTTCCCTGTCAGGGGACTGCATAGCCAGCCTGTAGGTGCGAGGATCAGCTGTAGAAACAGCCCCAGCAAACTCGACCTCATAGAAGTCAGTATCAGCTGAAAGAGCAGCTTCATCGTCGTCTTCTGGGTCTCTAGCAGGCAAATTAGGTTGCCTGACCTTCTTGTCAGGTGATGACAGGTCAAGTCATCTGACAGCTTTGGAGCTCTGAGTTCTCACAAGAAACTGCCTAGTGCCCCAGCCCCTGGAGTGGGCCTGCAGTAGTGAGTTCCAACTCTAGGCCTAGGGTACATATATATAATATCCTAGCTCCTATAATACCAAGACCATGTAGCTCAGTGGTTAGAGCTCCCTGGTGCAATTGGGGTGGTCCCAGGTTCAAACCCTGGTGTGGTCACCTTTCCATCCTAACACTTCCACCAGTCACCAGGGGGCTTCTGAACGCGTCCAGTGCGACGTGGCACTCTGGGGGCTCAGGGGGCACTCCAGCAGTGGGAGGAGTCACAGGGAGCGGAATTGGAGCTTGTGGGGGCGGAGTAGCAGGGCTAGGAGGAGAAGGAGCATGCAGAGGAGTCTCCTCTTCGAGAGGAACAGCAGGAGAACTCGGACTGGGAGGCTGAAAGTGAGCAGAAAGAGGGCTAGTATCACCCCCTTCATCTAGGAGAGGTGGCACTCTGAAATGCGACATTGGTGGTGCAGGAGAGGGCTCAGAAACATTCTGAGACTCAGGGGATGGGGGAGGGCCAGCAAATGAAGGTACAGCGTCGAGTTGGGCTCTAGAAGTGCCAGGAAAGTACCTTTCATCGAAATCAGCTCTCTCTGAGATCACTGAACGCTTCATCGCTTCTTGACCTCTTACCACTACCTTCCTGTTTTGGAAGCCTCAGTGCTAGAGCTGTACTAGGAGCAATATACGTTCTATGCTATGGATACTCGACCCGACTTCGACGATGGAGGCTGGGAGAGCAGCGACGATGAGAACTTGCCCCCCGATTTGCGTGCGATGAAGGAGGCAATGGAAGTAGAGGTGTTTGGGCTGCCGCCCAAGACACCGAAGGCGAGCCGAGCTGAAAAGCTTCGCTCACAATTGAAGCTGAAGGGTAAGGCCGGTGGCACTGGCTTTTTCTCTTCTCCCAACCCCCCTGTCACCCCGACGCCGGGCCCTTCGCAAGCAGCGACGACGATACCGTTGTCGTATGCAACTCAGAGCCCGAAAACTCCATTTGGTCTGCCAAGGCCCCCTGCGGCGACCTCCTCTCCTGTCCCTTCCCCGCTGGTTGGACGCTCCGCGCGTCGAGCCCACAACACCCTCGCCGAGCAGCTCAAGGAGGCCGTCAACGCCGCCAAGCAAGCTGGCCCCACCGAAAAGTTCGATTCGCTCGCGGACGAGCTTCTTCGCTCACTCTGGACCATTCTTAAGGCCCCAACCTCTCCCAGCGCCAGTTCATGGGCATGGGCGGCTTCGCGCCGTTCGATGTTCAACTCGCGCAGACTATCACGTCTGCTGGCCCCCTCCTGAGGTCCCCACTCCCACCCCAGTCCCAGCCACGCCCCTCCCCCTCGGCCACGCCTACCCCACGCCCTCGGTCTCCTATGGCCGAGGCCGAGGCTGACGCAGCCAAAATTACTAAACGGCCCAAGGTAAGCCACCCGGCCCCACCTCCTAAACCCACGGCTTCTAGAAGTCGTGCTCCGGCTGCACCTGCAGCTGCTGCGGCACCTTCTAAGGCCAAGAAACAGGTCAAGTTCGCGCTCCCCTCCTCCCTCTCTGCGCCTTCCCCTGCATCTGCCCCCGCTGTCTCTGTCAAGCGCCCCTCCAAGCGCAAGGCTAAAGGCAAGCATACCAACCATGGGCTCTCCCGTTGCGGAGTCCGCATCATTCCCCCGGCCGGAACTACAATCCGTGCCACCGACGTCACTCCAGCTATTATTGCCGAGATCAATGCCCACCTAAAGTCCGACCTCAAGTCGACTTTCTTGGTGGAACACGCCTTGGACATCAAGACCGGCCTCTTCTTAGCCGGTAACCGAGTCCCTTCCGCACCCGAGGGCAACTGTGTACTCAAGCACATTCGCCGCCTCATCACCATCCCCGGGATTATCCCAATCACCACCGCCCCCGTCACATCGGTTTCTTACCTCAAGATAATCGATGTGCCACTTATCCCTGCCGAGTCCCGCACTTGGCTCACCACTCAACGCGCCGCCCTCCAGGCGGCTCTCGCCATCTCCCCTGTCGGCCAACAACTCGCCTGCCACATCGCTCATGCCCTGCACTTCATGCGCACTTCCCGCCACGCTGACACCTGTGTCGCGTGGATCGACATCACTGACGCAGTTTCTGGCAGCAATGCCAGGAACTTTATTGGTAAGCAGGTCCTGATTGGAGGACGCAACTGTCAGATCCGGGGCGCTGCCCCTCGGCCCGGTTCCGCCCTGTGCACTCATTGCCAGCGGTGGGGCCACCACTCTAACGTCTGCCGTGCTAAAGGTATACAGTGCGCTCATTGCGGTGGTCCGCATTCTGCGGACAACCACGACTCCTCATGCGCCGCGTCCCGCGTTGATGCTGCCATCCGCCACTGCGTCAATTGTTCCGCAGCCAAGAAGAAGAAGACGACGCACTCCAGCACGGACACTTCGTGTCTGTTCTGGGAACATCGGTTTGATCGCAATTGGCTCAAGCGCCAATTCCCATCGAACAAATAGGACTTTTCACCGGGTCTTTCGGGGCAATGGCGCGCTGCCATCCCATTATCTTTTCATTCGCTGATTCATTTCTCCTTTCTATCGACAATCGTCTCGTGTATGAATACCGCTGCCAACGCGGCGCTCCAAGTTAGTTCAAACCGGAGAGGGTCTGTTTCAGGCGCTGTCCCGCCTTGAAGGTTTGGACACTTAGTATTTCGATTCTATATGTTTGTTTTTCTTTTCTCCTCGAGCGCTTGACCTCGTCGCACAGGATACGTTTCTTCCGCCACCCATGTATAGCTTGACTCGATGTACCGAACTAGTGGCCCGGTTTTGGAGACGCGTTATGGCTTCCGTTTCTTGTACGTATGCTTGGATTTGCGACCGATGTAGTAGCGTACTTGAATAAAGGCCGGCCGGCAGGCCCCGTTGATTATAAAAAAAAAAAAAAAAAAAATCACTGAACGCTTAGTGACTGGATTGTAGAACTTCCAGCCTTTGTAGCCTGCAGGATAGCCTATAAAGACGCATTTTTTGTAGTGAGGCTCTAGAGAAGTCCTCTTATCTCGCTGTACATGCACATAGGCAGTACACCCCCATACTCGGAGGTGGGAGACATCAGGCTTTCGCTTATAGAAGGCCTGGAAGGGTGTAGTGCCAGAAAGCGACGATGTAGGCAGCCTGTTCCATACATGGACCATAGAAGACACACATTCTCCCCAGAAAGAGGCAGGAAGTCGAGATTCTGAGAGCATAGCAGTGATTCTTTCACCCATAGTCCTATTAGCTCTCTCCGCAAGGCCATTCTGCTGAGGTCTGTTGCGAGTAGAATGCCTCCTTTCGATCCCAGACTGCTCCGTGAACATTAGGAAGGCCTTAGACATGTATTCACCGCCTTTATCGTCCTGTAGAGCCCGAATTTTGACTCCAAGTTGATTTTTGGCCCAAGATTTGTAGACTTTGAATGCTTCAAAGGCTTCTGACTTGCTTTTAAGCAAATGTACAGCCCGGAATCGCGTTGCGTCGTCTATAAAGGTGATCCAGTACTTGTAGCCTGAGTGGGAAGCGACTGGGAGCAGTCCATGAAGGTCTGAGTGCACCAGCTCAAGAGGAGATCGATGGTGATTGAGGGAGGGAGGAAATGGAAGTGAATGCATCTTTCCTGCAAGGCAGGGCTCACATATTGGGTCAGGAGGAGCATTAGAATTGAGTTTGAGGCCTGTAACAAGGTCCTTACTCAACATAGACTTCACATCAGCATAATTGTGATGAATGAAGCGACAATGCCACAGGGAGAGGTCAGCTGGCAGTGTAGAAACAGCAAAAGCAGCCTCGGAAGTGATTGTAGAGCCATCTAGCTCAGCAGAGTTGTTGGAGTGGATAGTGGCTGCACTGGAAAGCGATAGAGCGAGCAGAAATGGTGATATTGAAGCCCTTGTGCTGAGCAAGGTATACACATTGCTTCTTGACTTCTTACCACCACCTTCCTCTTTTGGAAGTCTCAGTGGTTTAGACGTTAGGTAGCATTACATCGTACTACACAGCGACTAGCTATGGATACACGCAAAGACTTCGACAACAGTGGCTGGGAGACGGATTCCGATTCCGAGTTGCTGCGCGGACTCCGCAGAGATGTGGAGAAAGCGATCTTACAGGTGCCTCAAACACTGAAGGCGAGCCGCATCGACAAGATGCGCTCACATCTCAAAGTGAAGGGCAAGGCTGGCGGCGCTGGCTTCTTCTCTTCGCCCGACCCCCCCGTCACTCCTATTCCAGGTCCCTCCCAAGCTGCGACGACTCCGTTGTCGTATGCCTCTGGGGATCTGACTACCCCGGTCCGTGGCCAACCATCGACCCCCTCCCGCAAGCAACTCTTCTCGCCATCAGCCCAACCGGGCAAGAAGAACTGTCTCGCAGCGTCGATCGCTACCGCGGCCGACCTTGTACCCCAGATGAGCCCCAACGCAGACTTCACTGGCTACGCCAGCGAAGTCTTGCGTCTCATTTTTAATATTTTGTTGAGTGGTGCTCACAAAAATATTGAGTTTCAGAACATGGCCGGTGTAACCTCTTTTGAGACCGCCCTCGCCATCATCATTGGCCAGACTGGCGCCGCCGCTCCCCCCTCCCCAGTCAAACCATCCACCCCCTCCCACCTTCGACTCCAAGTGCCCCCTCTAGACCCCGGTCCCCGATGGCCGAGGTTGAGCATGAGGCTGCAGCACCTCAGTTGAAGAAAGTTCGAATCGAATCGCCCCCTTCGACCCCCAAGAAATCCGGATTTGGAAGGACCCCGGCTGCTCCCGCAGCTAAGCATGTTCTCCCGAAACCGATACTCAAGGCAAAGCCGGCCACCGTCCCCTCCCTCCCAAGGCCCCGGCTCCCTCCACTGCCCCCGCTGTCTCCAAGCGTGCCCCGGCGCGCAAGGGGAAGCACATGTCGCATGGCGCCACTCGACGAGGCGTCCACATCACCCCCCCGGCCGGATCTAACATCCGTGCCATCAACATCACTCCCGGCATTCTTCGGGAATGTAATAACCGGCTCAAGAGCGACCTCAAGTCTGAGGTCATTCTCGAAAGTTCTTCAGACACCGCCACCGGCATCCACATTGCCGCCAGCCGGGTCTTGTCCCAACCCGAGTCCGCCTTCGTGCTCAAGCACATCTGCCGACTGGTCGATCCCAACGGCCTCATCCCTCTTCAGGCCGCCACTCCCACCTCCACGTCCTATCTCAAGGTGATAGACGTACTCCTCATCCCCGCCAAACCGGCCAGATGGCTCACCGCTCAGCGCGAGGCCTTCACCCTCGCCCTCAACAACTCGCCCGTCGGACTTTCTCTGTCCCGAGCCCTCAAGCACTCTGTCCGTTTCATGCGGACATCACGCCATTCAGACATGTGCATTGCGTGGCTGGACATCTCGGACACTGTCTCTGGCCGCGTCGCCAGGGACTTTATTGGTAAGCAGGTCTTTATTGGAGGCCGCAACTGTCAAATCCGGGGCGCTGCCCCCCGGCCCGGCTCTGCCCTCTGCACTCGGTGCCAGAGGTGGGGCCACCACTCCGACATCTGCCGCTCCAAGGGCGTCCAATGCCCCACTGCGCAGGACCGCACACTGCGGAGTCCCATGTTCAGGCCGTGATCACGATGAAAAAGGATCCCGACGCCTGCCACTGCGCCAACTGTTCCGCAGCGAAGAAGAAGAAGACGGCGCACTCCACAACGGACACTTCATGTCCGTTCTGGGACAATCGGTTCGACCGGGACTGGCTCAAGCGCCAGTTCCCATCGTGCAAGTAAAGGTTTTCATCGGCCTTTTCGGGAGTTGTCGACATACACACCCACCATTCATCCCTCGCCATCTACATCCGCGATCGACACCGCCGGCCCTCAAGCTGGTGTATACGGGGTCTTAAGTTAAGTGTGATGTTAAGCTGAGCTAAGGTTCGCGTCGGGCATTTCTTCTTTCACCCCATTATCTTTTTCTTTTCCATTTGATATGTTTTTCTTTTTTCTCATCGAGCGCTTGACCACGTCGCGCAGGATACGGTCTCTCCCCCACCCATGTACAGTGTGACTCCATGTAGTGGATTGGTGGCTGCCTCGGAAACGTGTTATGGCATCCCTTTCCTTGTAGTACGCATTTTAGTATTCGCATCATGTAATAGCTACTTGGAATAAAGGTCCACCGGAAGGTGCCATTGATAAAAAAAAAAAAAAAAAAAAAAAAAAAAAAAAAAAAAAAAAGCTGAGCAAGGTATAAACAAGACAGCAGATTACTCCTGAGGTCAGGAACATGTAGTACCCTCGAAAACTCGACTGCTCTAGCCTCTTTTCCATTAACAACTGGTTTAAACACCACAGAACCTATCCCCGCAGAGTATACCACTGAATTATCAGCTAATCGGATGGGAATGCGGTTGGGGGAGTAGTTCTTGAACCAGTGACGATGTGGGGTCATATGAGAAGTGGCCCCAGTGTCTGCAAGCCAATGGAAGTCAGCATCGAGCTGTAGAGGTGTAGAAAGCGAAGGGGAAGGGGAGGGATGTGAGGCACTTGCATTTCCAGCAAATTCATGGACTCTCTGCGCTTTTTCGGGGCTAGAAGTCGAGGAGGAGCTTGCTGCAGAGCCTGAGGCGTCATTTGAAGCATCCTGAGCCTTGTTAGCCTTGTTTCTGCGAGTTCTAGGCTTCTGAGCGTCCTCCTGGGCGTGTTTCTTCGCCTTTTCGAGCGGCCAGCACTTCTCCACCTTGTGACCAGTCCTCCCACAGAAATCGCAGGTATCTGACGCGTTTTTGAAGCCAGAGTGAGCGGCTAGAGCCTGGGAGCCTCCCAAAGCATCCCCAGCGTGTTTTTTGCGTTGTATATCCTCTGTGACAAAGGCCTGATGAATGGTGGCCTTGTCCAGCTTGTCCATAAGCAAAAGAGACGAGGAGAAGGCGGAATAGTCATCTGGGAGCGCTCTAATGAGGGCCATAGATGCCAGCTCATCATCTAGCATCTCCAGAGTGAAGGAAGTGGGTCTGAGCTCTTTAATTCGACGTTTGCAGCCTTCTACCCTGTTGATAAGCGATTGGAGAGACTCCTCCTCGAGTTTTCGGATGCTGAACAGCTCATCATAAGCATTAAAACGCATTCCAGCCTTCTTCTGCCTGTGTACAGCCTCCAGAGCCTCCCACATCTTCACGGGGTCATCCTGGATGCCATTAAAGTGCACCCTCTGCTCCTCTTCAACCATCAGGAATAGCCAGCCAGCAGCCTTGTCACAACGAGCCTCAAAAGCATCCAGAGCATCCGCTTCAGCCTGGGTAACAGGGGAGGAGACAGTGGGGGACTTCTGCTTGCCAGAGATGATTCTCCATAGCCCAGAAGCTCGCAGCCACGCCTCCATCTTGCCAGACCACGTCGTATAGTTCTCCGCATTGAGCTTCACAAACGTTGGCGATCCGGAAGCCATTGGAGTTGATTTGAGAGCAGGGGAAGTGAAATAGATTTAAGGAAGTAGAGAAGGAGAGGAGAATGAATGAAGTTGTGAATGAAAAACTTGTTTTTCCAGTAGTTAGAAGCCGGGGCCCATAACCTGTTGGAGGTAGAACGTAGCGTGTGTGGAGACGGTTCTAACAGTGGTAGTCACGAGTGAATCGGATAAGAATTGATTTAGCAATCCTGTGAACAAGTCTAAGAAGCTATCTATGAATATACAGAACTCTATACTCACCTGTGAACAAGTCTAAGAAGCTAAAGGCTTCTAGAGCGTTCACAGACAAGTTCAACATGTGCTTACTAATATATCACATGATCAGAAAGTCGTACCATCTCTAAGTCCATATACAAGACTGTTGGGGCACTCTAACACAAGACTGCTGGGGCAGTCTAACAGGTAGGGGAGGGAGCACTTGCTTTTTTTTTTTTTTTTTTTTTTTGTAATCAATGGGATTTATTTCAAAATCGACCTTAAGGGTGCCATAACGCGTTCCCCGTACTTTACATCACCTGTACTCTACCTCTGTCGGCGTGAGACATTACATGAAAAAACGAACAACAAATGCGCAAAAGAAACGTATCCAGCGGACTTGGTCAACGCTATATGAGAGAGAGAAAAATAAAACAAATGAGAATAGAGCGATCCATATACAAGTACAATAATACCAGACTGAAGAAAAAGGAAACGCTGAAGTACAAGCACAAAGAAAAGAAACTCCTTGCACCTTTTGAAAACATTCTGCCGAGTCCACGGCTTCATCTCCATTACCGAGTTCATAAACACCTCTCTCCATTCGTCCGCCTTGAACACGGTTTCAAACTGGCTCATAATCGTCTCGTGATAGAAAATTGGCCCCGTAAGAAGAGGACGCTTTCGCTTCCTCCTCTCTTTGTTCTCGTCTTTCCGTTGCTGGTAAACCTGCTTGTAATACGCAGGCCAGTCTGGTTTGCACACTCGTGGCACTCGCGGAAGATTGGTGTCATCTTCGAACGCGAATGCTTTGGGATTGTCAGTCAGGAATAGGATGAGACCTTGAATGGATTCGATCCCGCCGATAGAGTAGTGTTCCGCCCTTCGTACGAATAATGGGCAGACATTGAGGATGTGCTGACGTGTCTCCGGGGAGTTGGGAGAACAGGGACACGTCTTGAATGGTTCATTCGGAAAGAATCGAGCGCGATATGATCCGATGGGGGCATGGTTGGTGATTGTGCGCACAAGACGAGCACACAAGGGGGAGTTATGAGCGACTGAGACCCCGCCATAGTTGTGGAGCCATAAGCCTAGATTGAGGTGAGTTGGTTTATCAACCGTGAACTTACAACTATTTTCGTGATCAGTGGCACCGCCCTGTTTTAACCGATCCGAATTGTCTGAGCCAGCGGCACCGCCCTGTTTTAACCAGCCAGGCTTCTTCTTCCCTGGACGGAGTTGATAGTCTGAGTAGGAGGCGTCTGGCCTCAACATCCCAGTCCTGAAACTACCGTCGTGAAATTCATCATGCAGAGCAAAGGGGGAGGTGGCTAGCCCCGCTCTCAATTCCCTGCTTGATACCCAAAAGTGATCTGGATACGAAGCGCAATGCTTCAACCTCTCAGATTCTACTTTACAGGATTTTGTTTCGTACCAGCCTTGTCCCTTGAAGTAAGGCCAGTTCGTTGGGTCATCGAACCCTTGTTGCCATAATGCGATCGCAGATTTGGTGGTCTCGCTTCTGGCCCATCTGTATGACGCGGATTGTGGAAACTGTATCCCCGCCCAAGTGAAGGTCCGCTCTTTTCTAGCATTCCAATAAGCCTGATAAGCCGCCGGCTGAAGGCCGACATTGCTATCCGGTGGTCAAGTTGCCCAACTCTCTCGGAAACCCTTCACACAAATGTCCACTAACGGGAATTTGGTTACTAGAGCTTCGAACATGAGCAAGACGGCAATCGACAATTGACTACCGTAAGGCTTAGATGAAACTGCCATAAGTTCGCGGACGATGGATGGCGAGGTGGTGTAAAGAAAGACTCTTTTGACTTCAAGTCCTTTCTCTAATTTGCGATACGCTTTGAGGAGGCCGAGGAATGCGGACCATCCTACAAGAGTTTCCTTCGTGATTCTGCGGCCAGCTGCACGAGTTTTGGACGATATTGTTTTGTCGTTAAAGACGGTAGACAAAGCGATGTGGGAATGACTCTGATTCTCCAATGGGTGGGAGGGATCGATTGGATTGAGAACGCCAGCCGTGATGACATGGAGGTCGCTGGTGTTATGAATGTTCGCCCCGTGTATGTCGAGGTGATAGAGGAAAGAGTCGTCCTTGTCTGCTGGGGGTTGGATGAACTTGATACGGTCCGGACAACGATCGATAAGTCGGTATCCCGGTTTGATGTGCTCGGAGAGGGGGTGAAATATCTCCTTGCAAGGAACGTTGATGATGGAGTCGAGGGGGGACTTCATCTTCATTCGAATCGCCTCGGTTTTGAATTCCAAGGAGTTGTGGTGTAGGGTCGAGCCCTTGGCTTTTTTTTTTTTTTTTTTTTTTTTATATCAATGGCACCTCTCGGTGGACCTTCTATTAAACTAGCTATACGACATCCAGTTAGATACTCTGGGCTTACTAGTCTAATATGGCTGCCATAACGCGTTGCCATGTACGGGCCCCCAGACCGCTACAAAATCAAACACTTACATGTGGAGGGAAGGAAACGTATCCGCGCGACGAGGTCAAGCGCTCGAAGAACCCAAACCGCAAACCAGATAACAAAAAGAAAAAGATGATGGAATGAATCCTACCCCAGACCGTGACGAGCCTTAGCTCAAGCCAACATCCCCAAGGGTCTCCATCCCGTATACATCAGCCTCCGACCGACGGTTCCAAACGCGAACGAAATAGCAATTAAGTGAATGGAAATGGAGGGCGCGCATGCTGCAGCTCCCGAAACCGGCCATGACAGTCGATTACTTCGTCGATGTGAACTGGCGGCGGAGCCAGTCCCGGTCGAACCGATTGGTCCAGAACGGACACGAAGTGTCCGTTGTGGAGTGCGCCGTCTTCTTCTTCTTGCTTGCGGAACAGTTGGCGCAGTGGCGGTCGTCGGGATTGCGCTTCATAGCAATCGCGGCCTGAACGTGTGAGTCGGCAGTGTGCGGACCCGCGCAGTGTGGACAGCGTATACCTTTTGAACGGCATACGTCAGCATGATGACCCCACCTCTGGCAGCGAGTGCAGAGGATGGAGCCGGGCCGGGGTGCAGCGCCTCGGATTTGACAGTTGCGCCCTCCAATGAGGACGTGCTTACCAATGAAGTCGCGGGCCGTGCGGCCCGAGACAGAATCCTGGATGTCGACCCAAGCTACGCAAGTGTCGGAGTGTTTTGAAGTCCGCATGAATCGGACCGCGTGTTTGACTTGTTGGGCAAGAGATTGTCCGATCGGGGATTTTTGCATTGCAGCGGCAAAAGCGGTGCGCTGCGCGACGATCCAAGTGGCAGGGGGAGCCGGAATGAGTGGAACATCGATCACCTTTAGATACGATGTGGAGGTGGGGGTGGCGGCCTGGAGCGGGACGAGGCCGTTGGGGTCGACGAGGTGGCGGATGTGTCTGAGCACGCACGCGGACTCGGGATGGGATAGTACCCGGGAAGCGGCTATGAAGATACCGGTTCCCGAGTCGATAGAACTTTCCAGAACGACCTCAGATTTGAGATCGTCCTTGAGGTGGCGATTGCACTCCAGTAAGACTTCTGGAGTGATATTAATAGCACGGATACTAGATCCGGCCGGGGGAGTGATGTGGACGCCTTTGCGAGATGCGCCATGAGTGGTGTGCTTGCCCTTGCGCGCTGGTGCACGCCTGGACACAGCAGGGGCAGTAGAGGGAGCCGGGGCCTTGGGGGAGGAGGGGATGGGAGCCGGCTTGGCCTTGAGAGCGGACTTAGGAGGTGCTCGAACAGCTGCGGGTGCAGCCGGGGCACGCTTCCAAGTCGCGGCGGGTTTAGGAGTGGATCCAACTGGCGATTGGATCCTGACTTTCTTCGGCTGAGGTGCCGCAGCCTCGTGCTCAACCTCGGCCATCGGGGACCGGGGTCGAGACTCGGGAGCACTCGGAGTCGAAGGTGGGGGGGGGGCAGGAGCTTTGACTGGGGATGGAGGGAGCGGACCAGTCTGCGCGATGATAATGGCGAGCGATTCCTCGAAGGAATTCGAGCCCGTCATGTTCATGAACTCCATCTGCTTGTAGGCAGGGGAGTTGAGGAGGTTGTAAATCAGGATCAACAACTCCGAGGCATAAGCCACGTAGTCGTTGCCTGGGGCAGTGGAACGGACCATGTCAGACGCAGTGGCCAACATGGATGCGAGGCGATTCTTCTTCCCTGGCACCGCAGAGGGTGAGAAGGGATTGGGAGTGGCGGGGGTGGAAGGAGTGGCGGGGGCCTTGCCCTTGGCCGGAGTATGCGGGTCCTGAGACGCGTACGACAACGGAGTCGCCAACGCTTGCGAAGGGCCTGCGGGGGTGGGGGTAGCGTAGGGGGAGGGCCCAACAGCCTTGAGCTGCTTGGCCCTCAAGTGAGACCGCATCTTTTCAAGACGGGTCGCCTTCGGGGTCATCGGTGTTTTGAGCACCGCGGCCTGTAACGGTTTGGGGAGTGGCGCATCGTCGTCCGTGGACCACCCTCCGTTGTCGAAATCCTCTCTCGTATCCATAGCAAGGCTGTAGAACGCAATATATTCCTACTCAAGCACTTCCACTGAGACTTCCAAAAGAGGAAGGTGGTGGTTGCGGTTCAAGAAGGGATGCGAGCCCTTGGCTTTTCGCCGCTCTATGAGTGTGAGAACAGGATGGTTGGGATGAAGCATGTTGAGGCGGATGTTGGAACGCTCATACAGCTTTTTGAGGGTGATGGAGATGGGCATGAGGCCAGCCACGGCACTCATTCCACCTATAGGAGTAGTTCGGAACGCGCCTGTAATCCAGCGAGCTCCTTGGGAGTGGGTGAGTTCGACCATTTTGACGTTGGTCCTAAAACATCGGGTCCCAGGAATGTACCAACAGCGAAGCCCGAAGGTCGCTATTGGCTGAACGCATGAGATGTATAGCGTACGTTTTTGCTTGATGGTGAGTCCACGCGCTGAGTTGCCAAGTGATTTCATGCATCGAACTGCTGAAATAGATTTCGTGGCATAGAATTTGACGTGTTCTTTAAAAGTTAGATTGCGGTCAAACATAATTCCAAGGTACCTCCATATTGTCTTGGGGGTAAGAGGATTGGTCGAGGTGAATGGAGCGAACCCTAGGGGAGAGAAGGGTTGGCTGAGTGGTAGTTGCGGGCGGAGTCCGCGAAGTTGAATAGTTCCGTCTTTGAGTGTTCCATAATCAGGCCGAAGTCGGTGAGTATGGAAGTGATTTGGGCGTATGCCTCTTTTAGAGAGTCCAAAACATCCGATCTACAATCCCCCGTTGCAACAAGTAGTCCGTCGTCAACAAAAGAGAGAAAAGCAGTTAAAGGAAAATGAATATGAGAATCCTCGTCCGATAACCATAAGTCCAAAAGATGGAAAACAGGAGCTAAATACAATGCAGAAAGAATTGGAGAAAGCGCACTACCTTGTCCTACACCTACATCAGAGTCGAAGAAAGGAGAGGTTAAATTGTTAATAGAATATTGAGTCTTTCGGCCAACTAAATAATTAGAAAAGAAAGAAACGACTTTGTTCGCAAAACCAAAATGTTCGATGATTTTAGAAAGAGCGATACGATTAAGGGAAGGGAAAAATTGGGCAACATCGAACGCAATGACTGACGTTACCTTTTTGTTGGACCACCCGGCTCGGACATGATGAGTGAGGGCGGTGGCCGCGTCTTCGACAGATCGTTGGATAATACCCCCGGTCTGGCATGGATGGATGGCTCCACTCTCGACTCCTTCGAACTGGAGTCGTCGAGCGATCATCTTTTCAATGAGTTTCCCCATTGTGTTGAGTAAGACAATGGGCCGGAAAGACTTGGCCTTGTCGTAGGAAGGTTTACCTGGCTTCGGAATGATGACCGACGTCGAGGCTTTGAAGTGTTTGGGCCAATGTGTGGGAACGAGAACGTAGAGTTCGCAGTGGCGATCCTAACGACGCTAGTATTGAGCGGATCGGATAAGAATTGAGCTGTGGACAAGTATAAGAAGCTGTAACAACAATACAAAGAGATTGCTCACCTGTGGACAAGTATAAGAAGCTAAAGACTTCTAAGTCGTCCACAGGCAAGTTCAACATGCGCTGACTAATCTATCACGTGAGCGGAAGCGTCCGCTATACTCTAAGTCGAGATATACACAAAACAAATTGTCCAGTCACTCTAATAGCTGAATGCTTGGGGCATTCTAACACACCCCCTTGATCCAAGCAGTCTAGTGTCCAAGTCCCAATAGCGGGACAGCAAAATCAATCACCTTTGGTGCCACAGCCTTGGTCAGAATGTCTGCCACTTGCTGATCAGTAGAAACATAGAGGGGATCAATGATTCCTTCTTCTACAGCCTCCCGGAGCCAGTAGAACCGAAGATCTAGGTGTTTCATGCGCCCGTGGTGTTCAGGATTCTTTGCCACACTGATTCCAGACTTGTTATCAACAAATAAAGTCGAAGCAAGTGTCTGGGAGTAGCCAAACTCGCTGAGAATGTTCCTTGTCCACTTGATCTCCTTTCCAGCCTCAACAGCAGCCACAAACTCGGCCTCAGTGCTCGAGAGAGTCACAAAGGGCTGACGCTTTGAGGACCAGCCCACAGCAGCACCAGAGACAATGGTTACATATCCACCTGTAGCTCGACCTGTGGCCTTGCAGCCGCTGTGAGAGGCATCGGAATAGGTGGTAAACAGTTCCCCAGAGTCACCACCTCTGTAGACAAGCTGGTAGTGCAGGGTGCCCTTCAAATAGCGAAGTAAATGCTTCACTGCAAGCCAGTGGGCAGGAGCAGGGTTATGATTGAATCTCCCGAGATAGGAGACAGCATAGGCAATGTCAGGACGAGTCATGGTGGCGAGATACTGCAGGGCACCTACAGCAGAGAGATAAGGAACTGATTTCATCTCAGCTTGCTCCTCGAGAGAGGGCACAATGTCGGAGAGCTCAGAGCCAGGTGCAAGTGGGGTGGAAAGGGAGTTGGGATCATCCATATGGAATCGTTCTAGCAGCTCCTTGATGTAGTGCTCTTGTGAGAGCGAAATGGTGCGCTTAGAACAGTCCTGCTTCACCTGAATACCTAGTAGCAGAGTGGTAGACCCGAGATCTCGCAGTTTGAAGTGCCTAGACAGCTCAGAGACAGCAGCAGAGACAGCAGAATCGCTTTTAGACACCAGAGTGATATCATCAATGAAGACAGGCACTATGACCTTGATGTCTCCCTTGGAATAAATGTAGATAGAGTTGTCGGAGCGAAGTCTGGAGTAGCCAATACCCTCTAGGACACTTCTGAGCTTCTTGCTCCATTGTCTGGCAGCCTGCTTAAGGCCATAGAGCGATTTTCGGAGCCTGAAGACCATATTAGGTCCCCCAGTGTGGTAGCCTTCTGGTTGTCTCATGTAGATCTCCTCTTCGAGTTCCCCATAGGTAAAGGCAGAAGAGATGTCGACAGAGCGCATTTTGAAGCCTTCTCTTGCAGCTAAGGCTACAATGAGGCGCAGGGAGGCAGGGCGGAATGTAGGAGCAAAAACCTCGGTGTAATCAAAGCCAGGATGCTGTGAGAAGCCCTTAGCAACAAGGCGAGCCCTGTAGCGCTCAATTGAGCCGTCGGCATGCCTTTTAACCTTGAATACCCATCCAGAGTTGACTACCTTCTTTCCAGGAGGCAAATCAACGAGTTCCCAGGTCCTGTTGGCCTCCAGATTGAAAATCTCGGTGTTACAAGCATCCTGCCAGTGAGAGCGGTCAGGGGACTGCATAGCCAGCCTGTAGGAGCGAGGATCTGCATTAGAAACCGCTCCAGCAAACTCTACATCACAGAAGTCACTGTCAACCAAAAAAGCGGCCTCCTCTTCTAGTTCTGGGTTGTCTCCAGGTAGGTCGATGTTTTTAACCCTCCACCACTCACCAGGGGGTCGTCTAACTCGATTGGTGCGCCTAGGGACTCGTGGAGGCTCAGCAGGCACAAGAGCGGTTGGAGGAGTGACAGGGAGCGGTGCAGGAGGTTGTGGAGGCGTTCTAGGTGGAGAGGGAGCAACAGGAGATGCAGGAGCGATCACAGGAGGTGCAGGAGCGATCACAGGAGCTTCAGGAGCATTCTGAGGTACTTTAGGCTCTTCAGGAGGAATATCACTTGCAGGAGTCGAACTAGGCGGCGGAGACGGTGCAGGGAGAGGCCAGATACCACCCCCTTCATCCTGGAGAGGTGGGAAGTCGAAATGCGACGAGGGGAGCGCTGGAGAGGGCTCTGAAGCGATAGGAGTCTCAGGAGAGCTGGGAGGGCCAGCAAATGAAGGGATAGCGTCGAGTTGGGCTCTAGAAGTGCCAGGGAAGTACCTTTCATCGAATTCAGCCCTTTCAGAGATGATTGAACGCTTGGTAACTGGGTTATAGAACTTCCAGCCCTTGTAGCCAGTGGGATAGCCTATGAAAACACATTTTTCATAGTGAGGCTGAAGAGAATTGCGTTTATCTCGCTGTATATGCACATAGGCAGTGCACCCCCATACTCGGAGGTGGGAGACGTCGGGTTTTTGCTTGTAGAACGCTTGGAAGGGTGTAGAACCAGGGAGAGACGATGTAGGAAGCCTATTCCACACATGCACCATAGAAGAGATACATTCACCCCAGAAACTCGGGGGTAATTTCGACTCAGAGAGCATTGCAGTGATCCTTTCCCCCATAGTTCTGTTAGCCCTGTTGGAACGAGAACGTAGAGTTCGCAGTGGCAATCCTAACGACGCTAGTATCGAGCGGATCGGATAAGAATTGAGCTAGTATTAGCACAGTTAATCTGTGGACAAGTATAAGAAGCTAAATCAACAATACAAAGAGATTGCTCACCTGTGGACAAGTATAAGAAGCTAAAGACTTCTAAGTCGTCCACAGGCAAGTTCAACATGCGCTGACTAATCTATCACGTGAGCGGAATCGTCCGCTTTACTCTAAGTCGAGATATACACAAAACAAATTAACCAGTCACTCTAATGTCATGACTTAACTGAATGCTTGGGGCATTCTAACACACCCCCTTGATCCAAGCAGTCTAGTGTCCAAGTCCCAGTAGTGGGACAGCGAAATCGATCACCTTTGGTGCCACAGCCTTGGTCAGAATGTCGGCCACTTGCTGATCAGTAGAAACATAGAGGGGATCAATGATTCCTTCTTCTACAGCCTCCCGGAGCCAGTAGAACCGAAGATCTAGGTGTTTCATGCGCCCGTGGTTCTCAGGATTCTTTGCTACACTGATTCCAGACTTGTTATCAACAAATAAAGTTGAAGCAAGTGTCTGGGGGTAGCCAAACTCGCTGAGAATGTTCCTGGTCCACTTGATCTCCTTTCCAGCCTCAACAGCAGCTACAAACTCAGCTTCAGTGCTCGAGAGAGTCACAAAAGGCTGACGCTTTGAGGACCAGCCCACAGCAGCACCAGAGACAATGGTTACATATCCACCTGTAGCTCGACCTGTGGCCTTGCAGCCGCCGTGAGAGGCATCGGAATAGGTGGTAAACAGTTCCCCAGAGTCACCACCTCTGTAGACGAGCTGGTAGTGCAGGGTGCCCTTCAAATAGCGAAGTAAATGCTTCACTGCAAGCCAGTGGGCAGGAGCAGGGTTATGATTGAATCTCCCGAGATAGGAGACAGCATAGGCAATGTCGGGACGAGTCATGGTGGCAAGATACTGCAGGGCACCTACAGCAGAGAGATAAGGAACTGATTTCATCTCAGCCTGCTCCTCAAGAGAGGGCACAATGTCGGAGAGCTCAGAACCTGGTGCAAGTGGGGTGGAAAGGGAGTTGGAATCATCCATATGGAATCGTTCTAGCAGCTCCTTGATGTAGTGCTCTTGGGAGAGCGAAATAGTGCGCTTAGAGCGGTCCTGCTTCACCTGAATACCCAGTAGCAGAGTGGTAGACCCGAGATCTCGAAGTTTGAAGTGGCTAGATAGCTCAGAGACAGCAGCAGAGACAGCAGAATCGCTTTTAGACACCAGAGTTATATCATCAATGAAGACAGGCACTATGACCTTGATGTCTCCCTTGGAATAAATGTAGATAGAGTTGTCGGAGCGAAGCCTGGAGTAGCCAATACCCTCTAGAACACCTCGGAGCTTCTTACTCCACTGTCTGGCAGCCTGCTTAAGGCCATAGAGCGATTTTCGGAGCCTGAAGACCATATTAGGTCCCCCAGTGTGGTAGCCTTCTGGTTGTCTCATATAGATCTCCTCTTCGAGTTCCCCATAGGTAAAGGCAGAAGAGATGTCAACGGAGCGCATTTTGAAGCCTTCTCTTGCAGCTAAGGCTACAATGAGGCGCAGGGAGGCAGGGCGGAATGTAGGAGCAAAAACCTCGGTGTAATCGAATCCTGGACGCTGGGAGAAGCCTTTAGCAACAAGGCGAGCCCGGTAGCGCTCAATTGAGCCGTCGGCATGCCTTTTAACCTTGAATACCCATCCAGAGTTGACTACCTTCTTTCCAGGAGGCAAATCAACGAGTTCCCAGGTGTTGTTGGCCTCCAGATTGAAAATCTCGGTGTTGCAAGCGTCCTGCCAGTGAGAGCGATCAGGAGACTGCATAGCCAGCCTGTAGGAGCGAGGATCCGCATTAGAAACCGTCCCAGCAAACTCTACATCGCAGAAATCACTGTCAACAAGGAAAGCAGCCTCTTCTTCAAGTTCTGGGTTGTCCCCAGGCAGGTCAATGTTCTTGACCCTCCACCACTCACCAGGAGGTCGTCTAACTCGATTGGTGCGCCTAGGGACTCGTGGAGGCTCAGCAGGCACAGGAGCGGTTGGAGGAGTGACAGGGAGTGGTGCAGGAGGTTGTGGAGGCGTTCTAGGTGGAGAGGGAGCGACAGGAGATGCAGGAACGAGCTCAGGAGATGCAGGAGCGATCACAGGAGCTTCAGGAGCATTCTGAGGTGCTTTAGACTCTTCAGGAGGAATATCACTTGCAGGAGTCGAACTAGGCAGCGGAGACGCTGCAGGGAGAGGCGCTTCTTGACCTCTTACCACTACCTTCCTGTTTTGGAAGCCTCAGTGCTAGAGCTGTACTAGGAGCAATACACTGTCTACGCTATGGATACTCGACCCGACTTCGACGATGGAGGCTGGGAGAGCAGCGATGATGAGAACTTGCCCCCGACTTGCGTGTGATGAAGGAGGCAATGGAAGTAGAGGTGTTTGGGCTGCCGCCCAAGACACCGAAGGCGAGCCGAGCTGAAAAGCTTCGCTCACAACTGAAGCTGAAGGGAAAGGCCGGTGGTACTGGCTTTTTCTCTTCTTTTTTTTTTTTTTTTTTTTTTGTAATCAATGGGATTTATTTCAAAATCGACCTCATACATGGGATGCCATAACGCGTTTCCCCGCCTTTCAACCCTCGGCAGCGTACATTAAGCCCGAAACAACATGCACTTTCCTTTGTTCTCGTATCCATGGGACGAGGTCAACCGCTCGACATAAATAAAGAAACTAATCATAAAGGCCATAGAAAATGAAAGAACGACTACGAATGGCCATCATAATGCTGAATAAAAGGAACTCCTACCCAGCCTCTAAACGCGAGGGAACTGACGATGAAGCCAGTCCCGGTCGAACCTATGTTTCCAAAACGGACACGAAGTGTCCGTTGCGGAATGATTTACCTTAGCGCGCTTGGAAGCAACGCAATTGACGCAGCGACGTTGATCAACTTGTTTAGGGTTGACCAACGTAGAATGATTATGTTCAGTGTGAGGACCGCCGCATAGAGCGCAGCGGACACCTTGTCGGCGACACTGATTAGCATGGTGGCCCCATCGATGACAACGTTGGCATCGGACAGAGCCGGAATGGGGGCGAGCGCCCTGAATACGGCACAAGGTTCCTGAGACGGGAACCTTCTGGCCAATAAATGTACGAGCGTTGATGCCCGTGGTGGTGTCGGAGATATCGACCCATGCGATGCACGAATCAGAATGAGCAGAAGTCCGCATGATACGGACCTGATGTTGGATAAGTGTCCCTAATCGGGCATGAGGAGAAGCAGCAATAGCGTCGAGAAGACGCTTGCGTGTGAGATTGACCCAGTCATTCTTGGGCATAGACTGAGGAATGGGGACGTCGACGATCTTCAGGAACGAAGTCGAGGTGGCCGGCGTGGATTGGATCGGCTGAGGAAGGCCTGTAGGGAGGAGGCGGCGGACGTGTTTGAGCATGAAGGCCGACTCGGAGGAGGTCGGGACAGTGGTAGTGGCTAAAAATATCTTGCCGTTACTACCTGGTTCAGCATGAGTAATCAGTATCTTGGAAGAACCAAGAACCGATCCGATAAGTTTGTTGATCTCTGCGATAAGAGATAGGGAGATATCGGCTGCAGACTTGTTAGATCCGGCCGGTGGAGTGAGGATAATGCCACGGCGTGAAGCACCATGGACAGTGTGGCGGGAATTACGCTTCGACCTAGGTTTCGGCGCAATACGAGAGACGGGGGGAGCAGCCTTAGGGGGAGGGCGTTCCTTGACTTCGGCGACCACTGGTTCTGCAACGACCTCCATTGCTGGAGGTGGAGCACTCGGTGGGGCCGGGGTAGAGGGCGGAGCGGGAGTAGCCGGGCCAGAGCGCGGCTTCTTCCTAGGAGGGGACACGTCACCAGGAATGGATACCTGGGGTCGAGTGGGGGCAGGAGCAGGAGGTGGGTCCGCTATATTTAGCTTTTTGACGAGTAAGTCGAGCGCAGCGCGCATGGAATGCCCGTTGGGCAGGACGGTACGACGGTGTTCACCATCCTGGATGGCGGTGATGAGCGAGTTAATGCATTCAAAGGCAAACCTGCCCATGAATTCACGATGCCTGTAATAAGAACGGTTGTCCTTAAGCCAATCGAGGACCTCCAGAGGGCCAATGACCAACTGGGGAACCTCGGGGACCGGGGTAGGGGCCGGGACCGGGGTGGCAGAGCGCACTGACTGCTGCTCCATGCCAGATTCTTCGTCCCAATTCTCCGGGGGGCCAGAGGCAGAGGGGGAAGGGGAAGGGGAAGGTGGAGGGGCAGCGCTGGAAGATCCAGACGCTGTCGGCTGCACTGGGAGGGAAGGGAATGGCTGTCGAACAGGGAATCCCATCGATTGAGCGATTGAGTGGGCATCAGCCCAACTCTTGATGTCAACAAAGAGGTCGTCGGAGAGATACTCGGCAAACTCTGGATAGATCTTGAGGACGGACTCCTTCGGGAGGTGAGGAGAGGGTTTGGGCTTGGGTATGTGCTGGGGGACTTCCTGGCCATACTCATATGCGATAGTCGCAGGATTGGGCGAACCCTCGGGAAGTCGGGGGTTCTTGCTACACATCAACTCCTCAGCAGCATCCCAGATAGACTGGGGCATGCCAGGAGGCTTGGACGGTCGTTTAGATTGCTTGGGAGGCATATCGGACGATGAATACTACTTCTATGCTACGACCACTGAGACTTCCAAAAGAGGAAGGTAGTGGTAACAGGTCAAGAAGCGTGTGGCTTTTTCTCTTCTCCCAACCCCCCTGTCACCCCGACGCCTGGCCCTTCGCAAGCTGCGACGACGACCCCGTTGTCGTATGCGACTCAGAGCCCGAAAACACCATTTGGTCCGCCAAGGCCCCCTGCGGCGACCTCCTCTCCTGTCCCTTCCCTGTTGGTAGGACGCTCTGCGCGTCGAGCCAACAATTCCCTCGCCGAGCAGCTCAAGGAGGCCGTCAACGCCGCCAAGCAAGCTGGCCCCACCGAAAAGTTCGATTCGCTCGCGGACGAGCTTTTACGCTCACTCTGGACCATCCTAAAGGCCCCCAACCTCTCCCAGCGCCAGTTCATGGGCATGGGCGGCTTCGCGCCGTTCGATGTTCAGCTCGCGCAGACCATCGCATCCGCTGGCCCCCCTCCTGAGGTCCCCACTCCCACCCCAGTCCCAGCCACGCCCCCTCCCCCTCGGCCACGCCCACACCACGCCCTCGGTCTCCTATGACCGAGGCCGAGGCTGACGCGGCCAAATCTGCTAAGTGGCCCAAGGTAAGCCACCCGGCCCCACCTCCTAAACCCGCGGCTTCTAGAAGTCGTGCTCCGGCTGCACCCACAGCTGCTGCGGCACCTTCTAAGGCCAAGAAACAGGTCAAGTTCGCGCTCCCCTCCTCCCCCTCTGCGCCTTCTCCCGCCTCCGCCCCCGCTGTCTCCGTCAAGCGCCCCTCCAAGCGCAAGGCCAAGGGCAAGCATACCGACCACGGACTCTCCCGCTGTGGAGTCCGCATCATTCCCCCGGCCGGAACTAGTGTCCGTGCCACCGACGTCACTCCGGCTATCATAGCCGAAATCAACGCCCACCTAAAGGCCGACCTCAAGTCGACTTTCTTGGTGGAACACGCAATCAACATCAAGACCGGCCTCTACTTAGCCGGCAACCGAGTCCCTTCTGCTACCGAGGGCAACTGTGTACTCAAACACGTTCGCCGCCTCATCACCACCCCCGGGATTATTCCCATCACCACCGCCCCCGTCACATCAATATCTTATCTCAAGATTATCGATGTTCCACTTATCCCCGCCGAGTCCCGCACTTGGCTCAACGCCCAACGCGCCGCCCTCCAGGCGGCTCTCACCATCTCCCCTGTTGGCCAGCAACTCGCCCACCACATCGCTCATGCCCCGCGCTTCATGCGCACTTCCCGCCATGCTGACACTTGTGTCGCGTGGATCGACATCACAGACGCAGTTTCTGGCAGCAATGCCAGGAACTTTATTGGTAAGCAGGTCCTGATTGGAGGACGTAATTGTCAGATCCGGGGCGCTGCCCCTCGGCCCGGTTCCGCCCTGTGCACTCGCTGCCAGCGGTGGGGCCACCACTCTAACGTCTGCCGTGCTAAAGGTATTCGTTGTGCTCACTGCGGTGGTCCGCATTCTGCGGACAACCACGACTCCTCATGCGCCGCATCCCGCGTCGACGCCGCCATCCGCCACTGCATCAACTGTTCCGCAGCCAAGAAGAAGAAGATGACGCACTCCAGCACGGACACTTCGTGTCCGTTCTGGGAACATCGGTTCGATCACAACTGGCTCAAGCGTCAGTTCCCATCGAACAAATAGGACTTTTCGCCGGGTCTTTCGGGGCAATGGCGCGCTGCCATCCCATTATTTTTTCATTCATTGATTCATTTCTTTTCTTTTATCGACAATCGTCTCGTGTATGAATACCGCTGCCAACACGGCGCTCCAAGTTAGTTCGAACCGGAGAGGGTCTGTTTCAGGCGCTGTCCCGCCTTGAAGGTTAGAATACTTATTATTTCGACTCTATATGTTTGTTTTTCTTTTCTCTTCGAGCACTTGACCACGTCGCGCAGGATACGTTTCTTCCGCCACCAATGTATAGTCTGACTCGATGTACCGAACTAGTGGCCCGGATTTTGGAGACGCGTTATGGCTTCCATTTCTTGTACGTATGCTTGGATTTGCGACCGATGTAGTAGCGTACTTGAATAAAGGCCGGCCGGCAGGCCCCGTTGATTATAAAAAAAAAAAAAAAAAAAAAAAAAAAAAAAAAAGCTGCAGGGAGAGGCCAGATACCACCCCCTTCATCCTGGAGAGGTGGGAAGTCGAAATGCGACAAGGGGAGCGCTGGAGAAGGCTCTGAAGCAATAGGAGTTTCGGGAGAGCTGGGAGGGCCAGCAAATGAAGGAACAGCATCGAGTTGAGCTCTAGAAGTGCCAGGGAAGTACCTTTCATCGAATTCTGCCCTTTCAGAGATGATTGAACGCTTGGTGACTGGGTTATAGAACTTCCAGCCCTTGTAGCCAGTTGGATAGCCTATGAAAACGCATTTTTCATAGTGAGGCTGAAGAGAATTGCGTTTATCTCGCTGTATATGCACATAGGCAGTGCACCCCCATACTCGGAGGTGGGAAACGTCGGGTTTTCGCTTATAGAACGCTTGGAAGGGTGTAGAACCAGGGAGAGACGACGTAGGAAGCCTATTCCATACATGCACCATAGAAGAGATGCATTCACCCCAGAAACTCGGGGGCAATTTCGACTCAGAGAGCATGGCAGTGATCCTTTCCCCATAGTCCTGTTAGCTCTTTCAGCTAGACCATTCTGCTGAGGCCTGTTGCGAGTAGAATGCCTCCTATCGATCCCACACTGTTCCGTGAAGGCTAGGAAGGCTTTAGACATGTATTCACCGCCTTTATCGTCCTGTAGAGCGCGCATTTTCACTCCTAGTTGGTTTTCAGCCCAAGATTTATAGATTTTGAACGCTTCAAAGGCCTCAGACTTGCTTTTCAGCAGATATACAGCCCGGAAACGTGTCGCATCGTCTATAAACGTTATCCAGTACTTGTGGCCTGAGTGGGAAGCGACTGGGAGTGGTCCATGAAGGTCTGAGTGCACCAGCTCGAGTGGGGATCGATTATGGCTGGTAGAGGAGGGGAAAGGAAGTGAATGCATCTTCCCGGCAAGGCAGGGCTCACATATGGGGTCAGGGGACGCTTTAGAGTTGATTTTGAGGCCTGTAACAAGCTCCTTGTTCACCATAGACCTCACATCAGCATAGTTATGGTGAATAAAGCGACGATGCCATAGGGAGAGGTCACAGGGGAGTGTAGAGACCGAAAAAGCGGCCTCCGAGGTCAGAGTTGAGCCATCTAGCTCAGCAGAGTTGTTAGGGTGGATTGTAGCAGTGAAAAGCATTGTTCCCTTGCAGCAGAAGGCCATAGAGCGAGCAGAAATCGTGATGATGAAATTCTTGTGCTGTGCAAGGTATAAACAGGACAGCAAGTTGCTCCGGAGAGCAGGAACATGCAAAACTCTAGTAAACTCGACCGCTCTAGCCACCTTTCCGCTCAAAACTGGCTCAAAGACCACAGACCCCACCCCAGCAGAGTAAACAACTGAATTATCAGCTAAGCGAATGGGAATGCGATGGGGGGAGTAGGATTTAAACCAATGCTTGTGGGGGGTCATATGAGAAGTGGCCCCTGTATCTGCAAGCCAGTGGAAGTCAGCATCGAGCTGCAGGGGGGCAGAGAGCGAAGGGGAAGAGGTAGGGGAGGGAGCACTTGCGTTTCCAGCAAATTCTCGCACTCTCTGCGCTTTTTCGGCACCAGGAGTCGAGCTAGAGCTTGAGGAAGCGGTGGGGGAGTCAGTGGAGCTGTCCTGGGCCTTGTTGGCCTTGTTCCATCGTGTTTTAGGCTTCTGAGCGTCCTCCTGAGCGCGTTTCTTCGCCTTTTCAAACATCCAGCAGTTAGCCACCTTGTGACCAGTCCTCCCACAGAAATCGCAGGTCTCCGACGCGTTTTTGAAGCCAGAACGCGCTGCCAGGGCCTGGGAGCCTCCCAAGGCGTCCTGAGCACGTTTCCTTCGCTGGATATCCTCTGTAACGAAGGCCTGATGAATTGTGGTCTTGTCCAGCTTGTCCATAAGCAACAGAGATGATGTGAAAGCAGAAAACTCGTCCGGGAGCGCCCTAATGAGTGCCATAGAGGCCAGCTCATCATCCAGCTCGTCTAAAGTGAATTTTTCCGGTCTAAGCTCCTTGAGACGACGTTTGCAGCCCTCTACACGGTTTATAAGCGATTGGAGCGACTCCTCCTCGAGTTTTGGGATGCTAAACAGCTCATCATAGGCATTGAACCGCATTCCAGCCTTCTTCTGACGATGTACAGCCTCCAGAGCAGCCCACATCTTGATTGGATCGTCCTGGATGCCTGCAAAATGCACCCTTTGGTCTTCTTCAACCATAAGATAGAGCCAGCCAGCAGCTTTGTCCAGTTTGTCCTCCCAGAGTGACTGGGAAGCGAAATCCTGGGGAGTAGGGGAAGAGGGAATGGAGGGAGCGCTTTGTTTGCCTGAAACAAGTCTCCATAGGCCTGAGGCGCGTAGCCAGGCCTCTATCTCGCCGGACCACGTGGCATAGTTCTCCCCGTTGAGCTTAACGAACGCTGGCAAACCCGAAGCCATACGAGCAAAATTGCGGGCAGGGGAAGCGAAATAGTTTGAGGGAGGAGGGATGAGAGAGAGTAGGAGTTGAGTAGATGATGGTTGAAGAATGAAAAGTCGATTTGTAGGTCGTTAGAAGCCGGGGCCCATAACCTGTTGGAACGAGAACGTAGAGTTCGCAGTGGCGATCCTAACGACGCTAGTATCGAGCGGATCGGATAAGAATTGAGCTGTGGACAAGTATAAGAAGCTGTAACAACAATACAAAGAGATTGCTCACCTGTGGACAAGTATAAGAAGCTAAAGACTTCTAAGTCGTCCACAGGCAAGTTCAACATGCGCTGACTAATCTATCTCACGTGAACAGCCGGTAGTTTGCGTTCGCGTACCCAAGGCATGAGGTCCCATGGTCGCTTGTTGTCCGTCGCCATTTCTTCGATTTTTTTGTCGAAGTGCTCGCGTTTGGCTTTTCGAATGGTCCTTTTGAGATTACCCCGTTCGATGTGATTCCGAGACCCTCCGCTTTTCATCATCCTCTGATAGGCCTCCTTACACTCCGAGTTCCACCACTTCTTCCCGTGTCGACTTGGCTTTCTTTCCTCCGCAAACTTCAACCACACACTCTCCAGCGTCGCTTCCGTCTGTTCCATCACCGCTACCAGTTCCTCCACAGACCCCGGTGCTTCTCTCCGCCCTAACTTCCCAAGCTCCATGGCGATCATGTTGACGTAGTCTTTCTCTTCCTCCGAAAAAGCCTCTATCTTGAATTTTCCCCTAAGTTCCGGTTCTTCTCCTAAGATGGGTACCTCAATTTGAAGGGGTCGGTGGTCTGAGCCCCACCGTTCCGCTTCATTGGTCTTGATTTCGCAATAAAATCCCTGTGTGTTTATAATGCCCGCCGAAGCGAACACCAAGTCTATTACAGATGCCCTTGAACTAGGATCATCTGGGATTTGAGTCGGCTCCCCTCCGTTAGAGGGAAACACGTATTGAATTTCAAGGTTAGTGCATAAATCTTTGAGGTGCATGTATGGGGAGGAGGGCTGTACTTGTGACGCCAGAGGGAGCACTTGCATTTCCAGCAAATTCTCGCACTCTCTGCGCTTTTTCGCCACCAGGAGTCAAGCTAGAGCTTCCAGAAGCGGTGGGGGAGTCATTGGAGCTGTCCTGGGCCTTGTTGGCCTTGTTTCCTCGAGTTCTGGGCTTCTGAGCGTCCTCCTGAGCGCGTTTCTTCGCTTTTTCGAACGTCCAGCAGTTAGCCACCTTGTGACCGGTCCTCCCACAGAAATCGCAGGTCTCTGACGCATTTTTGAAGCCAGAATGCGCTGCTAGGGCCTGGGAGCCTCCCAAGGCATCCTGAGCACGTTTCCTTCGCTGGATATCCTCTGTAACGAAGGCCTGGTGGATTGTGGTCTTGTCCAGCTTGTCCATGAGCAGGAGAGACGATGTAAAGGCCGAAAACGCGTCTGGGAGCGCCCTAATGAGTGCCATAGAGGCCAGCTCATCATCCAGCTGCTCTAAAGTGAATTTCTCCAGTCTAAGCTCCTTGAGACGACGTTTGCAGCCCGCTACACAGTTTATAAGTGACTGGAGGGACTCCTCTTCGAGTTTACGGATGCTGAAGAGCTCATCATAGGCATTGAATCGCATTCCAGCCTTCTTCTGACGATGTACAGCCTCCAGAGCAGCCCACATCTTGATTGGATCGTCCTGGATGCCTGCAAAATGCACCCTTTGGTCTTCTTCAACCATAAGATAGAGCCAGCCAGCAGCCTTGTCGAGTTTGTCCTCCCAGAGTGACTGGGAAGCGAAATCCTGGGGAGTAGGGGAAGAGGGAATGGAGGGAGGACTTTGCTTGCCTGAAACAAGTCTCCATAGGCCAGAGGCACGTAGCCAGGCCTCCATCTCGCCGGACCACGTGGCATAGTTCTCCCCGTTGAGCTTAACAAACGCTGGCGAAGCCGAAGCCATAGGAGCGAAAATGAGAGCAGGGGAAGCGAAATAGTTTGAGGGAGGAGAGAAGGGAGGGAGTAAAAGTTGAGTTGATGATGGTTGAAGAATGAAAAATCGATTTGTAGGTCGTTAGAAGCCGGGGCCCATAACCTGTTAGAAGTGGAACGTAGAGTTCGCAGTGGCGATCCTAACGACGCTAGTATCGAGCGGATCGGATAAGAAATGAGCTAGTATTAGCACAGTTAATTTTTTTTTTTTTTTTTTTTTGTATCAATGGGATGTATTTCAACATCGACCTCATACGTGGGGTGCCATGACGCGTACCCCCCCCTTTACGTACACCTGGGAGCTACCTACAAGTACATAACTAATTTAAGGACGAACACCGATAGAGATGGACTATGAATCAAAGAAAGGGCGGACACGCAAACGCCGAAGTCTGTCGATACACGAATATGAAAAGAGCAGATAGCTAAAAATACACATACCCGCGGAGATTAGATCTTACGCACAGGGAATTGCCGTTTAAGCCAATCCCTGTCGAAACAATGTGACCAGAAGGGACAAGCCTTCCGATCGGTTGCGGAGTGGTCGCGCTTTTCCCGCTTGGAAGTGGTACAATTCACGCAATGTCGCTTCTCGACCGAAGTCGGAGCAACTATAGAAGAGTGGTTGACCTCGCGATGAGGCCCCCCGCAAAGAGGACAGCGCACGCCTTTGCGACGGCACTGAGAGTGATGATGGCCCCACCTGTAGCACCGAGTGCACAGGACAGAGCCAGAATGGGGACGGGCGCCGGCGATCCTGCAGTTGACGCTGGATATGCGAATAAATTGACCGATAAACCGTTTTGCAACGGTACCGGCCAGTGAGTCTTTGATATCGATCCATGCAATGCATGAATCGGAGTGAGGGGACGTCCGCATAATGCAGATGTTGGTGATGATTTCGGCCAGGGAAGCCCCAACCGGCAAAGAAGAGACAGCGTCATGGATAACGCCGCCGGTCGGAATAACCCAATCCTTGGATTTAGGATCGGTGATCGGAATGTCCACTATCTTCAGATAAGATGTGGAGTGAGGAGGAGTCATGGTTATGGGATAACCAGGTGGAGCATCGAAGTCCTTTCGCACATGTTTCAGCACGAAGTCACATTTGGCTTGAGTGGGGACGCGGGTAGTATGGAGATAGACTCCGGTCCCGTGGTCCTCTGCAGACATGATCGCAAGGTCAGTGACCTTGAGATCGGATACGATTTTGTCGTTGTAAGCTTTTTTTTTTTTTTTTTTTTTTTGTAATCAGTGGGGTTTATTTCAAAACCGGCCTCGTACTTGGGGTGCCATGACGCGTTCCCCCGGCTTTACATCGCCTGCCCGCCCTACACCAGTAGATAACTAGTGGAAGGAAAAACTGCATACGTAAACTAAAGAATGTTCCATAGAATCGTAGTGGTACGCATAAAAGAAAGTCCGAATTGATACTTACAAGACGGTGAGAGATGAAAAATGAAAAATAGAAGCGGTTAAAAATACACGTCACCTCTGTTAAATCTTCTTCGGCGGAAATTGGCGACGAAGCCATTCCCTGTCGAAGCGATGGGCCCAGAACGGACAACTCTTTCGATCCAAGGCGGAGTGATTGCGCTTTTCCCGCTTCGATGCGGTACAGTTCACACAATGCCGGTTCTCAACCGATTTGGCCGGAACCATAAGATGATGCGAGTCCTCCCGATGAGGACCCCCGCAGAGTGGGCAGCGCACACCTTCTCGGCGGCACTTGCTAGAATGATGACCCCATCTATAGCACCGGGTGCACAAGACGGAGCCGGAATGGGGACGAGCGCCGGCAATCCTGCAATTGGCTCCAGCGACTTGAATATGCTTGCCGATGTAACCTTTCGCGTTAGCACCGGAAACCGTATCGGCGATGTCGACCCATGCAACGCATGTGTCAGAGTGGGGAGAAGTCCGCATAACGCGGATGTTGCGAGTGTCGCCGGCTAACGCTAAGCCGACTATGGATTTTCGGAACTCGTCGTGGATACGAGCCGAAGTGGGGGCGAGCCATTCCTTGGAGGTAGGATCGGTGATAGGGATGTCCAGCACCTTGAGGTAGGAGGTGGACATGATGGAGGACCTGCGAATGGGGTTCGCACCTTCTGGGACAGGGAAACGCGCCTTGATGTGCTTCAGCACGAAGTCGGATTCCGATCTGGTAGGAACGCGGCTGGTAGATAGGAAAAATTTCCCCGGGCCGCCTTCATCAAGGGAAGAAAGAATAATCAAGTCATGAGAGGACTCGGGTAGATTCTGCGCGATGAGTTTGTTGAGATCCAATAAGATCTCCGAGGTGATTTGAGTAGCCTTGAAGTTCAAGACACTCGGAGTACAGACGGAGATACCTCGGCGCGAAGGGCCGTGGATAGTATGTTTGCCCTGACAACGACGACGCTTGGGCGCAGCAACGGAAACGGCGGGAGCCTCCGAAGGAGGCGGACGCTGTTGGAGAACGGGAGCCGGTGCACGATCAGCTTTCGCTGGAGCACTCGGCTTGGGAGGGGATGGCGGCGAAACTTTAGTCCGCTTAACATGAGGTTTCGGGATAGGCCGAGGGCCTTGACCCGAGGTACCGGTTGGAAGGGGAGCGAAGTCCACGCGTTGAGAGCGTGGTAGTCCATCAAGTAAATTTGCAACGGTGAAGCCACCATCGCATTTGAGATCAAGAACAGCCCGGTCCCGAAGTAGGATCTGAAGGCTGGTGAGTATCATGGACAGAAACCGAGGAGTGTCGCTATCCGCAGCAGTGAGTGAGGACGTATAATCCTCAAGCGTTGAGAAGAAGAGATCTCGTCCTGGAACGTTATCTCTGGTGTAAGGAACCTCTGGGACCGGGGGGTCTGGAGAAACTTCCACAGGAATACGAGCTGGCGATTCTGTGGTCAACATAGCGGAGGGGGTCGGAGACGGTTGTTCAGGCCGTTTGCCCAAAAGAGACTGAGTGACTTGCGTCAGCTCGTGTCGAGGAGCGGAATCAAATGCAGAAAGAATCTCCGCAGGAGGGAGTAGATTTCCAGGACGAGAGGCCGAAGGCCGCTCGGACTGGAAGGGGGTGCCACCGACATAAGTCTGGCTGGGGTTAGAGAGGGTGCCCACAAAGAAAGAGGGCTCAAGCTCGGGAACAGGAGGGGCGGGGCCTGGAGAATCCCAGTCCTCGTCCGCAAATTCCTGGAGCGTCTCGCGACGCGGAGGGGCAGGCGTACCTGCCGCAGGAGGCTGTTGAGAAGGCTTATTGCAACGTTTAGGAGGCATAATAGAATGTATTCCCTACTATTGCAACTAAACCACTGAGGCTTCCAAAAGAGGAAGGTAGTGGTAAGAGGTCAAGGAAGGAATTGTTTGTCGTTGTAAGCGTTGATACGCTTGTCGTAGAAGCGGGTGGCAGAGAGAGTAAGTTTGCCGCTGGGTTTGATGATGATGCCACGGCGAGACGGGCCATGGATGGTGTGTTTGCCCTGACGTTGACGGCGTTTGGGCTTTGGAGCAGAAACTGAAACAGCGGGAGCCTCCGAAGGAGGCGGTCGCTTAGAAAGACGAGGTGGTGCACTATCGGCTTTTGCCGGAGCACTCGGCTTCGCAGGGGTAGGAGTGGGAGGAGCAGTGCGCATCCTCTTGACTTGTGGCTTTGGTACCGGCCTAGGGCCGGTTCCTGAGGTGCCGGGGGGTAAAGGAGCAAACGCCGCACCAGAGCGCGGCAAGCTATCAAGCAGGTCCTTGACAGTGAATCCGCCATGGACTTCAAGAGCGAGGGTGGCAGGGTCACGAAGCATGACCTGCAGAGAAGTGAGAATCATGCCGATAAAGCGAGGGGCATCGGCATGAGAAGCGTTTAGCTCGGAAGTGTACATTTCCAGAGCAGCAAAAAATGCATCCGTCTGGGATGCAGTTGGAGGAGTGAGAGAGCACTCGGGAGCTTGGGGCTCAGGCGCAGGGACAGGGATACGAGCAGGCGATTCGCTCGTAAGCATGGCTGAAGGAGTGGGGGACGGCTGTTCAGGCCGCTTACCCAAGAGTTGCTGCAGGAGAAGCCCTGAAGCAGGAGGGGGTGTCTGGAGTGCTGACTTGATTTCAGCGGGAGGAAGGAGGGTGCCGGGCTGAGATGCCGAAGACCCAGAGGCTTGAGCAGGAGTGTGGCCAACGTATTTGCTGGCCGGGTTCATAATTGAGCCTACAAAGAAAGCGGGCTCGAGAGAGGAACGAGGTTGGCCTGGGGCATCCCAGTCCGAGTCCTCATCAATCCGGCTCTCCACCACAGGCGTACCCTCAGGTGGAGGTTGTTGAGACTGACGACGGGCAAGATTGCCCTTGCGCTTAGGAGGCATGGATGAGATGTATTCCCTACTATTGCAGCTAAACCACCGAGGCTTCCAAAAGAGGAAGGTAGTGGTAAGAGGTCAAGGAAGGAATGATTAGCACAGTTAATCTGTGGACAAGTCTAAGAAGCTATAACAACAATACAAAGAGATTGCTCACCTGTGGACAAGTCTAAGAAGCTAAAGACTTCTAAGTCGTCCACAGGCAAGTTCAACATGCGCTGACTAATCTATCACGTGAACGGAAGCGTCCGCTTTACTCTAAGTCGAGATATACTCAAAACAAATTAACCAGTCACTCTAATACTGAATGCTTGGGTCTTCAGGCTCCGGAAATCGCTTTATGGCCTTAAGCAGGCTGCCAGACAGTGGAGTAAGAAGCTCCGAGGTGTTCTAGAGGGTATTGGCTTGTTAGAATGCCCCAAGCATTTAGTTATTAGAGTGACTGGTTAATTTGTTTTGTGTATATCTCGACTTAGAGTACAGCGGACGCTTCCGCTCACGTGATAGATTAGTCAGCGCATGTTGAACTTGCCTGTGGACGACTTAGAAGTCTTTAGCTTCTTATACTTGTCCACAGATTAACTGTGCTAATACTAGCTCAATTCTTATCCGATCCGCTCAATACTAGCGTCGTTAGGATCGCCACTGCGAACTCTACGTTCCACTTCCAACAGGTTATGGGTGTTAGACTGCCCCAGCAGTCTTGTGTTAGAGTGCCCCAACAGTCTTGTATATGGACTTAGAGATGGTACGACTTTCTGATCATGTGATATATTAGTAAGCACATGTTGAACTTGCCTGTGAACGCTCTAGAAGCCTTTAGCTTCTTAGACTTGTTCACAGGTGAGTATAGAGTTCTGTATCTTGATAGATAGCTTCTTAGACTTGTTCACAGGATTGCTTAATCAATTCTTATCCGATTTACTCGTGACTACCATCGTTAGAACCGTCTCCGCACGCGCTACGTTCTACTTTCGACAGGTTATGGGCCCCGGCTTCTAACTACTGGAAAAAACGAGTTTTCATTCACAACTTCATTCATTCTCCTCTCCTTCTCTACTTCCTTAAATCTATTTCACTTCCCCTGCTCTCAAATCGACTCCGATGGCTTCCGGATCGCCCATGTTTGCAAAACTCACTGCGGAGAACTATACGACGTGGTCTGGAGAGATGGAGGCGTGGCTGCGAGCTTCTGGGCTATGGAGAATCATCTCTGGCAAGCAGAAGTCCCCCACTGTGTCCTCCCCTGTTACCCAGGCTGAAGCAGATGCTCTGGACGCTTTTGAGGCTCGTTGTGACAAGGCTGCTGGCTGGCTATTCTTGATGGTTGAAGAGGAGCAGAGGGTGCACTTTAATGGCATCCAGGACGACCCCGTGAAGATGTGGGAGGCTCTGGAGGCTGTACATAGGCAGAAGAAGGCTGGAATGCGTTTTAATGCTTATGATGAGCTGTTCAGCATCCGAAAACTCGAGGAGGAGTCTCTCCAATCGCTTATCAACAGGGTAGAAGGCTGCAAACGTCGAATTAAAGAGCTCAGACCCACTTCCTTCACTCTGGAGATGCTAGATGATGAGCTGGCATCTATGGCCCTCATTAGAGCGCTCCCAGATGACTATTCCGCCTTCTCCTCATCTCTTTTGCTTATGGACAAGCTGGACAAGGCTACCATTCATCAGGCCTTTGTCACAGAGGATATACAACGCAAAAAACGCGCTGGGGACACTTTGGGAGGCTCCCAGGCCCTAGCCGCTCGCTCTGGCTTCAAAAACGCGTCAGTGAGCTGCAATTTCTGTGGGAGGCTAGGTCACAAGGTGGAGACGTGTAGGGCATTCGAAAACGCCAGAAAACGCGCCCAGGAGGACGCTCAGAAGCCTAGAACTCGCGGAAACAAGGCTAACAAGGCTCAGGATGCTTCAAATGACGCCTCAGGCTCTGCAGCAAGCTCCTCTTCGAGTTCTAGCCCCGAAAAAGCGCAGAGAGTCCGTGAATTTGCTGGAAATGCAAGTGCCTCACATCCCTCCCCTTCCCCTTCGCTTTCTACGCCTCTACAGCTCGATGCTGACTTCCATTGGCTTGCAGACACTGGGGCCACTTCTCATATGACCCCACATCGTCACTGGTTCAAGAACTACTCCCCCAATCGCATTCCCATCCGATTAGCTGATAATTCAGTGGTATACTCTGCGGGGATAGGTTCTGTGGTGTTTAAACCAGTTGTTAATGGAAAGGAGGCTAGAGCGGTCGAGTTTTCGAGGGTATTGCATGTTCCTGACCTCAGGAGTAATCTGCTGTCTTGTTTATACCTTGCTCAGCACAAGGGCTTCAATATCACCATTTCTGCTCGCTCTATCGCTTTCCAGTGCAAGGGAACAACGCTTTTTACAGCCACTATCCACTCCAACAACTCTGCTGAGCTAGATGGCTCTACAATCACTTCCGAGGCCGCTTTTGCTGTTTCTACACTGCCAGCTGACCTCTCCCTGTGGCATCGTTGCTTCATTCATCACAATTATGCTGATGTGAAGTCTATGTTGAGTAAGGACCTTGTTACAGGCCTCAAACTCGATTCTAATGCTCTCCCTGACCCTATATGTGAGCCCTGCCTTGCTGGCAAGATGCATTCACTACCATTTCCTCCCTCCCTCAATCACAATCGATCCCCTCTCGAGCTGGTGCACTCAGACCTTCACGGACCGCTCCCAGTCGCTTCCCACTCAGGCTACAAGTACTGGATCACGTTTATAGACGACGCAACGCGATTCCGGGCTGTACACTTGCTTAAAAGCAAGTCAGAAGCCTTTGAAGCGTTCAAAGTCTACAAATCTTGGGCCGAAAATCAACTTGGAGTCAAAATTCGGGCTCTACAGGATGATAAAGGCGGTGAATACATGTCTAAGGCCTTCCTGACGTTCACGGAGCAGTCTGGCATCGAAAGGAGGCATTCTACTCGCAACAGGCCTCAGCAGAATGGCCTTGCGGAGAGAGCTAATAGGACTATGGGTGAAAGAATCACTGCTATGCTCTCGGAATCTCGACTTCCTGCCTCTTTCTGGGGAGAATGTGTATCTTCTATGGTCCATGTCTGGAATAGGCTGCCTACAGCGTCGCTTTCTGGCACTACACCCTTCCAGGCCTTCTATAAGCGAAAACCTGATGTCTCCCACCTCCGAGTATGGGGGTGCACTGCCTATGTGCATGTACAGCGAGATAAGAGGACTTCTCTAGAGCCTCACTACGAAAAATGCGTCTTTATAGGCTATCCTGCAGGCTACAAGGGCTGGAAGTTCTACAATCCAGTCACTAAGCGTTCAGTGATCTCGAGAGAGCTGATTTCGATGAGAAGGTACTTTCCTGGGACTTCTAGAGCCCAACTCGATGCTGTACCTTCATTTGCTGGCCCTCCCCCCTCCCCTGAGCTCAGACTACTTCTGAGCCTCTCCTGCACCACCAACCGCATTTCGGAGTGCCACCTCTCCTAGATGAAGGGGGTGATACTAGCCCTCTCCCTGCTCGCTTTCAGCCTCCCAGTCCGAGTTCTCCTGCTGTTCCTCTCGAAGAGGAGACTCCTCTCCTGCTCCTCCTCCTCCTAGCCCTGCTACTCCGCCTCCACAAGCTCCGATTCCGCTCCCTGTGACTCCTCCCACTTCTGGAGTGCCCCCTGAGCCTCCAGAGTGCCACGTCGCACTGGGCGTTCGGAAGCCCCTGGTGACTGGTGGAAGGTCAGACAACCTAATCTGCCTGCTAGAGACCCAGAAGACGACGATGAGCTGCTCTCTCAGCTGATACTGACTTCTATGAGGTTGAGTTTGCTGGGGCTGTTTCTACAGCTGATCCTCGCACCTACAGGCTGGCTATGCAGTCCCCTGACAGGGAACACTGGGTCGATGCTTGTAACACCGAGATATTCAATCTCGAGGCTAACAGGACTTGGGAACTCACTGAACTGCCTCCTGGTAAGAAGGTAGTCAACTCTGGCTGGGTCTTCAAGGTGAAAAGGCATGCCGACGGCTCTATTGAGCGCTATAGGGCTCGTCTTGTTGCTAAGGCTTCTCCCAACGTCCTGGCTTCGATTACACCGAGGTCTTTGCCCCTACATTTCGTCCTGCCTCTCTGAGACTCATTATAGCTCTGGCTGCTAGAGAGGGCTACAAAATGCGTTCTGTTGACATCTCCTCTGCCTTCACTTATGGGGAACTCGAGGAGGAGATCTACATGAGGCAACCAGAGGGCTATCATACTGGGGGCCCTAATATGGTCTTCAGGCTCCGAAAATCGCTCTATGGCCTTAAGCAGGCTGCCAGACAGTGGAGTAAGAAGCTCCGAGGTGTTCTAGAGGGTATTGGCTACTCCAGACTTCGCTCCGACAACTCCATTTACATCTATTCCAAGGGAGACATTAAGGTCATTGTACCAGTCTTCATTGATGACATTACCCTAGTCTCTAAAAGCGATGCAGCCATGGCCTCTGCTGTCTGAGCTGTCTCGGCACTTCAAACTGCGAGATCTAGGCTCTACCACTCTTCTGCTGGGCATTCAGGTGAAGCAGGATCGCTCTAAGCGTTCCATCTCCCTCTCCCAAGAGCACTACATCAAGGAGCTCTAGAAAGGTTCAATATGGACGATTCTAACTCCCTTTCCACCCCTCTACCTCCTGGCTCTGAGCTCTCGGACATTATTCCCTCACTCGAGGAGCAGGCTGAGATGAAGTCTGTTCCTATCTCTCTGCTGTAGGTGCCCTGCAGTATCTGGCCACCATGACTCGTCCCGACATTGCCTATGCAGTCTCCTACCTTGGGAGATTCAACACAATCCTGCTCCTGCCCATTGGCTTGCTGTCAAGCATTTACTTCGCTATTTGAAGGGCACACTGCACTACCAGCTTGTCTACCGAGGTAGTGACTCTGGAGAGCTGTTTACCACCTATTCTGACGCTTCCCATGGTGGCTGCAAGGCCACAGGTCGAGCTACAGGTGGTTATGTGACTCTGGTGTCTGGGCTGCTGTAGGATGGTCCTCAAAGCGTCAGCCCTTTGTGACTCTCTCGAGTACTGAGGCTGAATTTGTTGCTGCTGTCAAGCTGGAAAGGAGATCAAGTGGACTAGGAACATCCTGACTGAGTTTGGCTATCACCAGACACTTCCCTCAACGCTTTTCGTGGATAACAAGTCTGGGATCAGTGTAGCCAAGAATCCTGAGCACCACGGGCGCATGAAACACCTAGATCTTCGGTTCTATTGGCTCCGCGAGGCTGTAGAAGATGGAGTCATTGATCCTCTCTATGTATCCACTGACCAGCAAGTTGCGGACATCCTAACCAAGGCTGTATCAAGGAAAGTTGTTGACTTTGCTGTGCCGTTGTTAGGACTTGGAGCTTAGTATGGACTGGTTGGATCAAGGGGGTGTGTTAGACTGCCCCAACAGTCTTGTATATGGACTTAGAGATGGTACGACTTTCTGATCATGTGATATATTAGTAAGCACATGTTGAACTTGTCTGTGAACGCTCTAGAAGCCTTAGCTTCTTAGACTTGTTCACAGGTGAGTATAGAGTTCTGTATATTCATAGATAGCTTCTTAGACTTGTTCACAGGATTGCTCAATCAATTCTTATCTGATTCACTCGTGACTACCACTGTTAGAACCGTCTCCGCACGTGCTACGTTCTTGTTAGAATGCCCCAAGCATTCAGCTATTAGAGTGACTGGACAATTTGTTTTGTGTATATCTCGACTTAGAGTATAGCGGACGCTTCCACTCACATGATAGATTAGTCAGCGCATGTTGAACTTGCCTGTGGACAACTTAGAAGTCTTTAGCTTCTTATACTTGTCCACAGGTGAGCAATCTCTTTGTATTGTTGTTATAGCTTCTTATACTTGTCCACAGATTAACTGTGCTAATACTAGCTCAATTCTTATCCGATCCGCTCGATACTAGCGTCGTTAGGATCGCCACTGCGAACTCTACGTTCTCGTTCCAACAGGTTATGGGCCCCGGCTTCTAACGACCTACAAATCGACTTTTCATCCTTCAACCATCTTCAACTCAACACCTACTCTCTCCCTTTCCCTCCCCCCTCAAACTATTTTACTTCCCCTGCCCGCAATTTTGATCGTATGGCTTCGGGTTCGCCAGCGTTTGTTAAGCTCAATGGGGAGAACTATGCCACGTGGTCCGGCGAGATGGAGGCCTGGCTACGAGCCTCTGGCCTATGGAGACTTGTTTCAGGCAAGCAGAGTGCTCCCACCATTCCCTCTTTCCCTACTGCCCAGGATTTCGCTTCCCAGTCACTTTGGGAGGACAAACTCGATAAGGCTGCTGGCTGGCTCTACTTAATGGTTGAAGAAGACCAAAGGGTGCATTTTGCAGGCATCCAGGACCATCCAATCAAGATGTGGGCTGCTCTGGAAGCTGTACATTGTCAGAAGAAGGCTGGAATGCGATTCAATGCCTATGATGAGCTGTTTAGCATCCGTAAACTCGAAGAGGAGTCCCTCCAGTCGCTTATAAACCGTGTAGAGGGCTGCAAACATCGTCTGAAGGAGCTCAGACTGGACAAATTCACTCTAGATGAGCTGGATGATGAGCTGGCCTCTATGGCACTCATTAGGGCACTCCCGGACGAGTTTTCTGCTTTTACATCGTCTCTTTTGCTTATGGACAAGCTGGACAAGACCACAATTCATCAGGCCTTCGTTACAGAGGATATCCAGCGAAGGAAACGTGCTCAGGACACCTTGGGAGGCTCCCAGGCCCTGGCAGCGCGTTCTGGCTTCAAAAACGCGTCGGAGACCTGCGATTTCTGTGGGAGAACTGGTCACAAGGTGGCTAACTTGCTGGACATTCGAAAAGGCAAAGAGACACGCTCAGGAGGACGCTCAGAAGCCCAGAACTCAAGGAAACAAGGCCAACAAGGCTCAGGACAGCTCCAATGACTCCCCACCACTTCTGGAAGCTCTAGCTCGACTCCTGGTACCGAAAAAGCGCAGAGAGTTTGAGAATTTGCTGGAAATGCAAGTGCTCCCTCCCCTACCTCTTCCCCTTCGCTCTCTGCCCCCCTGCAGCTCGATGCTGACTTCCACTGGCTTGCAGATACAGGGGCCACTTCTCATATGACCCCCACAAGCATTGGTTCAAATCCTACTCCCCCCATCGCATTCCCATTCGCTTGGCTGATAATTCAGTTGTTTACTCTGCTGGGGTGGGGTCTGTGGTCTTTGAGCCAGTTTTGAGCGGAAAGGTGGCTAGAGCGGTCGAGTTTACTAGGGTTTTACATGTTCCTGCACTCCGCAGTAATCTGCTGTCTTGTCTATACCTTGCACAGCACAAGAACTTTATTATCACAATTTCTGCTCGTTCTATGGCCTTCTGCTGCAAGGGGACGACGCTTTTCACGGCCACCATCCACCCTAACAACTCTGCTGAGCTAGATGGCTCAACTCTGACCTTTTTTTTTTTTTTTTTTTTTTGTAATCAGTGGGATTTATTTCAAAATCAACCTCATACATGGGATGCCATAACGCGTATCCCCACCTTTCAACCCTCGGCAGCATACATTAAGCTCCGGACAACATGCACTAACCTGTGTTCTTGTATCCGCGCGACTAGGTCAAGCGCTCGACATAAAATAAACAAAACAATCAGACCGGTAGAAAATAAAACTACATAAAGGCCGTTGCGGTGCATAGAAAAGAAAAACGATCCAGCCTATGCTTTATGAACAAGGAAACTGATGATGAAGCCAGTTCCTATCAAAACGATTGCGCCAGAATGGACAAGAGCGGTCCGTAGCGGCATGATCAGTCTTTGCGCGCTTGGAAGCGACGCAATTGACGCACTTCTTTTGATCAACGAGTTTATTGCCGACCATTAAATGATGGTTGGCCTCAAGATGAGGCCCACCGCATAGGGGACAGCGCACACCTTGACGGCAGCACTGGTTAGCATGATGGCCCCATCGCTGACAGCGAGTACAGCGGACGGAACCGGAATGTGGCTTTGCGCCTTGGATGCGGCAGTTCACCCCGGAGACCGAGATGACCGAGCCAATAAGATCGCGAGCGTTAGAGCCCGCTGTGGAATCATGGATGTCGACCCATGCAATACAAGAGTCAGATTTAGGAGAAGTCCGCATGAGACGGACTTGATTGCGGATAAGTGGGCTGAGGCGGGCCGTGGTAGAATGCGAGATTGCTGTAAGCAAGAAACCTCGGGTGGTGTTGACCCAATCGGTGCGTGGAAGGGTCGGGGAGATGGGGATGTTGACGATCTTGAGATAGCTCGTCGACGTTGCTTTGTCGGATTGGATAACGGCATCTGGTGATCCAGTAGGGATGAGGCGGCGAATATGTTTGAGCACAAACGCTGTCTCAGAGGCAGTGGGGACGATGTCGGTGGAGAGGAAAATCTTGTTTCCGACACCCGATTCAGAATGAAGGATCGATAACTTGGAGGAACCAAGATCAGACCAGATAAGCTGATTGACCTTATCGATAAGGCCCGGAGTAAAGTTGTGGACAGAAATAGAAGATCCAGCCGGTGGAGTAATGGTGATACCACGGCGCGAGGTGCCATGGACAGTGTGTCGAGCACGCTTTGGCTTCGTTCCCCGAGGTGGGGCCTGAGGTGCAGCAGGAGCGCGTGATACTGGTGGTGCTGTCTTAGGTTTGGCAGGCTTGGAGAGGACAGGGACCTCAGAAGACACTGGTGCTTCAATGACCTCCATTGCTGGAGGCGGGGCACTCGGTGCAACTGGGGTAGTCAGCGGAGCTGGCGTAGTGGTCCCAGAGCGGGGCTTCTTACGAGGGGGAGATGCATCACCAGGGGTAATGATCTCGAGTTTCTTCTCAGGCGGTTGTGCCCTAAGAATAAGTCGGTCTACCCCGCGGACATAGACATGCCGTTAGAGAGGACCGTGTGTTTGTGCTCACCATGCTGAACAGCGACGAGCAAAGAATTGAGAGCTTCAAAGGTGAAGTAGCCCATGAACTCCCTGTCCTTGTAAATCTCCCTATTGTTAGAGAGCCAGAAAAGCACATCCGCTGGGCCGATGGCCGGTGGAGGTGCAGGGGCCGGGGTGGGGACCGGGGTAGCTGAGCGCACTGTCTGCTGCTCCAAGCTAGATTCTTCATCCCATTTCTCCGGTGGAGCCGTAGAGGATGGGGAAGGAGGAGGAGGAGGCGCAGCCGCACTGGACGATCCAGATGCAGCTGGTTGGACAGGGAGGGAGGGGAACGGCTGGCGCACATCGAATCCCATCGATTGAGCGATGGAGTGGGCCTCGGCCCAGTCCTTGATTTCTTCGAACAGTTTGTCGTCTAGATAGTCGGCGAACTCGGGATAGACCTTGAGGACGCTCTCCTTCGGAAGGTGAGGAGGAGCGGCGATTTGGGAGAAGGGGTTCAAACCGAACGCGATCTCGGCGGATTGGGAGTGCCTGCTGGGAGGCGGGGGTTTTTAGAGCGCATGAGAGCTTCGGCGCGATCCCAAATCTCTTGCGGCACAGTGCTGGAACTCAACGACTGTCGAGCAGGCTGTTTCGAACGCTTAGGAGGCATATTGATAGCTTGTAGACTATTTCTAGGCTCTAGCACTGAGACTTCCAAAAGAGGAAGGTAGTGGTAAGAGGTCAAGAAGCACTGTCGCTCAACTCTGACCTTGGAGGCCGCATTTTCGGTCTCTACACTTCCCTGTGACCTCTCCCTATGGCATCGTCGCTTTATTCACCATAATTATGCTGATGTGAGGTCTATGGTGAACAAGGAGCTTGTTACAGGCCTCAAAATCGACTCTAAAGCGTCCCCTGACCCCATATGTGAGCCCTGCCTTGCTGGGAAGATGCATTCGCTTCCTTTCCCCTCCTCTACCAGCCATAATCGATCCCCACTCGAGCTGGTGCACTCAGACCTTCACGGACCGCTCCCAGTCGCTTCCCACTCAGGCTACAAGTACTGGATCACGTTTATAGACAATGCAATGCGTTTCCGGGCTGTATATCTGCTGAAAAGCAAGTCTGAGGCCTTTGAAGCATTCAAAATCTACAAATCTTGGGCTGAAAACCAACTAGGAGTGAAAATGCGCGCTCTACAGGACGATAAAGGCAGTGAATACATGTCTAAATCGTTCCTAGCCTTCACGGAGCAATGTGGCATTGATAGGAGGCATTCTACTCGCAACAGGCCTCAGCAGAATGGTCTAGCTGAGAGAGCTAACAGAACTATGGGGGAAAGGATCACTGCAATGCTTTCTGAGTCGAAATTGCCCCCGACTTTCTGGGGTGAATGCATCTCTTCTATGGTGCATGTGTGGAATAGGCTTCCTACGTCATCTCTCCCTGGTTCTACACCCTTCCAAGCGTTCTACAAGCGAAAACCCGACGTCTCCCACCTCCGAGTATGGGGTGCACTGCCTATGTGCATATACAGCGAGATAAACGTGATTCTCTTCAGCCTCACTATGAAAAATGTGTTTTCATAGGCTATCCTACTGGCTACAAGGGCTGGAAGTTCTATAACCCAGTCACCAAGCGTTCAATCATCTCTGAAAGGGCAGAATTCGATGAAAGGTACTTCCCTGGCACTTCTAGAGCCCAACTTGACGCTATCCCTTCATTTGCTGGCCCTCCCAGCTCTCCTGAGACTCCTATCGCTTCAGAGCCCTCTCCAGCACTCCCCTCGTCGCATTTCGACTTCCCACCTCTCCAGGATGAAGGGGGTGGTATCTGGCCTCCCCTGCACCGTCTCTGCCGCCTAGTTCGACTCCTGCAAGTGATATTCCTCCTGAAGAGCCTAAAGTACCTCAGAATGCTCCTGAAGCTCCTGTGATCACTCCTGCACCTCCTGTGCTCGCTCCTGCATCCCCTGTCGCTCCCTCTCCACCTAGAACACCTCCACAACCTCCTGCACCGCTCCCTGTCACTCCTCCGACCGCTCCTGTGCCTGCTGAGCCTCCACGAGTCCCTAGGCGCACGAATCGAGTTAGACAACCCCCTGGTGAGTGGTGGAGGGTTAAAAACATCGACCTACCTGGAGACAACCCAGAACTAGAAGAGGAGGCCGCTTTTTTGGTTGACAGTGACTTCTGTGATGTAGAGTTTGCTGGAGCAGTTTCTAATGCAGATCCTCGCTCCTACAGGCTGGCTATGCAGTCCCCTGACCGCTCTCACTGGCAGGATGCTTGTAACACCGAGATTTTCAATCTGGAAGCCAACAGGACCTGGGAACTCGTTGATTTGCCTCCTGGAAAGAAGGTAGTCAACTCTGGATGGGTATTCAAGGTTAAAAGGCATGCCGACGGCTCAATTGAGCACTACAGGGCTCGCCTTGTTGCTAAAGGCTTCTCACAGCGTCCTGGCTTTGATTACACCGAGGGTTTTGCTCCTACATTCCGCCCTGCCTCCCTGCACCTCATTGTAGCCTTAGCTGCAAGAGAAGGCTTCAAAATGCGCTCTGTTGACATCTCTTCTGCCTTTACCTATGGGGAACTTGAAGAGGAGATCTACATGAGACAACCAGAAGGCTACCACACTGGGGACCTAACATGGTCTTCAGGCTCCGAAAATTGCTCTATGGCCTTAAGCAGGCTGCCAGACAATGGAGCAAGAAGCTCAGAAGTGTCCTAGAGGGTATTGGCTACTCTAGACTTCGCTCCGACAACTCTATCTACATTTATTCCAAGGGAGACATCAAGGTCATAGTGCCTGTCTTCATTGATGATATCACTCTGGTGTCTAAAAGCGATTCTGCTGTCTCTACTGCTGTCTCTGAGCTGTCTAGGCACTTCAAACTGCAAGATCTCGGGTCTACCACTCTACTACTGGGTATTCAGGTGAAGCAGGACCGTTCTAAGCGCACCATTTCACTCTCACAAGAGCACTACATCAAGGAGCTGCTAGAACGATTCCATATGGATGATTCCAACTCCCTTTCCACCCCACTTGCACCTGGCTCTGAGCTCTCTGACATTGTGCCCTCTCTCAAGGAGCAAGCTGAGATGAAATCAGTTCCTTATCTCTCTGCTGTAGGTGCCCTGCAGTATCTGGCCACCATGACTCGTCCCGACATTGCCTATGCTGTCTCCTATCTCGGGAGATTCAATCATAACCCAGCTCCTGCCCACTAGCTTGCAGTGAAGCATTTACTTCACTATTTGAAGGGCACCCTGCACTACCAGCTTGTCTACAGAGGTGGTGACTCTGGGGAACTGTTTACCACCTATTCCAATGCCTCTCACGGCGGCTGCAAGGCCACAGGTCGAGCTACAGGTGGATATGTGACCATTGTCTCTGGTGCTGCTGTGGGCTGGTCCTCAAAGTGTCAGCCCTTTGTGACTCTCTCGAGCACTGAGGCCGAGTTTGTGGCTGCTGTTGAGGCTGGAAAGGAGATCAAGTGGACCAGGAACATTCTCAGCGAGTTTGGCTACCCCCAGACACTTGCTTCCACTTTATTTGTTGATAACAAGTCTGGAATCAGTGTGGCAAAGAATCCTGAACACCACGGGCGCATGAAACACCTTGGATCTTTGGTTCTACTGGCTCCGGGAGGCTGTAGAAGAAGGAATCATCGATCCCCTCTATGTTTCTACTGATCAGCAAGTGGCCGACATTCTGACCAAGGCTGTGGCACCAAAGGTGATTGATTTTGCTGTCCCGCTATTGGGACTTGGACACTAGACTGCTTGGATCAAGGGGGTGTGTTAGAATGCCCCAAGCATTCAGCTATTAGAGTGACTGGACAATCGAGAGAGATGCCCCCCTTCTTGATCTCTTACCATCACCTTCCTATTTAGGATTTTGGTGTTGGACGTGCATTTAGTTGGAATATATTCTGCTCTACAGGGATAACGCTTGATATCTCGCGACCCCCTGCGCCCCAGTATGTCTGGAAAGCGACCCCAGCCGTACGAACGTCCATCGTGACCACCGTCGCCCACAGGAAGCATACGCTCAATTGCTTCCCACGCTTCTACGACCTCAAAATTCCGCTCGAAGGTCAAAGGAGCTATCAAAGCCATGGTCCCAGCCAAGAAGGGAGCCATGACCAGAGAATTAAAGGGTATTTTGGCTCCATCGGCGTTCAAAACCCTCGATCAAGTGAGAGCTGAAGAGGCTCAACAAGTGGAAGAAGCCGGACCCGCTCCCAAGGATCCGGAAGCAGATAAAGAGATCGTCCAAGAGGAGAGCGAGGAGGAGGAGTCGAGTGAGGAAGAGAGCGAGCATGAGGACGATCAGAAGGAGATTGAGAGAAGTGAGGAGGAAAGAATGGAAAGGATGCGGGTTCAAGAGGAAGAAGAAGCCGCCGCCACTCAGCAAACGTCCAGCGACTGGGGCATCCCAATGCCCAGTCCAAGAATGATGGACAACCTCCACCTTGCCCCAAGATGGAGCGCCACTCCCTTGTCGTACGCTACCCCCAGCTACGGCCAGCCCACCCCAGATGCTGCGCTTTTGGACCACCCGGCTCTAAAGGCCACGTCACTCCGTCCCATCCAATCAGAAAGCCCGGTCTTTCCTACACCCGAACCGGCATTGATGAGTCATCCTGCTCTCAAGCCCGCACAGACCATCCCATCGTCTGTCCAATCGGAAAAGCTTCGGCATTCCACACCCGACCCGGCTTT